>CM047431.1:9244202-9844202 GCA_026168455.1 Theocolax elegans
TGAAATGCTTTTTTCTCGTATAAACACATATAAACCGGATGAATTAACATGCATTTTTACACGTATATACACATAAACGGCAAAGAAGGCCAAATTTTCAAATTTTAGATTTCGTTCCGTGCCGGGTGGATTGAGTATCATGCATTTTTACACGATATACACACATAACCCGGCAAAGAAGTCGAAATTTTCAAATTTTTAGATTTCGTTCCATAGCCGGGTGCTTTGAATTCAAATGCATTTTTACACGTATATACACACAAAAACCAGCTAGGAAGTCCAAATTTTCAAATTTTTAGATTTCGTTCCGTTGCCGGGTGCATTGAGTTAACATGCAATATTACATGTATATACACAATAAACCGGCTATGAAGTCGAAATTTTCAAATTTTTAGATTTCGTTCCTTAGCCGGGTGTTGAATTCAAATGCTTTTTTTCACGTATATACACGTATAACGGCTATGAAGTCGAAATTTTCCAATTTTTAGATTTCGTTCCATTGCCGGGTGAATGAATTAACATGCATTTTTACATGTATATACACACATAAACCGGCAAAGAAGGCCAAATTTCAATATTTAGATTTCGTTCCGTTGCGGGGTGGATTGAGTTAACATGCAATATTACAGTATATACACACATAAACAGCTAGGAAGTCCAAACTTTCAAATTTTTAGATTTCTTTCCGTTGCCGGGTGCATTGAGTTAGCATACAATATTACATGTAAATAAGAGAGGTCCGAGCGGTGACGTATACTACACGGGTGCGAGAGAGAGGTCCGAGCGGTGACGTATACTACACGGGTGCGAGAGAGAGGTCCGAGCGGTTACGTATACTGTGTAAGTGCGAGAGAGAGGTCGAGCGGTGGCGTAGACAGCGTGAGTCCGAGAGAGAGGTCCGAGTGGTAGACGCGTGACTCGTAGTGCGAGAGAGAGGCCGAGCGGTGCGTATACTACACGGGTGCGAGAGAGAGGTCCGAGCGGTGACGTATACTGCACGGGTGCGAGAGAGAGGTCCGAGCGGTGACGTATACTGCACGAGTGCGAGAGAGAGGTCCGAGCGGTGACGTATACTGCACGAGTGCGAGAGAGAGGTCAGAGTGGTAGACGCGTGACTCGTAAGTGCGAGAGAGAGGTCCGAGAATCACGCTATACCAGCCCAATGAGCGGGCCTAATGCTCCGAGAGGTAGTGTAAACTGTGTGAGTGCGAGAGAGAGGTCCGAGCGGTTACGTAGAGCGTGTGCGTGCGAGAGAGAGATCCGAGAGATGACGTATACCCCACTAGTGCGAGAGAGAGGTCCGAGAACACGCTATACCGCCCCAGAGAGCAGACCCAATGTTCCGAGGTGCGGGGTGGGGGAGCGAAGGAGAGAGAGAGAGAGAGAGAGAGAGAGAGAGAGAGAGAGAGAGAGAGAGAGAGTGAGAGAGAGAGAGAGAGAGAGAGATCTAAAAATAGATCAGTCTCGTTATACTACCCCAACGTCGCGAGTAGTTGGGGGGAAGAGTGGGGGTAGGGGAGGGGGAGGGGAGAGGGGTAACCGACAGTCTCGCTATACCACCCCATATCTACTTATGTTTTTTTCAAAAAAAACAATAGATTTTGAGATAAATAGCTTTTAGATATAGTAATTTTTCTAAAAAATTGAAAACTTTCCATTTATCATGGTGGAATAAATCTTAGGCAAATTATTTTTAACACTTAAATTTGTTTTTTTGTGATTATAACTTGAAAGAATGTCTATTAGTTTACTTATTCTTGATAAAACTCATAAAATAAAAACGGACCTAAAATTTAATGTAATGTTTTTTAAAAAAAATGTACAATTTTTCGAAGATAAAATAAATATTAATCAAGTATAACATACACTTTTCCAAATATCTATATGTGAAATATACAATAAGTTAAAAATTAAATACATTAATTATTGCATTTTTAAGATAATTCTATTATAAACAGTAATGGCAAAAGAAAATTCAAATTTTAACAGTGGCAATATAAAATACGAATTACATTTGAAAAGTATTTAGAAAATTATTAATTTAGTAGCATTTAATTTCATATTTATATATTTATATAAAACAATGTTTTAAATAAACAAGTATGTATTTATTAGAAACAAAAGGTTATTTAAATTCCTTTGTTATAATAATTAAAATAAATATATGGGATCTGTAACTAAAGGGAAAAATAAATTGGATATAATTATGGATTAAAACGTAAATTTTGAAAGAGGGTGCAAATTATGAATTGCGGGAGAAATGGAAGAAACAGGTTTTTATTTATATGCCGCTAAAATGTTATAAATAATTCTTTAAAAGTAATACAAAACTAATTTAATTAAGAAGAAAGTTTTATTACTATAAAAATACAAAATACTAATGACATATAGAACTCTTGGCGATGACCCTTCGTCATTAAATAAATTAATTTTAGAAGGTAAAATTCTATTTAGATCTGTTTAAAATAATCTAAATCTAATCTAATTAAAGATTTTTACTAAATACTACAATTAAATATATGCACTTTACTATTTTTGGTAAATTAATTGTTCATTAACACAGACATATATATATATATATTATATATTACACCGCTGGTGTAAGTTATGTCCTAAAATACGTGAAAATTAGTGATTTTATGAGGTTTATGAGGCATAACTTACACCAGCGGTCTTGGCCAATAATCTAACCCAAACCATTCGAAAACTCGCGAAAAATGTGAACTTTTGAGAGGTGTTAGATTAAAATCGATTGTGGCGTGGTCGCCTTTTGCTTTATATTCAATATGTCCGGGTGTTCTATCTCTTCGAGATTTTAAAATTAAGAATTGTAACAAGGGTAGATAAGTTCTAAAGATTAATTTAAACAAAAGTTATTTGTAATGTTTTTTCAAAAAAATCAATAGATTTTAAAATAAGTGACTTTAAATATAGTAATTTTTCCAAAAAATTGAAAAATTTCCACTTTCATGGTTGAATAACTCTTATGCAAATTATTTTTAAACTTAAATTTTTTTTGTATGTTCTGGAAGATGTTTCTAGCCTGTTCTCAAATTTTGGAGCGATTTAAAATTTTCATCGTACCACTTGACGTGAAATAGCCCATATATATGTACATATATGTATGTATGTATGTGGGTGTGTGTGTGTGTGGGTGCGTGCGTGCGTGCGTGTGTGTGTTCGTGCGTGCGTGCGTGCGTGTATGTGTGTGTGTGTGCGGCAGAATATTTATATAATATATATATATATTTTAAAATTGTTTTTTCAAGAATACATAATATATGTATTTTTTCCTTGCGCAAAAAAAAGTTGTGAACATAACTTGAAAGAATGTGTATAGTTTACTCATTCTTGATAAAACTCATAAAATGTTTAAACGTATACTCAATAATATAATAACGGATCTAAAATGCAATGTAATGCTTTAAATACAGATGCAAAATTGTTTCAGGATTAAATAAATATTAATCAAGTATAACATACACTTTTCCAAATATCCATATGATATATACAATGAGTTAAAAATTAAATATATTAATTATTGCATTTTTAAGATAATTCTATTATAAACAGTATAGGCAAAAGAGAATTCAAATTTTAACAGTGGCAATATAATATACGAATTATATTTGAATAGATTTTCAAAAACTATTAATTTAGGAGCATTTAATTTAAATATTTTTTAAATTAATATTTCAAAATTGTATGCATATATACGTAAGTAGATTATGTATATTTATAGAAAACAATATTTTAAATAATCAAGTATGTATTTATTAGAAACAGAAGGTTTTCTAAGGAATGAATTTGATTATAATAATCAAGATAAATATATGGGGTCTGTAACTAAAGGAAAAAATAAATTGGATATAATTATGGATTAAAATGCAAATTTTGAAAGAGGGTGCAAATTACGAATTACGGCAGAAATGGAAGAAACAGGTTTTTATTTACATGCCACTAAAATCATATAAATAGTTCTATAAAATTAATAAAAATTAATAAAAAAATTTATTTATTTAAGAAGAAAGTTTTATTACTCTAAAAGTACAAAATATTAATGCCATAGAACTTTTGGCGATGATCCTTCGTCATTAAATAAATTAATTTTAGGAGGTGAAGTTCTATTTAGATCCGTTTAAAATATTCCAAAATTTTCATAAGTAGTTACTAAATACTACAATTTAGTAAGTATATGCACTTCACTATTTTTGGTAAGTTAATTTTTCATTAACATTTATAATTATTAAAATATAAATTTAAGCTTTATAGGAATTCATATAGTTTAAAATTTACAGTTAACATTTAATGTCTTTATTTTTTTTATTACTATTATTCTGATTTCATTATACTAAATTTTGGTAAAAACTTTTAATTATAAATTATAATCGTATTTAAAAAAAAACTAAATTTTTGGTATAAAACACAATGCATCCTAACAGTACCTCCAAGGTGTTGTGTGAATCGGTTTAATTTCTAAGGTGTCCATGGTAGTGAAAAAGTAATATAATTTAAAACATTATTTAAAATAAATTTATTACGAAAAACCTTTTTCGAAATTAAAAATAGGGGGTTGGCGCGCGAATCGCGCAGGGGGGCGAAGCCCCCCTAGTATATATATATATATATTCCGGTTCAGAAAATTAATTAAAGTATAATCCCGTCGGAATTTTAAAAAAATATGAATTAGGCGAGGCGTAATTAATTTTGAAATGGGCCAATCAGAGGCCGGATTAGAGAAGATAGGTGTGCGGCGTTGCCGCGCGAGACTAATGCAACAGGTGAACGAGCGAAGCGGCCGAGACGTCGGAACATAGCTGATACGTATAGTAGAAGCGAAGATCGCGAAAGCGAATGAATCGCAAAATATATTTTACGAGATTGATTGTATGAATCAAATGTACAATCAAGAAAATGATTTTTACTTAAGTTTAAATTAAACCGCAGACTAATAAATTCATTACTACTATTATTAATTTATTTACTAAATCTATGACATGCGTTCGTTATAAATATGAGATTATTACAGTTTTTAATCTCATCGTATTTACATTAATTTATTTGAAACCTTTATGACGAATTTTAAGACAATAAAATTTTGAATTGAATTAAGTTTTGGGTACAATATAGCCAATAAATACGTTTACCATGAAGATATATCGCTACATATTGGAAATATATTAGTTAATTTTGTAAGTATATTGGCAATAATATTGCTAGTGAAATAATTTCTAGTTCGTGTAGAATGAATATAGCTCAAGCCTCAATTCTCCGCTTAAAAACAATACCACCGCGGACGCTCTCCGATGTTCGCGCACATCAAATTTTGTGTTCGCGGAGTAAGCCCGCCGCGGGCGCTCTTCGACGTTCGCGCTCATCAGATTTTGCACTCGCGGAGTAATCCCGCCGTGGGCGCTCTCCGAGGTTCGCGCTCATCAAATTTTGTACTCGCGGAGTAAGCCCGCCGCGGACGCTCTCCGACGTCCACACTGCAAGAGCAAACGTGCTCGAAAAAAGTTACTTCGTTAAAATTATAATTCATCCACATTTTCATCCACTTGAGGTAATAATAGATCATCGATTTGTCGGTAGTATTGACAATTTGGTAAATGTTACGAAGTTATGGAAGACACGAAACATATTGGCGATGTATTGATATTACTTTGGCAATATGTTGGCAACATATTGGCAACATATTGGCAAACTATTGGCAATATATTAACAATACTTTGGCAATATATTGGCAATATATTGATAATACTTTGGCAATATATTGGCAATATATTGGCAATATATTGACAATACTTTGGCAACATATTCGCAATATATTGACAATACTTTGGCAACATATTGGTAATGCATTGATAATACAAATAATAAATACTTAACGAAATACACTTTAAACTACAAGATTTAAGCCATACTTTCACAAACACTTTCAGACATACAATTAGCCATACTAAAAGATCAACTTTTCATTCCTTGTAACTACTCTCTGTATTGGTTGGTAATAAAAACCGACATAAGATAAATCAACGAATTATTTTGTTATTCTAAAATATCTGTCTATCGTTGATTGCTTTAAATCGTCTTCTCGTTCTTGCATTAGTAGCACAAACCTGTGTGAGAAGTTTTATCAACCACCTGAATACAGGAGGGTAGTAATAGACATTTTCATGTTATTTTGTTATCTAAAATATCTGTCCTTTGTTGATTTTTCTTAAGTTGGCTTTTCGTACCAACCAATACAGAGGGTAGTTACAAGGAATGAAAAGTTGATCTTTTAGTATGGCTAATTGTATGTCTGAAAGTGTTTGTGAAAGTATTGCTTAAAGTTTGGCTTAAATCTTGTAGTTTAAAGTGTATTTCGTTAAGTATTTATTATTTGTATTATCAATATATTGCCAAAGTATTATCAAATATTAAACATTTAAAAAGTATCAAATATTATACGACATTCATACATTTTCCTCTTTTTTTGCGAACTATGTTGATACAGCGATTTCCATAAAAAACCACATATCTTTTACTTAGTAAAACCAGAAATTTACAAATTATACATTGATTTTAATGCATTACATGTGTTTGATATACTCGATCGCAGACGCGTGCCGCTCTGCGTGAAACCTGATCTCCCGGCTAATTACCGCCCCGAAAAATTCTTCATTTGTTCGTCGACTTTAATTTGTGGATTATAAGTCGATAGGGAGTGGCGAGAGGAGTCTATATACCAAAAATCACCACGATCAGATGATATTTGTGTTTATCGATATCTATTGATCTATGCCGATAATCCGTCGATTTCCACAATTTATTTAAAGTATTCATCTGTACATGACGTGTAGAACAAAAAGTGTTAACAACTTTTTTTTCTAGAGCGATTATATACAATTAGCCGTGAATAATTGTTTAAACTATTCGGCATTTTGGCCAATAACTCGGTAAATATTGGAGATATTGGGAAAATAACCAAAAATAATTCATGGCGATACCAATATTCCAAAATTATTTAAACAATTATTTGATAACAAACTTGATCGAAGACGTGTCCCGTTTAGCGTGAAACCTGATCACCCGTCTTTATTTCACTGTTTTATCAGTACATACGTACTTACAAGTTTAGTGCTTAGAATACACAAGTGTTTTAATCAATATTGTTATTTTTTAATCAGCACTTTTAATTCTCTAATATTGTCGTTTAAAAGCTTAAAAAAACATTCATCCGCTTGTCGGCTTACAATCCTACGTGTAGGAATTTCTGTTGTATCATGTGTCATTTGTAGTATTGTCTGTTGAAACAAAATACTGAGATTAAGTCAAGTCTCATTTGCAGTACCAAGGATGCGCCTAGTTTGTTTTGCGAAGCTAGCTTTATTTTCTACCTTTAAAAACTACATAACAATGTGCTCTTCATCATCATGCGCGTCGTTTCGCGAGTTCAGTTAAGATTTCTCCCACCTCTTGATCTCCATCTCCCACCATATCCCTTCATACGGCGATCGGTCAACGGAATAGCTCAGTAGGTATTGGTAAGCCCCACAACCAACATCGTAAAATTCTACTCGTACTGCATCATTGTCTATCCCTCCTCCCCTTCCGCAGTAATGCATCATTGTCTACCCTCCTTGTCATCCACCATTACCTCCACTCCTCGCTATGGAGAGACACCAGTGTTGCCAGATAGAGGAATTTTTCTTTGTTGCACTCTCACAGTATGACTTCATTTACATTAGACAATAAAGGACAGAAAAACCCTAAATGGTAACCCTGAGAGACACACAGGACCCAGGAATGGGGGTTTGTTGTGTCTCCCCATAGCAAGCGGATAACTATTGGCGGTTAATGATAGCACGTAGCACCGGACACAACACGTAAGAGTATCAGCGGTACGAGCAAAGCAGACGACGACAAAGTTGTAGCTCGTGTATATCGGTCCAACATATCGTTCGATGGCGACATCATAAGTATATCGAAATCGAATATTAAAATCGAATATCGAAATCGAATATCGAAATCGAATATCAAAATCAAATATCAAAATCGAATATTAAAATCGATTATCGAAATCAAATAACAAAATCGAATATCGAAATCGAATATCGAAATCGAATATCAAAATCGAATATCGAAATTGAATATTGAAATTGAATATCGAAATTGAACATTGAAATGGAATATTAAAATCGATTATCGAAATCAAATATCGAAATCAAATATCAAAATCGAATATCAAAATCGAATATCAAAATCGAATATCGAAATTGAATATTGAAATCGAATATCGAAATTGAACATTGAAATCGAATATTGAAATTAAATATCGAAATCGAATATCGAAATCAAATATCAAAATCAAATATCGAAATCGAATATCGAAATCGAATATCGTAATCGAATATCGCGTGCCTAGTAAACGAGTGACAGCGCGCACAATGCACGCGCACGTCGAGTATGGGTGAGACCGGTGCGCCAGAGGGGGACGACTACGAACGGACCGATATCCATACGTATCAATGTAAGAGGAAAGGAGATAGACAGCTGTTGCCGAGCATTGGTGGAGACGTTGGCGAATACGTATAGATAGCGGATAAATGAATATGGTGAACACACAATAAATTTGCAAATAATCCTTCTTTACTAATAATGTGTCCTAAATAAACTATTTGTTTTCTTAAAAATGCACATATTTCATGTTGTAAAGTTAAATTGGCTTTTCTTAGTTTAATAAAATCTTGTGTAATATTTTCACAATGTTCTTCAACGGTTTTTGATAAAATGCAAATATCATCGAAAAATGCTACTACTCCTCTCAACCCAGCAATAAATGTTGCTATGGTTGCTAAAAAAAAGGTGCACTCGATTGTAAACCGAAAGATGATCTTTTAAATTGACAATTCCCTAAATCACTGGCAAAATCCGTAACATGTCTATCTTCCGTTTTAATTTTAAATTTTGATGGTAACCCGCTACAAAATCTATAGTTGTAAAAAACATGAGCTCCATTCATGTAATCGATAGATCTAATCTATTAGAAACGAAGAAATTACAATTCGGAATATTTTCATTGAGTTTTCTAGAATCAATAACCATACGGTGTCTTTTATCTCTCAAAGCATCTGGTTTCTTAGCTACTCAAAAAACTGGTGCTGAATTTGCACTCGTAGAGGATTCGATTATATCTTTATCTAATAATTCTTGTACCTGTCTATTTATTTCCTCGCGTAAAATGGGCGTTTGTCTAAAAGGTTTAATTCTTACGGGCGTTTTATTATTAACGGAATTTCATGGGTCATTAGGTTAGTAACCTCTAACCTATCGCTGGGTAGATAAAATATATCCAAAAAATTTTTGATGATTTCGAGCATACTTGCTACGCGCATTAAATTATTATTATTAATTAATATTATTATTTAGTTATATTAGTTATATTTGTTTATATTGTGAAGTGGTATTCGCAATCTCAATCGTCTTAAAATCATAAATAATTATTATTAATATTAGTCCACCATTGCGCTGCGTTGCCATATACCGCGTACACAACTTATTTGTATGTAGCGAAGATTGCCGACAAGTATCGCCAGGGAGCAGGGAGAACACAATTAACACACAAAAATATAAATTACAATAAAAGAACCATTTATTGTGAGTTACTAATTAAATTATAAAATGGCCATCCAATCGCCGGATCGAGATCCTCGCCTGCGGCATACTGTATTTCCCAGGATCTGCTGTTCAGGTATGGGCGTACCCGATCACACTCCCGAGTATCTCACACACTCATACACTCGGGGGGAAGGGGTAAACCGTAGTAGGCAGTCTGCAGCTGGTGGTGAAGATAGACTGGTCGTCAGCACACATCTAGCCTACCTTTTATTACCTACGGCAGCCACTCTGGATACGATCGTGAGCACACGTTTGTATACTTGGCCGACCGTAACCGTAACCGCATCCGAACGTTTTATTCTCCTCGTGAGCATACGTGAAGAATATTCCGAACACATCGTGGTGATGATCCCAACCATGATCTTTCGTGAGCATACGTCGTGATTTCAAACCGTACCGTAACCTTACCTGAATTCTTCGTGAGTACATGTGGAATCATCCCGACATCCATCACCTCGTGAGCATATATACCTGGTGATCCTATCTACCGTATCCTTACCTTTGTTACGTGAACCTTTATCATATTACTTGGACACTGCCTCATGAGTATACATAGCAGACATCCGCATCTCTGAGTCACTTTACCCCGAGAGCACACGAGGCTAAGCGACTCCAGAGGTATAGCGATACTAATCCCACAACCCCTAAATACTCAGTATTGCTAATTGCGCAATAATTTTAAGATAATAATGTAGAGCTCCTAGGTCGCTTAATAATAAGACCATTTGTTTGTTTGATTCCAGACTAAGTGAACGTCTCCTGA
Organism: Theocolax elegans; assembly: GCA_026168455.1. Classification (NCBI taxonomy): domain Eukaryota; kingdom Metazoa; phylum Arthropoda; class Insecta; order Hymenoptera; family Cerocephalidae; genus Theocolax; species Theocolax elegans. The sequence continues at coordinate 9,254,629 of CM047431.1, forward strand.
ACACTAAATATCCAGAGTTACATTATTTTTAGTTTTATTATTCAAACATTCTAAAAATTATTATCATTCTATAATATAGTTAGTCATTAAAAGCTTAAATTATTGTTGAAAATAATTTCAAATTCCTTCCCAACTAAATCCCGGAATCTGAGCAATATCCCGACAAAGATTCACTTCATTACATACTTTCCTGTTCGTTGCCACTTAAGTGATCTAAATTTAATAGTGCTTTGACTTTTCCAGCTCCGTCAGTATTTTGTACATCTGTTGCATTGTTGACAACACAAATTTTACTTTTAATGCTTTTATTTTTGTAACCACGTAACTTTTCACCTTTTATAGTCCTTTTAGCTCAGTTATTGTTTTTAAGAGTTCGAATTAAATGTTATTATCATCAATGGTGTTTAGTTTATTTAATATTTTTAAAAGTAATATTTTTACCTTGTTGATTTCAGGACGTTCATTTTTTATTTTATTTATTATATACAATAGTTTGAATTTATTTTTGTATTTTTTTAACTTTTTGTTCATATAACGAATTTACTTGTCGATGCAAAATTTTTAATTTCTGGTATAATAATAATTCTAATTCATCCTGATCAAAATTGTCATTATGTTTTCTCCCTTCTTGAAGACATTGATCGTTTTTATTATTTGTTTCCTTACTATATTTTTTTTATTTTTTATTTATATTTTGAACATTGTTAGTTATATATTCGTTGTTTTTTGTTTTGAAATCGGAATTCGGATTTACGTACGTAAATTTACTAAATGATTTCGAAATTTGTTAAATTGTATTAAGACTGTAGAATTTCCGATTTTTAGCGCTTTATCAATTTTGTTCATAATTTTCATAATTTGTTTTTCGTAAATTTGTTTTGTTGTTTAACAATCTCTCTTCAGATCATCCAACTATATGATGCAGATTTTTCAATTTCATAATTTGATTTTTCATTTGATTTTCGGAATTGAATAGCATTTTATTGTTATTTTAATATCATTTTTCACTTTTGATTTTACCGTGTTAATACCGTTATTTTTAACGTTTTCTAACTATTTCACAATAATTTTCTTCATTATTTATTAATCCAATAGGAAAATTATCTGAATGAAATTTTATTGTTAAGTTGTCGAAGGTTACTTTAATATTACCGAACGTGAGTAAACTGCAGCTTGTTATGCCTTGTAATTCTAATATTTCATTGGTTTCAATAGTTGTGTTTTTAGGAACTATTTAGTCATTTTTAATAATGAAGCTGTCGCTCCTATATCCAGCATAATATTTAACGGTTTATAATTAAATACAGTTTTTAATTCAATTACTGATCAGTTACTATTTAAGTTTGAAAGAATTGATCTTTTATGGATTTTATTTAATTATTGCTCTGCGACGAGCCGGGGCGCGAATAATAATGCATTTTCGTGTTCGCACGTTGGTCTCTGAAACTTTATTCGTTTTTTGGCGCTTCTTCTAATATTCTTTTATTAAAATAAGCTAATTTTCTACATTCTTTTTTCTAATGATCTTAATTTTTACAATAATTACAAATTTTTATTTGATTATTTTGCATAGATTTTGATAGATGTATTAGTTGTATTAGGAAAATATGAGGGTGAGTTAGTGTTAGAGTTAGTTATTTCTCTGATCTTCAAGTAACGCCTACCTGCGGAAAATTTTGGGCGGTTTTTCTAGACTCATTTTTTTTGTTGAACCAACAGCGGTCTTCTGTGTGGTTATCTTTGCCGCACGATCTACAGGATTCTGACCTACGGGGTTGGACTCTTGCAAGCACGATTTTAAGTTTCTAGCTTTCTTCATATATGACAGCCGTATTTTCTTTCTAATCGAACTGCTTGAGTCGTTGCCTCATTAAGGGTTTTTGCTTGATAAACTATTTAAGTCCTCTTGTGAAAATTAAAACTTTATCGTTTTTCAAACAATTTGGAAAATATATCGTGTAATGATTAGCACGCTTAACTACCGCAGCGTAATCTTGTGCTACGGCTTCAATTCTCTTACAAAATGTGATAATACTTTCGTCTTTTTCTTGGGTTAAAGTATCTAATTTTCTGGCTAATTTTAAATGATTTTCAGTAGTACCGAATATATTGGTTAAAGATTCAATAATTTCTTCAATAGTATTAAACGATTTACCGTGAAAACTCTTAAATGCTTTGCCTGTTAAGCCTAATGTAATTAATTAAGCTAGAGTAGTTTTGTTTACTGCTGGAATCATTGAAAAAGCATATCTACACGCGTTAGCAAATATACTAATCGGTAAATTATTGTACCATCGAATTTCGGAATAGTTCCTGTGGCTTCTTTAATTGATAAATCTCTTATTGGAGTAATTGTTGCGTCGGAAAATCGTGTAAAATTTTGTGATGGAAAATTAAATAAAAGTAAATGTTAGATACGGCATACTAGTATTTATAATATAGTTGAAGGCGTCTTCCTACTGGAGTATGAAAATTTATATTACAAGTTTTTAATGTTAAATTTTCAGTTAATTCTGGTTCAAAATTTACTAAAAAGGGAATGTTTGCTGGACCTTGTTTAATATTGTAGCGAATGCTACATTTAAGTTTACGCTATAAACCTGTGCGCAGGCAAATACGAGTAGGTTCAAGGTAGGTGAATTAAGGTCTTTTGGAGGGGATTAAAGTTAATGTACGGGAGATCGATAATGATTTCGCTCTTTATCGTTCGGGAGCGATCGACTTGGAAGCTTGGCTGTGAATGTCTACGCCGAAAACAGAAGATCGTCTATCTGGCCACGCATAGTCGAACGTCTAGGAAAACGTGGTACCGACATTTCATCGTTATGCAGACAGGACTACATTGAGTCCTTGCAGCCGATGAACGGATTCATGAAGAGGCATGAAGATAACAACCCCAAAAACGATAAGAGCCACCACTCCACCTTACCCGCTTGAACCACTAAGTATCATCTGTATCAGCGAAGCGTAATGTTAAATAATATACTTCGTCGCCTAGTTATTATATTCGCAAATCATTAGATATAAAAATCGTACCGCGAACATATTAAGAATAAAATGTAAATTCAATTGTTAGATATAAATAAATTATCGTGAAATATTAAGATTAGATCTAAAATTACATATAAATTCAAGAATTTATTTTTGTCATTAATGTAATTATAAGATTTCGTAAATAAATCAACTCTATGCATCATATATATATATCTGTCATTAACAATTTTATTATGTTTTCTTACAATATGTTTTTTTTGATAAAATAATTTCGATTATATTTTGAAAGCAATGTTATCGGATCATAACTATTAAAGTACATGTATTATTAATTTATTAGAACAATCTTTGTCTATTTTTTCCGCTTCTATTTCTTCACATAAATGTTCTCTTATATGTTCAATTTCTTTTGTTAAAATTTCACCTATTAATTCCATCGTAGTACGATAAATCTTTTGTAAATAAGCGATACTGTTTGTAAAGCTCGGTGCAGGCGATTGTTTCTCAAAAACTGTCAGTCATGATCAGGGCCTTCAGTTGCTGAAAGGCTTGTTCCTGTTCATCTAACCACTCGCACCCTTGGTTCTTCTTCGTGAAACGGGTAAGCGGCTCGGCAATCGTGGCGTAATCCGGCATAAAACGCCGATATCTCGACGCCATGCCGAGGAATCGTCGAAGCTGTATGAGGTTCTTGGGAGTATTGGGTATTATCAAATATCAACATAATCAAATATCAATATAAATTGCCAATATATTGCCTAAGTATTATCAATATATTGCCAATATGTTGCCAATATGTGACCAATATGTTGCCATTATATTGCCAAAGTATTATCAATATATCGGCAATATGTTCCGTGTCTTCCATAACTTCGTAACATTTACCAAATTGTCAATATTACCGACGAATCGATGATCTATTATTACCTCAAGTGGATGAAAATGTGGATGAATTATAATTTTAACGAAGTAACTTTTTTCGAGCACGTTTGCTCTTGCAGTGTGGACGTCGGAGAGCGTCCGCGGCGGGCTTACTCCGCGAGTACAAAATTTGATGAGCGCGAACCTCGGAGAGCGCCCACGGCGGGATTACTCCGCGAGTACAAAATTTGATGAGCGCGAATGTCAAAGAGCGCCCGCAGCGGGCTTACTCCGCGAACACAAAATTTGATGTGCGCGAACATCGGAGAACGTTCGCGGTGGTATTGTTTTTAAGCGGAGAATTGAGGCTTGAGCTATATTCATTTTACACGAACTAGAAATTATTTCACTAGCAATATTATTGCCAATATACTTACAAAATTAACTAATATATTTCCAATATGTAGCGATATATCTTCATGGTAAACGTATTTATTGGCTATATTGTACCAAAAGGCTTAAGTCAATTCAAAATTTATATCATAGATTTAGTAAATAAATTAATAATAGTAGTAATGAATTTATTAGTCTGCGGTTTAATTTAAACTTAAATAAAAATCATTTTCTTGATTGTACATTTGATTCATACAATCAATCTCGTAAAATGTATTTTGCGATTCATTCGCTTTCGCGATCTTCGCTTCTGCTATACGTATCATCTATGTTCAGGCGCCTCGGCCGCTTCGCTCGTTCACCTGTTACATTAGTCTCACGCGGCAACGGCGCACACCTATCTTCTCTAATCCGGCTTCTGATTGGCCCATATCAAAAATTAATTACGCCTTGCCTAATTAATATTATTTAAAAATTCCAACGGGATTATACTCGAATTAATTTCCTGAACCGGAATATATATATATGGGTGGTTCTCTGTGACATCGAAGATGAAAAAAATAAATATTGCTATAACTGTGGGAATATGTTTTAGAGGTATCCAGTAGTTCTCCTGAATTTTTTCAGATTTTTTCTGGGCCATTATTTTAAGTTACAGAGAGTCAAAGTTGACATTTTAGCACTTTTTTGCATTATATGCCCATTTTCATGAATTTTTAGCTCCCAGGGGATGCATTTTTCACTAAAAACATAAGTATGACTTTTTTTGTAAAATTTTCCGAACTTTTCATTAAAAATACTTTTTAAGACATAAATGTATGCTGTCACACTCTTGTAAGCCATTTAAACCTTAAATAGAGAAAATCAGTAATTCTGCTCCGGACTCTGGTAACCTAATACTGTCTAAAAGATGTCTTTTTATAGTCAGAAACTGCCTATAAATTTCCAGAGTGGGTCTAAATCATTAAGATTACTTATGGTCAAAATATCTGGGAAAAGTACCCAAAATATTAATAGAAATGTATATTTGTTGCCTTATAACGATGAATCTAGTAGCATGATCATTGCAAAAAAATTTATGCACTTACCTTGGAATGGTAGAAAAGTATCTCCACTTGTTTCAGTATCCATCTAATCCCCTGTAAGCTGCTAAAAATACAAATATTATTATAAAATTATAAAAAATTATTTTTAAACATTTATAATGCTGGATTTTTAGTTTTATAGCCCTTACAAGAATTATAATACTAATCTGAAGGATTACTATAAAAGTATCAACATTATTATTATTATTATTCAGCAATACATTGTTTAGATTTCACAAACTTGTCACTATCACGTTATCATATTATTCATTATAATTATATATCCGATTTATTTATATATCTTTTGTATTAAATACGTATATTCAGTTATTGTAATAATGGTGTTTATATATTTATAGTAATCCTTCAGATTAGTATTATAATTCTTGTAAGGGATGTAAAACTAAAAATTCAGCATTATAAATAATTAAAAATTAATTTTTTACATTTGTATAATAATATTTGTATTTTTAGCAGCTTACAGGGGATTAGATGGATACTGAAACAAGTGAAGATACTTTTCTACCACTCCAAGGTAAGTGCACAAATTTTTTTGCAATGATCATGCTAATAGATTCATCGTTATAAGGCAACAAATATACATTTCTATTAATATTTCGAACACTTTTCCCGGATATTTTGACCATAAGTGATCTTAATGATTTAGACCCACTCTGGAAATTTTTAGGCAGTTTCTGACTATAAAAAGACATCTTTTAGACAGTATTAGGTTACCAGAGTCCGGAGCAGAATTGCTGATTTTCACTATTTAAGGTTTAAATGGCTTACAAGAGTGTGACAGCATACATTTATGTGTTTAAAAGTATTTTTAATGAAAAGTTCAGAAAATTTTACAAAAAAAGTCATATTTATGTTTTTAGTGAAAAATGCATCCCCTGGGAGCTAAAAATTCATGAAAATGGGCATATAATGCAAAAAAGTGCTAAAATGTCAACTTTGACTCTCTGTAACTTAAAATAATGGCCCAGAAAAAATATGAAAAAATTCAGGAGAACTACTGGATACCTCTAAAACATATTCCCACAATTATAGCAATATTTATTTTTTTCATCTTCGATGTCACAGAGAACCACCCATATATATATATATATATATATATGTTACCTATGTTTCTGGATCACCTTGTATATTGAAATATATAGTAAAAAAATTTGTGTAGCAATAATCTTGCAAAAGTCTTTCCAGGCGGAGACTGTCTGAAGTCTGGCAACGAACACTCTGCCAGACTTTAAATTTTATTATCAATAAAATTCTTGGAAAAGCACTAGACTCTTCCAAGACTTCATAGTGTTCTTTAATAAGTGTTGGAAAAAGTCTAGGAAGTCGCTGCTCTACGTTGATTCGTCTGCTTTACGCGGAATGACAACAGTTTTTAACCGGACTCCGAGGTAGCACCTTTTATAACCGGACTCCGAGGTAGCACCTTTTATAACCGGATTCCGAGGTAGCACCTTCTTATCGGGGAACGACAATATGTAGGCGATTTTAGGATAAGATTACCAGTTATGCGATATGGTAGTCGTAATGAAGTTATTAAAAATTCACGCATGACAATAAATGAATATCTTCGAGTAACAGATAATGACAATCATTTTACAGAATGGTTTTTTTTTTATGTTATTTAACGTCGCTCTATTTATGCTGCCAGGGCTAATCAGCGACGGAGGTGAACGGTGTGTCTGTAAACAAAGCACATGTAGTTGAAACAGTGGTGCTTGTGTCCATCGGAAGATATCATCGGTCACTGTAATTAGTCTAATAATTACAGTTTCCTGTCCTCCCGATGGAACCACCGCGATCCTCTTTACATCTTCGCGTCCCTAACGTTCCCTATAGTTCAGATGCCCGTGCCTCTCATGCACTGACAAATGCACGAAACGCACGCGCACCTGAACTGGCGTCACATTATAGTGACACGCCGAGCCACTGAGTCGCGGTGTTCGAAAAATGCACATGAAAAAATTTTCAGAGGTACACGTCTGGGAACGAACCCACAACCCTCGGTGTGAGAGTCGGGAGCTCTACCCATGAGCCACCGCGGCTCTCTACAGAATGGTTAATAACCTTTAGAGGACGGGTATGGTCGATATTGCGACCACCCAACGAACGCAAACTCTTTGGCAGCTTTAACGTGAAATGGATGTGCTCAATAACAGAAAAATAGTAATAAAAGTTTTGAAGGTATCTTTGACCATAAAAATCATTTCAAAGTCAAATTTTTTTTGCTATGTAAGCTTCAAAATAAGTATATATGTATATATGTATAAAAAAATCCTGAATAGGTCTTTGACCTTGAAAATTATCATTTCAAGGTCAAATACATATTTTTTAGTATTTTAGCTTCAAAGAGTGGATATTTATGTTGTATGATGCGCTGAGTTTGAAAAAAATAGTGAAAAAATTCCTGAAAGGATTCTTGACCTTGAAAAATGCTACTTTGGAGTCAAAATTTTTTTCCTGAAATTGCTTATGTCCACATTGTTTCATGCGCTAATCACTTTTTGAGGTTAGAATAACTTTTAAATAAATTATTTTTTGCACCTTGTAACGGGGTAAGTGCTGGGGAATGTAAGGCCCCGGTTAGGCCTAATCTGTCCCAACTTACCAACCTAAGTATACAGTCCCACGGAATCACTTTGATTCCCGTGCAATGCCGTTAACAACGCCAAACACTTCGTTTAGCTTTAATACCGTGTATTATGCCCTGTGCCCAAAATTTTCAACTAGAGTATACGCCGGAGAGGGCGGTATTCGTTGGAGAGGACTATCACCGGGAAGAAATATTATTAACAAGCGAGATACTGTGTTAGTCGGTGAGAAAGATAATCTCGCCGAGTCAATTTATTAAATAAACAAACAATTATCAACAAATTGAACAATAACAATTGAGGGGGAGTCGTACCGTTGATTACCCGTAAGGTCAGCAGAAAACAATCCGTTAAAAACTGTTAGCGGTCGAGTTATAAGCAACCGATCCGGGAATGATCGGTTGCTTAACCTGCTGGCTGTGATGTCACGCCATGTGACGTATATAGCTCTGACATAGAAGCTGCCTACGTCACGCGCGCCTTCTCTCGCGGATTTGTCGCGCGGGAGAAAGAGGAGAATACTCCCTCACCTAGACAGTACCAAGAACTCGGGAAAATATCAACGAGACACGCGGGTCCAACGTGGTGCACTACTCACCTTTATATTCACGAGACACCGCTCAAAATACGTTGGCCGCGCTGAATCTCTCCGTCTATCTCTCTTTCTCTCTCACTCCTCTGGGCGAACTGGCCCCGATCTTGCGCCCTCTCCGTCGACGAAATCTGGAGTGGTGGAGGCGTACGGCTTTGCTCGGTGTGTTGGATCGTGTTGGGGAAGCCTGTCCGCACCCACACCGTATCACTCACACTCATACTTCTCCGATAAACACGATAAAAAGATCGGTATCTCGGCCTGTATCTCCACATCGTGCGCGCGCTATCTCGGTACTTTCAGGTGGGCGTACACGATTCTCGTGCGTTCGTGCGCGCGCCGCGCTGTATTTTCTGTTTTCTGGATAACATTTCCAGTCTGTACCCAAAATTTGGTGCGTTTTAAAATTTTGATCCTATCAGTTGACGTAAAATGTTTCATATATATATATATATATATGTAAGGAAAACATCCTTAGTCTATTTGAATTGCGCGCGTGTAGGTCGGTAAATCAGATCTTTTAATATACCGACAGGTAAAATTTGCAGATAAGAATTGGCACGTGTCAATCAGTACGGTTAATAAAGATATACCGAAAACAATGAATAAAACTTTATAAAAGTAATCTACAGACAACCTTGTGAATAATAACATTGAATGTTGTTTCTTTGTTATTTACAGGTAAATAAACATTATTTATTAAATATGTAATTATATTTTGTATAAAATAATAAAGTTCTTTGTTATTTACAGAGAAACAATTCATGTATTATTCTAACCTATAACCTATGAACATGGAAAATCCAACATATTATGTATAACCAGACTCACCACGCCAGACGGTCGTGTGTATAGAATTCCACACGATTACATGAATGCAATCTACCACGAGGAGCTCGCTAAAACGCCTACGTTTAATAAGGTAAAGAAAGCATTAAAACAAAGACACCAAATGAGACAAGTATAGATTACTTTAACTAAAGAATTAAAAAATACTTATTTTGATAAAGAAGGAAATGTACAATTTAACGATGAATATTTAGAAGAATTGATTGAAAACAAAGATACTAGTGACGTGACTGCGAATGCAGCAGAAATACCATTAGTACAACTATTACAGAAATTACTTGAAAAAAGCGAAGAAAAATCGGAAAAAATAAACATTGGAAAATTAGCTAAAGAATTTACAATTGAAAAATTTGATGGTAAAAATTCGAATGCGAATCAATGGATGATTGAATTTGAAAAAGAATGTGAACGGTTTTATTTAAACATTGATAACAAAAAAATTGAAATTTTAAAATCTTTTATGGAAAAGGTGGCCGCAGATTGGTATAGTTGTACACTTCTCAAGTTTACAATTGAAGCAAATTGGGAAGAGTGGAAACAAAATTTTTGTAATACATTTGCCAGTAAAGGATGGTCTCAAATAAAATATGCATTAGCATTTAAATATCAGACAGGTTCATTGTTAGAATACTCTATAAAAAAAGAAAAAATTTTATTGCTAGTAAAGTCAAACAAGTAAATAATTTATCTTTAGACGTAGAACTAAGTGATGAAAATCTAAAAAACTAATAATACCACCATTGATTGAACTCCCAATAAAATTAAATGATATTTTAAAAATATCTATCTATGATCCAGGATCAAATGTTACATTAAGCAATTTAAAATTACTAAATTTAAAATCTACAAATAATGATATAAAGAAAGAAAAAACAAATTTGAGAACAATTAATGGTGGGTATAAAACCGATGGATTAATAGAAATAACAGTAAAGATTCTAAATATAGAGGATCACATGATTGTGTTCATAATTAACAATAAAAATTTCAAACATGATTTTTTAATAGGATTAGATTGAGTAAAGAAATACAGACTGATACAAAATGAAAAATTAGAGATAGAACAAAAAGATTCCAAATCTAATGATATAATAAATGAGTATCAAATCAATTTTAATGAACACATCGAAATAAGCACCTTCAACGTTTCGACAAACCACTTAAAACGTGATGAAGAAAAAATAATAAAGAATCTAATAGACCAATATAAAAATATATTTGCAAAAGATAAATATGATATAGGTACTGTAAAAGATTACGAAGCTAGAATAGATTTGACAATAGATAAATACTGTAGTAAAAGACCATATAAATGTACAATCGAAGATAAAAAAGAAATAGAAGAACAAATTTCACAATTACTTAAAAGAAACCTAACAGAAGAATCATACAGCCCATTTGCTGCTCCAGTAACGTTAGCTTATAAAAGAGATAAAAATAAAAAATCTAGATTATGCATAGATTTTAGAGATTTGAATAAAATCATAATTCCTCAATCACAACCGTTTCCACTGATTAAAGACCTAGTAATAAAGACAAGAAATTGCAGTTTTTTTTTCAAAACTAGATATAAATTCAGCATTTTGGTTTATCCCTTTACGAATTGAAGACAGAAGAAAAACAGGCTTTGTGACCCAAGAAGGTCATTTTCAATGGACCTGTTTACCATTTGGTTTAAAAACATCACCAGCTATCTTCCAAAAAATTTAAGCAATATAATAAGAAAAAATAATTTATCAATTTACAGTCAATTACATAGACAATAAAAATTTCAAACATGATTTTTTAATAGGATTAGATTGAGTAAAGAAATACAGACTGATACAAATGAAAAATTAGAGATAGAACAAAAAGATTCCAAATCTAATGATATAATAAATGAGTATCAAATCAATTTTAATGAACACATCGAAATAAGCACCTTCAACGTTTCGACAAACCACTTAAAACGTGATGAGAAAAAATAATAAAGAATCTAATAGACCAATATAAAAATATATTTGCAAAAGATAAATATGATATAGGTACTGTAAAAGATTACGAAGCTAGAATAGATTTGACAATAGATAAATACTGTAGTAAAAGACCATATAAATGTACAATCGAAGATAAAAAAGAAATAGAAGAACAAATTTCACAATTACTTAAAAGAAACCTAACAGAAGAATCATACAGCCCATTTGCTGCTCCAGTAACGTTAGCTTATAAAAGAGATAAAAATAAAAAATCTAGATTATGCATAGATTTTAGAGATTTGAATAAAATCATAATTCCTCAATCACAACCGTTTCCACTGATTAAAGACCTAGTAATAAAGACAAGAAATTGCAGTTTTTTTTTCAAAACTAGATATAAATTCAGCATTTTGGTTTATCCCTTTACGAATTGAAGACAGAAGAAAAACAGGCTTTGTGACCCAAGAAGGTCATTTTCAATGGACCTGTTTACCATTTGGTTTAAAAACATCACCAGCTATCTTCCAAAAAATTTTAAGCAATATAATAAGAAAAAATAATTTATCAAATTTTACAGTCAATTACATAGATGACATATTAATATTTTCAAAATTTTTCAAAGAACATGTAGACCATCTATCAAAACTATTAGATGCAATTATGAAGGAAGGATTCCGATTGAAACTGTCAAAGTGCACATTTGCACTGGACTCTGTGCAATACTTAGGATATATAATTTAACATAACTCAATTTCTCCGATAAAAGATAATTTAATTTCCATAAGAAACTTTCCGGTCCCAGAAAATAAAAAAAATGTTCAACAATTTCTAGGAAAAATCAACTTTTATAACGAATATGTACCAAAAACTTCTCTAATTTTAGAACCGCTGCATAACTTATTAAGAAAAAATCAAAAATTTGTTTGGTCAGAAGAATGTCAAGAAGCCTTTGAATACATGAAAAATTTCCTTTGCACTCAACCAGTATTAACTATATTTGATCCAGACTTACCAATACACATATACACAGGTGCAAGTTTAAAAGGTATAGGTGCAGTATTAAAACAAGCACATTTAAACGATAATCCAATAACTGAAAAACCAGTAGCATACTTTTCAAAAAAACTGAATGAATCACAAAAAAGAAAAAAAGCAATTTACTTAGAATGTATAGCAGTAAAAGAAACAGTAAAGTATTGGCAACACTGGCTTATAGGCAAACATTTTAAAGTATTTTCAGACCATAAACCATTAGAAAAAATGAATATAAAAGCGAGAACAGATGAAGAGCTAGGCGATCTTACCTATTATTTATCACAGTTTGATTTCGAAATAATATACCGTCCAGGTAAAGATAATTTAGAAGCAGACTGCTTAAGCAGAAATCCAGTATTAGAGTCTGAAGAAGACGAAGAGGATAAATTGAAGATTGTAAACTTAATTAGTTTATAAGATATTTTAGAGAATCAAAAGAAAAATAAAGAGATAGAATCCAACAAAGACAAACTAAAGTATAAAAATAATTTGTATTATAAAAAATCAAGAAACAAAGATAAAATTTTCTTATCAGAAGAATTTAGTAAACAATTAAAAAAGACACGCATAAGAAATTTTGTCATATTGGAATAAACCAAATGAAAAATAAGATACTGCCGTATTATACAGCAACAAATATATCAGAAAATATAAAGAAAGCCTGTAGATGTTGCGAAGTATGTATACAAAATAAGTCAAGAAGGCAAGACAAAATTGGGTTAATGTCACACCTTGGCCCCGCAAAAAAACCTTTTGAAATAGTCTCTATCGATACAATAGGTGGATTCGGTGGCTTAAGATCTACAAAAAAATATTTACATCTCTTAGTAGATCACTTTACAAGATATGCTTGCATATTGACATCAAAAACACAAAATGCAAATGATTTCATTAAATTAACAGAAAATGTACTGCGAGACTATAATATTCAAATACTTCTAACAGATCAATATCCAGGTATAAATTCTAAAGAATTCAAAAATTTCTGAGAAGAAAAGGGGGTTACAATGATCTTTACAGGAGTTAATGCACCATTTTCGAACGGTCTAAACGAAAGACTTAACCAAACTTTAGTAAATAAAATATGATGTGCGATAAACGAAGAAAAAAAGAAGTGTGGATGGACAACTATAGCAAGAAATTGCATAAACCAATACAATGAGACCGAGCACACGGTAACAAAATTTAGTCCGAAATATTTATTAAATGGTGAAGATACATCAGCACTACCAAATGAACTAAAAAAGAATAGAGATTATAATCAACTGGAAAACGATAGAGAAACTGCATTTATAAACAATATAAAATACCATGAATTTAATAAGAAATTATATGACAAAAATAGAAAAGAACACGAATTTATGTTAGGAGATTTAGTATACATTCAAAATAGTAACCGAATGAACCGAAAAAAATTGGATATGCTAAGAATCGGGCAATACAAGATTTTAAAGAAGATATCAAAATCAATGTATGAAGTTAATACAGGACACAAAAGGTTAGAATCAAATTTATTCCATATTTCAAAATTAACTCCATCTCCTTAACTCAAAGGTGGTAACTACTAAGTACTATTTTATAATATTCTATATTATTTTGTAATTATTATTAGTTATACCAAATTTTTGTACCAAAAATGTGTCCAGGAGTATACCAAAGTTAGGATAAGTTCCCATTCCCGGAGGTCAAGTACTCTCCTTGTTAGATAGAGTAATTTTTAATCATTAGTCTTTCCCGCGCCTACACGAAAATACATTTAAAACGGCGGCACGCAAGGTTTTTTGCAACATAGTGAATGAAATCGAGGGATTCGTCGCGATATCTTGCGTCAATGTAAATTGTCGCGAAGTATTATTTTAAGAAGTTTCTCGATGCCTGTTTGCCCGTTTACAATTCGGGGAAAACTTGTTGAAAAACAAGTCCCTGAAGTGTATAAAAAAGGGGCAAGCAGCGGTCGAGCTCTTGGGAGAGGTAGTGACGTAGAGTGCCAAAAAGTAAGACCTTTTTCTATTGGCCCTTGTTGAAACAAAGGGCCAATTGAAAGGCTCGATATCGAGATGATCGGGAAGGCGGCGAAATCGGTTATGCCGCCGATTCAGTACCTAGCGGAGAGCGATCGCGCGCGGATGTGCAGAGCCGACTCGTGTGTGTGTGTGGACAGCCGACAACCGACCCAAGGAGCTGAAGAGACCTCCTGTAGGAGTGACACGCATCGTCTTGGGGTTGAGACGAGGGCGTACTTCTAGAAGCGGCGGCTACAGGGCGAGAGTGAGGCGAGAGCGACAGTGAGATCGTCCCGCGAGATCGTCCACAACCAGGGTAAGGAAAAGTGCCGTAAGTATTTAAAATAATTATACACGGGAGAACGGAAACATTTTCTTATAGGGAAAATACCGTGTTATAATCTTAACATGTTATAAAAATAGCAACTTACGCGATTGCTGATCTCTTGACGAGAATATAGATTGCTCTGTCCTTACTTGCTTTACCGATGTCAATAGTAGGTAGTAACAAAAAATCTATATTTATATAATAATTCCTTCCATTACACACGATGTCATTTACTAGCGATTATGCACTAATCTTTGTTTTTATGAATTGCGGCGATGCAAGATTTTACCAAATTCATTATAATACATCGTAGAACGGCGCTCTGATGAGATTATGTTACAAAAATCATATAAGAGTGTCAAAAGTAGCAAAATAATAAATGATTTGCAGATTATCTATCAATATTATCAGTTCAATTGTCACGTGAAGAGGACGCTGCTTGTGCATACAAAATAAAGAATCAGTACTATGAGTACTGAAATTATAAATACATCGAAATATCAATACATTCTACTTTATCTTATAATTATTATTCTGTTATATACAGAACTACTAAAGACTGATAATTTTACAATAATAATATATTAACCTAAAGAGGTAGCGCCCATCAAATTATTTTGAAAAGTTATGAAATAATAAATAAGTCTCAATTACAAATCAATGGTCCTAATAGGTTTACCTAAGTTTATGCTACTACTAAGCAGGTGAAAAAATGTCACAAAGGTCAAAAGTGTCGTTATGACATATATTATCAAATCATATCAATTGCAAAAAATAAGCAATTAACAAAAAAAAAATCATACCTCAGGTTTCTCGTTAAATCATATTAAATTTGTCATATTGATTAAAACTAGATATGAAAACATATCTAGTCGGTTTAAATGAGCTGAGCGTACTACAAACATAAACAAAGCGACGTGCGAATTTAAATACAGCTGATCCGTACATACCAATATCAACATAATAATATAAACAAATTATCGTCAAGTCTTGTGTTTTAAGTTTCTTAGAATTGGGAAGTAGCATCTATATAACATCTGTAAATATTCTTTTTTGTTTATACTGAATTTATTATAAAAATAATACGTGTTCAATTTCACTTCTATTTGCTAATATTGTGATAGATGATTTGGAAAGAAATTATCTACAAAAATTAAGTGATCAACATAATTGTGTTCCATTGTTTCATTCTCAACAAAGTCAGTTTTATAATTATTACTCAATTCAAAGGTAAACTATAGATTTTCTAGAAATTGGATCATCAACATATCTGTAATAAAACAAAGATACACAATTGTGTTGATAACTTAATTTTTGTAGACAATCTCTTTCCAAATCATCCATCACAATATCAGCAAATAGCGATGAAATTGGCGAATCCATTCGCTTCCACGACTGGGGGAGTGACGCTTACTTACTCGACAAAAAGATATTCCAATGAAAAAAATGTAAAGTTGAACTTCCCCTTCCACATGCATTCGGCCGCTACAATCAATTTACGGGAGGCGTAGATTTACATGATAACCACTGTAACAATGTTACACCAAGCATTAGATCCAAGAAATGAACTTGGATAGTTTTGATTCGATTGGTCCAAGCAAGTATCACAAATGCAACAGGGATTTCAAATCGTGTCAATGAAAGAAAAAAAGGGACATTAGACTTTGCTCTAGCTTTATCATTACCTTGATAATCGCCAGTCATCATCTCAAAAAAGTCACGAAAAAATACATATTGAAAAGAAAAAAGTATGCTTAACTAATTCATGCACAATCAGAACAAACATTTGGTGTCAAGAATGTGATAAGTTTTTTTTCAAACATGCTTTCAAAAAAATCACTAAATCTAGAAACCCTTTTTATCTTTTCAAATTATTTTTTTATTCCGAATAAATAAATCAC
This sequence comes from Theocolax elegans, assembly GCA_026168455.1. NCBI lineage: Eukaryota > Metazoa > Arthropoda > Insecta > Hymenoptera > Cerocephalidae > Theocolax > Theocolax elegans. The sequence continues at coordinate 9,271,234 of CM047431.1, forward strand.
TACAATAAAAAAATATATGAAAAAAATAACAAAATAAAAAATAAAAACAAAAAAAGCAAAAGAAAAAACAAAAAAATAGTTTTAAAATCAAAAAAGTTGATAAGAAATTAAAAAAAAACGATTCTTTCCATTTTTTTATAATTGATCATGTTCGAAAAAAAGTAACTTATTTATTTTTTTTTTGGCTCTCTGACAGTTAATTGCTTATTATTTCATCCAGGTTGACTATGGAAAAAAATGAAAAATTTAAGTCTTACTTTTAAAGCCGCCAGTTTTAGAGAAAAAATTGTTGACAAAAGAAACAGCCACATTTGGAAATTTTCCGAGCTTCCCGTTAAAAATTTTCTGCTCAAAGTTTCAAAAAAAAGATGTCTTTCCGGGAGTCAACATTATCAATAAAAAATGCTTAAAATTCATCAAAAAATGCATTAGAATTTTTTCAGAGTGTATCTTAAATTTTTTTAAATTTATGAAAAATTTAAATATAAAAATTTTCAAAATTGTCTCCAAAAATTCTGCAAAAATTCTATTGTATTCTTTGATGAATTCTAAGCACTTTTTGTAATTATCATTTTTTTCGAAAAGCTTATAGTTTTTTAATTAAAGCGTCCTAAACATGATGATTGAAAATTATTGTTTCGGACGCCATTTTGGATCATTAAGGTATGTAACGTACGATCCAAGATCATGTTGGATCTTCGTATACCGCGCAATACTTCAATTATCGCAGCAAAACCATTCGCGATGGCGCAATAAATAACTGAGCGTCATATTGCATCCGGTCCGATCAACAACAAACATCGTTGACGTCGCGCTGACCGCGCAGCCTTCGCGGAAAGTTACTCGGACGCGATCCGTCCAATAAACTATGGATACTTGTTGCTAGGCCAATATTGCAACCATAGCACCGACCAGACAGTCGTAGAACAGATCCATCGCCCACACGAGGCGGACGCAGAGAAGAACCGACGCCCCGACCAGGCAGTCGTAGAACAGACCCATCGCCCACACGAGGCGGACAGAGAACAAAACCATCGCCCTGACCAGGCGGCCACACAAGAGAACAGAATCAGCGTCCAGACCAGACGGGACAGAATAGATTCAACGCACAAACGAAGCGATCGAACAGAGGAGATCCGTTGACGCCCCACGGTCGACGCACGAACAGACAAGCTCGTACACACATACACACACACGCACACACATACACACACACGCACACAGAGGCCTTTCTTCTAAATTAGGAAGAATAAAAGACAGTAAAGGAACTTTATCTTTTTCATTCAACCCGATCCTCCAATCGTGCCTACCAGCTTCGGTTGGTGGCAAACCGCAACCTGAATCCCACACAATCTCAGGTTAAAATATATATATATATATATATTTATATTTTAGATTTAGTAAATAAAACTACCGAGAAATTATTCAAAAGGAAAATGTACAAAAGAACCAGTTTTATTATATAATGGTCACGAATTCAATACAATTCAAAGTATCGAATTCATTTTTTTTAATTAACATCTAATTACTCACTATCAATTCTACGTCCATGCTTGCAAGGGTATTATAATTTCAAGAAACGAATTTTTACTAAACCCAATAATATGCTTACTACTATAAAAATATGTAGAAAGCCGAAAAAAAATTCGACAAAAAAACTTGCGATGAGACGTCGTTGTAATGAAATAAAAGAATATTCGAAATAATATTTCATTGAACATGTTAAATTTATTTGAGTCTAAAATTGTGTATTGTGTTTACATCTAGAACCGTATTCAGTCAAAGCCACGTTATCCGTTTATTTACATTATCGTGCGAGGATGTATGCAAACATCTATGTACCTATATAAATAATTATGAGTGTGTTAGTTGCTTTCCGCCGATCCCGGGTCGCCCGTACAGTTCAGTTTTGCAGTTCAGTTTTGCAGACACGTGTGATTATCGTTAATGCGATACGGGCTAGTACCGGTTCGGTTTGTCCGGCCACCGTGTAGCCGTTCTTCGCGGGTAATTTGTGTGCGTTCTTGTGCATCGAGTGACTCTAGTGCAGTGCGAAGGACCAAGTGCTGCGGGTCGAGTTTCTCTCCGAAGTGAGCGAATCGCCGCGTCTGCATGTGAACAAAGACGACGAGACACCGGGCCACATCCAGTGGTCAGGATACGTCAGGGGGCATGGACCAGCAAATCCGGTAAGTACCCGACGTTAGTCGATATAACTATTGTGTGATAGCGTGAGTGCTTGATAGTTTGTTCACACCGGTGTTACCGAAACCGACGTACTTTGCGTGGGACGAGCAAAGAGGACAAGCTCCCCGCTTTTCGCGCAAGAACTACGTAATCGGGGAATTTACCAAACTTCTTGTCCGAAACCCTATTCTAGTAATTATTAATTGAATAAATCACTGTTTAATTATTATCATTCGGTCGTATATATAATTAATATAAATACAACCGTTTTCCTTTTCGTACCCGTATTTCCGGTAAAACATAACGGACCTCGCGTCGACGTAAGTGAATTGTTCTTCAGAGACATTTTCCTTGTTATTTGATAAATATTTGGATGAATATCTTGAATTAAATCATTTACCGATATTATAAATTAAACCAATTATCTTCTTATTTTTCTTTTCTTCATAAATTTAGATCAAATCAAGATATACAAGTTTCTTCATTTTAATCCTTCTACTCTATCTCAGCTTTCTCCCAAGCCTGAGTTTTTTGAGTTATGTGTAATCAAAATCAAGGATTTTCGTGGTAAAATTTTTCATTGCTTATATTTATTATAAAAAAAATGTGTTAGTCTAATATTATGGCTTTCTTCATATTTTTATAGTAGTAGATATATTTTCGAGTTAGTTAAACATCTGTTTCCCGGAATTATGATAATCTCCTTATTAGCCATCTGTCACCAAAAATAGATGCTACACGGAGAAACATTTTCAGCGTAAAACACGGTGAGAGCTAGTCACCTTGCTTCTTAATGCAGGAGCAGCATAAACATTGACCCCCTCCACCGTCTAATACGCGACGCTTCAGCTACATGAACGATGAACTACACTGTTTTTTACAGTGAACGATTAGTTTTGTCTGTTCGGTGTATAGGATACATTGAAATAGTTGGTGTCGCCACCGTCAAACAGCATGCTTTTCTAGTGGGCACCGTCTTTAACTATGAAAATGTCTCTCCGTGTAGTGTTACTTTGTATCTGATTAGATTCTATCCTTTGATTATCAGCGATAAATAAATGTGACACAGCGATCATCAAAAGTTTGGCAAGTCACATACGACATTGAAGAAATAATAAAAATGATAATTTTTAGGAATATCCCCAAAATAATAATTTAATGCAGATTAATATAATATTATTACGTATTACATAATTAAAATTTACAATAATAATTATTAAATATTTAATAAATCATTAAACCACGTGTACCTGCTACTACTTGTCCTGTCTGGTTCAGATCATAAATGGGCCCAGGTAAAAATTCTGATGAATTTCCTGTAAAGTATACAATATGATTTTAAAAATATAAACATCAATGAAGACAATCAATAATTTTGTATTATTAATGAAAGAGCGACTATGGCTGGGGACATTCGGTATTAGCCTTTTGTACGTAATAGGTTTGGGATTTCATATTTATCACAAGTATCTTTGTTTTTTTTTAAAGTAATGTACTAAATAAATCAGATCTAACTTGAAATGTAGATCAGTTTAATTTGTTATCTATCCCTTCCAAGGCTGATTGATGCACGTAACTGTTGATATCAAGGTTATAATAATAAATAAAATTAATCTATTATTATTTCTATGATTTTTTTCTTATTTGTCCGTTTTTTTTTCTCTACAAAACAAATTTAATAATTCTACTAGCCGAAAACGCTCGCTTCGCTCGCGATTAAAACAAGGTTTGGGGCAAAATATTGAAACAAAATACAATATCGAATGAAAATGTAATAGAAGAATCTCAAAATTATACAGAAGAATTAAAGACAAAGGTACTGTAAAAATAAGTATTGACAGAAAACGAAAACAAGAAATAGTCAACAAAAATAATATTGAAGACAAAAATATTAATATATTAAAACAAGGATTTAAAATAAAAAATATCTAGGAAATCCCGTAATTAGTGGAGCCTTTTTGAAATATTTCAGCAATTCTCAAAATTTCCAGGAAATCCCGTAATTAGTAGCGTCATCCCGAAATACCTCATAAATTCCCGAAATATCCAGGAAATCCCTTAATTTGTAGAGTTATCCAAAAATACCACAGAAATTCCCAAAATATCCAGGAAATTCCGTAATTAGTAGACTAATCCCGAATTTCCTCAGAAATTCCCGAAAGATCCAGGAAATCCCGTAATTGGTAGAATCATCACGAATTTCCTCAGGAATTCCCAAAATATCCAGGAAATTCCGTAATCAGTGAAGTAATTTCAAAATACCTCAGAAATTCCCGAAATATCATGAAAATCCCGTAATTAATGGAGTCTTTTTGAAATATTTCCGAAATTCCCGAAATATCCAGGAAATTCCGTACTTAGTAGAATCATCCCGAATTTCCTCAGAAATTCGCGTAATATCCAGAAAATCCTGTAATTGATGGAATCATCCCAAAATACCTCAGAAATTCCCGAAAGATCTAGGAAATCCCTTAATTGGTAGATTCATCCCGAATTTGTTCAGATATTCCCGAAGGATCCAGGAAATTCCGTAATTAGTAGTCATCCCGAATTTTTTCAGAAATTCCCTAAATATCCCGAAAATCCAATTATTATTGGTGTTGTAACGAATTTCCTCAGAAAATCCCGAAATATCCAGGAAATCCCGTAATTAGTAGAGTCGTCCCGAAATACCTCAGAAATTCCCGATGTATCCGGGAAATTCCGTAAATAGTAGTCATCCCTAACTCTTCAGAAATTCTCGAAATAACCAGAAAATCCCGTTATTATTGGTGTTATCCCGAATTTCCTCATGAATACCCTAAATATTCAGGAAAGTCCATAATTATTGAAGTCATTCCGAAATTCCTCAAATATTCCCGAAATATCCAAGAAATTCCATAATTAGTGGAGTCATTCCGAAATATCTCAGAAATTCGCCAAATATCCAGGAAATCCCGTAATTAGTAAAGTCATCCCGAAATAGCTCAGAAAATCCAGAAAGATCCAGGAAATCGATTAATTCGTAGAGTTAGCCAGAAATACCTCAGGAATTCCTGAAATATCCAGGATATACCATAACTAGTAATTGGTAGAGTCATCACGAATTTTCTCAGATATTCCCGAAATACCCAGGAAATCCCGTAATTAGTGGAGTCTTTCTGAAACATTTCAGAAATTCCAAAATATCCAGGAAATCCCGTAATTAGTAGCGTCATCCCGAAATACCTCATTAATTCCTGAAATATCATGGAAATTCCACAATTAGTGGAGACATTTTGAAATACCTCAGAAATTCCCGAAATATCCAGGAAATCGATTAATTCGTAGAGTTAGCCAGAAATACCTCAGGAATTCCTGAAATATCCAGGATATACCATAACTAGTGGAGCCATGCTGAAATCTTTCAGAAATTCCCGAAATATCCTCGAAATCCCGTAATGAGTAGAGTTATCCCGAAATACCTCAGTAATTCCCGAAATATCCAGAAGATCCCGTAATTAGTAGCGTCATCCCGAAATACCTCATAAATTCCTGCAATATCCTGAAAATTCCACAATTAATGCTGACATTTCGAAATACCCCAGAAATTCCCGAAATATCCAGGAAATTCCTTAATTTGTAGAGTTATCCAGAAATACCTCAGCAATTCCCGAAAGATCGACGAACTCCCGTAATTGGTAGAATCATCACGAATTTCGAGTAGAGTTATCCGGAAATACATCTGAAATTCCCGAAAGATCCAGAAAAGCCCGTAATTGGTAGAGTCATCGCGAATTTCCTCATAAATTCGCGTAATGTCCAGGAAATCCCTTAATTTGTAGAGTTATCCAGAAATACTTCAGCAATTCCCGAAATATCCAGGAAATCCCTTAATTTGTAGAGTTATCCAGAAATAGTTCAGTAATTCCCGAAATATCCAGGAAATCCCGTACTTAGTAGACTCATCCCGAATTTCCTCAGAAATTCGCGTAATATCCAGAAAATCCCGTAATTGGTGGAATCATCCCGAAATACCTCAGAAATTCCCGAAAGATCCAGGAAATCCCGTAATTGGTAGATTCATCCCGAATTTCCTTCCTCCCGTCTTTTGTTATCCAGAAATACCTCAGATATTGCCGAAAGATCCAGAAAAGCCCGTAATTGGTAGCGTCATCCCGAAATACCTCATAAATTCCCGCAATATCCTGGAAATTCCACAATTAGTGGAGACATTTCGAAATACCTCAGAAATTCCCGAAATATCCAGGAAATCCCTTAATTGGTAGAGTTATCCAGAAATACCTCAGAGATTCCCGAAATATCCAGGAAATCTCGCGATTAGTGGAGTCTTTCTGAAATATTTCAGAAATTCCCGAAAGATCCAGGAAATCCCGTAATTGATAGAGTCATCGCGAATTTCCTCAGAAATTCGCGTAATATCCAGGAAATCCCTTAATTTGTAGAATTATCCAGAAATACTTCAGAAATTACGGAAATATCCAGGAAATCCCGTAATTAGTAGCGTCATCCCGAAATACCTCAGCAATTCCCGAAAGACCACGAAATCCCGTAATTGGTAGAATCATCCTGAAATACCTCAGAAATTCCTGAAAGATCCAGGAAATCCCTTAATTTGTAGAGTTATCCTAAATTCCTCAGAAATTCCCGAAATATCCAGGAAATCCCGTAATTAGTGGAGTCTTTCTGAAATATTTTAGAATTTTCCGAAATACCCAGGAAATCCCGCAATTAGTGGAGTCTTTCTGAAATATTTCAGAAATTTCCAAATATCCAAGGAAATCCCGTAATTAGTGGATTCTTTCTGAAATATTTCAGAAATCCCGAAATATCCAGGAAATCCCTTATTTAGTAGAGTTATCCAGAAATACCTCAGAAATTCCCGAAATATCCAGGAAATACCGTAATTTGTATAGTCATCCCGAAATAGCTCAAAAATACCCGAAAGGTCCAGGAAATTCCGGAATTATTAGTCATCCCGAATTTTTTCAGAAATTCCCGAAATATTCAGAAAATCCCGTTATTATTGGTGTTATCCCGAATTTACTCAGAAATTCCCAAAATATCCAGGAAATTCCGTAATCAGTGGAGTAATTTCAAAATACCTCAGAAATTCCCGAAATATCCAGGAAATCCCTTAATTTGTAGAGTTATCCAGAAATACTTCAGCAATTCCCGAAAGATCCAGGAAATCCCGTAATTGGTAGAATCATCACGAATTTCCTCAGATATACCCGAAATATCCAAAAAATCCCGTAATTAGTGGAGTCTTTCTGAAATATTTCAGAAATTCCCGAAATATCCAGGAAATTCCGTAATTAGTAGCGTCATCCCGAAATACCTCAGCAATTCCCGAATGATCCAGGAAATCCCGTAATTGGTAGATTCATCCCGAATTTCCTCAGATATTGCCGAAATATCCAGGAAATACCATAATAATTAGTGGAGACATTCTGAAATTTTACAGAAATTCCCGAAATATCCAGAAAATCCCTTATTTAGTAGAGATATCCAGAAATACCTCAGAAATTCCCGAAAAATCCAGGAAATACCGTAATTTGTTTAGGCATCCCGAAATAGCTCAAAAATTCCAGAAAGATCCAGGAAATTCCGTAATTAGTAGGCATACCGAATTTTTTCAGAAATTCACGAAAGGTCCAGGAAATCCCGCAATTAGTAGTGTCATCCCGAAATACCTCAGAAATTCCCGAAAGATCCAGGAAATCCCGTAATTGGTAGACTCATCGCGAATTTCCTCAGATATTCCCGAAATATATAGGAAATCCCGTAATTGGTAGAATCATCCCGAATTTCCTCAGATATTCCCGAAATATCCAAATAATCATGTAATTAGTGGAGTCTTTCTGAAATATTTCAGAAATTCCCGTAATATCCAAGAAATCCCGTAATTAGTAGTCATCCCGAATTTTTTCAGAAATTCCCGAAATATCCAGAAATTCTCGTAATTAGTAGCGTCATCCCGAAATACCTCAGCAATTCCCGAAAGATCCACGAAATTCCGTAATTGGTTGAGTCATCACGAATTTCCTCAGATATTCCCGAAGTTTCACGGAAATCCCGTAATTAGTGGAGTCTTTCTGAAATATTTCAGAAATTCCCGAAATGTCCAGGAAACCCCGTAATTAGTAGACTCATCCCAAATTTCCTCCGAAATTCCCGAAAGATCTAGGAACTGTTTGTCGTAATTCCAGGGACACATAAAGTCTAAAAAAGATAATGTTTATTTATATAATTATTTACAGTAAAATGGGAATTCATAGAAAAATGCTTATTTTAGATATATTTCTAAATATAACTTGTTATTAATATTACAAATAATATATATTTATTATAATTTTTGAATACATACAGTTTATACCTGGCACATCGACAATTAATTGTTGACAACAAAATTAATTATCGGTTGTGCAATTGTAATAATTAATGGTAAAATGCATGTATAAAAAGTGGTACGTACGTACGTACGCGGACTACTGAATCTTCCAAGCCAAAAAACTAATAAAAAACGACTCTTTAAAAAATTTGTAATAGTGGTAAATTTACCCTCGTATCAATGCGATCACAATGGACTCATAAAAAATTGTATTTTCTATTTATTATTCCCACGATAAAGTGTTTTTCACAGAAAAATTCACATTTCACTTATAAAATTTTAATATTATGGAGATTAGTTATAAAATATAACTGGTAGAAGTCGAACATTCAAACACTATCTTGTAAAAGAAAAATAATATTCAACCGTTGTTCGATAATAATCGCACAGCAATACTAGTGGGGCGACGTCTCGACTCGATCTAACGTTTTCGTCGCTACGCTTTTACTGCCTCCTTCAAATCACATGATACTAATGTTGCAGTCGCATTCTATCGAAAACGTTTATAGCATGTCAAAATAGTACATTAGAATATAAAACGTAAAGTAGGTGAAGCCCGCACGACTTGCATTTGTCGCCCGAGAAAAACGAGGTCAATGATTTTAACTCATACCGGGCACTCTAGTTTGCGCAACAGTTACGCTGTCAAGAGAGAGATTAATAATATTGGTAGCGAAGGTTCAAATCACCTTTAATATTGCAATTAAATTATTTTGACTTTCATCATAAAGCATATAATCTAATTTATTATAAAATAAAAAGCAAATAAATATAGAATAAACCAGGAATATAACAAATAATTTCTCACGTCTAATCTTCCGTCGGGGCAAAGTCTAACCAATCACGATGATACTGTGAGTGACGATATATACCAATAACCTTGAGCGTTAAGGCAGGTATATGTGCATATGCGTTCACTGTAAGTAGTCATAATACCTATATGGAGAGACCCAAACAAACCCCCTCCACCACTTCCGGGACACGTGGATGTCTGGGACCCCCCTGGGATTATCCCCCCTCAGATCTTAACGCATCAGTGACTATAGACGTCTGGTCTAGGGCCCTTTTTAGAAGGGGTGTCTTATCTCCCCTCAGATCTTAACGCGTCAGTGCTATGGTTCTGTAAGCATAAAACTTTGGGACTACCGCAACCATTGTATTTATGTAGGTACCTTTACCGTGAGCTGCCAGTTCGTCCGTCATTAAACCGAATAGGCTACCCAAAAGTGGTTCGTACTGTTCGAGGTCATTGTCATTTTTTACACAAATACAAGAGTCCGTGTCGCAATGCAACAAATGGCTACCTAGGCGCTGCACATGCTCGCAAAGTACGAGTCTTGTTTGACCTATGGTGTAAGCCGCGATAACGACATTTGTAAGCGGAACATGTGGTACGCCATCTTCCTTAAGCCATTTCTTTCTAAGCGGACATTTTATAGACAATTGGTTTTATGCCTAGAAAATTGTCGAAGAAAAAAACAAAAATAAAAACCAGAAGCACTTTTCTAAACTAAAATTATCCGCTCTTTCCGATTCTGAAGTCAGAATTTGAAAATTTCCATTGGAAAATTTAACAATGGCGGTTTGAATTTGGTGAAAAATCAGAAATACATTTTTCAACATTTTGACATGCTAGTTAAGAATAAAACGGTTTAACGAAGATCATGAGATTCATGTTGCAAATGATATTATTATTGAAACATTTGATGTTTGCGAATTTTTCCGAAAAATTTTCCAAGATGGCGTCTGTGACATCATAAAATAATCGGAGACTACTTATTTTTTTTTTAAATTTTCCAATTTATACTAAATTTTAAATACTTAGATCACGAGGTCGCTGATAACGAATCTGAAATCAGATTTGAAAAATTCAAGATGATGGATCCACCATGGCGGACATTGTTTTTCAAAAGTCAACCAATTTTGACTGAATTTAATATACGGGGGTTTTCAGGGTCGCTGATTACGAATCTCAAATCAGATACATTGAAAAAAATGAATAATTTCTCCCACCATTAGTTCCAAAGTAAATATTCAAAATTGAATCCAATTCTGTTGATGTTTGAAAAAAATTTCGGCCTTTTTGAATCCGTCATGTTGATTTTTTCAAATTTGATTTTAGATTCATAATCAGCGATCCTAAAAGCCCCCGTATATCAAATTTAGCCAAAATTGGTTGACTTTTGAAAAAAAATGTCCGCTATGTTGAATCCGTCATCTTGAATTTTTCAAATCTGATTTCAGTGTCGTTATCTTTGGTATAAAATTTGGTATAAATTAGAAATCTTTTTAAAAAAAATAATAAGTTTCCGATGATATCATGATGTCACAGACGCCATCTTGGAAAATTTTTCGGAAAAATTCGCAAACATCAAATGTTTCAATAATAATATCATTTGCAACATGAATCCGTCTCACGATCTTCGTTAAACCGTTTTGTTCTAAACAAGCATGTCAAAATGTTGAAAAATATATTTTTGATTTTTCACCAAATTCAAACCGCCATTTTCAGATTTTCTAATGGAAATTTTCAAATTCCGACTTCAGAATCGGAAAGAGCGGAAAATTTTAGTTCAGAAAAGTACTACTGGTTATTATTTTTGTTTTTTTTCGACAATTTTCTAGGCAAAAAACCAATCGACTATAAAATGTCCGGTTAGGAAGAAATGGGTCAAATCGACAAGTAACATACAAAATTTCATCGTTGATCGGTAGAACATTCTTAAAACTTCCTTGCCGCAGCTAGTCAAGAGGGTTAAAAAGTTTTCGCGAGACTTAACGATCGTTGTTTGCTGCAAATTTGTTCGCTGTCCAAATTTACCCCACATCGAGTTTAAACACAATTTAGCAACGGTCCGCAAACCGTTATTCTTCTTAACCCTTTCGTAGTCCAATGCGATTCCCTCGTCTCGTTTGTAGTCTTGGAAATATTGAAGTTTACTCGCGTTATCCGTATGCCACTTGGACCAACCGCTTGCCTACTGCTTAATTTTTAAAGACGTATCGACGTAACCGGCGAAAAGACCACCTTGATTACCATCGAAACGTGTTGTTTCGTATTGCCAAATAATGTTAATGTTCGATACTCGATAGCCAACCTCGATGACTGTGGATTTCGTCGACCACCCACATACCCATAAATTCGCGTTCAGTTGGATCCTCGTGATCGCAATCATCTTGACGCGTTTATTCGCAACAAGAGTGGCACAGTGCAAATAGCAAACGATCGTGCATTTTGATTGGTAACACCGGTAAATACAAGTAATGAGGCGGCAAGATTTTACACTTGATCAAACCTTCCACGCGAAGGAGACCATTATTGTTACCGCGCTTCAGATCGAAACACTCGTCGCCCACCAAGATGCGCGGATAGCCCAATGGACATTTACCTCTTATACACACATACGGATATAACGAGCATATATCAGTATATTTTATTTTTTCACCTTCGTTTTCCACAGCGTAATACGGTATAATGTTCTCCGTGCATCCTCCGAAAAACGCGCCGCGAGAGGTTAACGTGATTTGACTCATCAACGTGATATTATAATCCTTTTAAAAGTATAATTTTCAATTTTTACTTTGAAAAATATGAAATATTGGGCATTAATTGTAAATTGTCAATAATGAATTTTATACTAAGATAAAAGATTATTAAAATTCTACATTTGAAGTAATAATAAAAAATACAGAAAGGGTTGATTGGTACACCAAGAATTGTACAAATATTTTACACAATAATTAAAATTAATAACATAAATGTTCATTTTGTGCACATAAAAATTGTACACGTAAATATTGTGCACCATGAGAAAAAGTAATGTGTACTATTATAGTGTACAAAAATGATGTGTTTAATACGTGTATATAATACATTCAAATATATATATATATATATGGGAGATTCCATGTGAAGTGATCCAGTTAAAAAATAGAATTTTGTTTTAATGTATGAAATCAGTAAAAAACTACTTGAATAGAGTGTAGCTAAATTTTTAGACCTGAATTTCAATTAGTACCAGAGTTGTAGCCAATCAGAAAGTCGAATTTTTTGAAAAAATTGACTTTTTGGTTTATCACTTAATAACTCAAAATCTAACAATTTTTTCTTATACACATTAAATTTGAAAAAGTTTATTAATTTCAAGAAGAATCAGTTCAAATATTTCATTTATTTTATTTTAAAACTTTGAATATAGTTATAATCAATAAAAACCTTTATAGTAAAAAAAAGGGTTGTACGATCAAAAATATTTTATCCATCCAAAAATCTAATTCATCGATGATTAATTACCTTCAAAATAATGCAAAGTTTGAGTGCGGCAGAGCATTTTAGACAAAGTTATGGTGTTTTAGTCAAATTTCTTAAAAATAGAGAGCGAATGCATTTTATGAAAAAAACAGAGTAACCGTATACTTGCATTCAAACAACATGGCACTATTATTCTTCAATAATTCTAAAATATACTATTTAATGTTAGTTACTGATACTTTTCAATCTCTAAGCTGCTTACAAACACAAAGCAGTAGGTATAAGCAGTTATACCTGTTATATAATTGGATAAATACCTAAAACTTTTTATAATTCCAATAAATCCAATTATATAACAGGTATAACTAAAAGTATCAGACTTAATAACAACTAAATAAAAGTATCAGTAATTAACAATAAATAGTATATTTTAGTAATATTGAGGAATAATAGTGCCATATTGATTGAATGCAAGTATACGGTTACTCTGTTTTTTTCATAAAATGCATTCGCTCTCTATTTTTAAGAAATTCGACTAAAAACACCATAACTTTGTCTAAAATGCTCTGCCGCACTCAAACTTTGCATTATTTTGAAGGTAATTAATCATCGATGAATTAGATTTTTGGATGGATAAAATATTTTTGATCGTACAACCCTTTTTTTTACTATAAAGGTTTTTATTGATTATAACTATATTCAAAGTTTTAAAATAAAATAAATGAAATATTTGAACTGATTCTTCTTGAAATTAATAAACTTTTTCAAATTTAATGTGTATAAGAAAAAATTGTTAGATTTTGAGTTATTAAGTGATAAACCAAAAAGTCAATTTTTTCAAAAAATTCGACTTTCTGATTGGCTACAACTCTGGTACTAATTGAAATTCAGGTCTAAAAATTTAGCTACACTCTATTCAAGTAGTTTTTTACTGACTCCATACATTAAAACAAAATTCTATTTTTTAACTGGATCACTTCACATGGAATCTCCCATATATATATATTGTAACGGTAAGGTATTGTTTACCTTACCGTTTGACGAATACGAGCAACACGAGCGAATAGTATCGTAATGTCCGCATCGGCTCGGGCCGGCGAGATCCGGCTCGGCTCGGTTCGTCGTGGCTACACGGGCGAGATCGACTTCGCACCCGCACCTGATCAGCGCGCACTCAGAAGAGATATAGCCGCCTTGACACGCAACAGGTGATACCCGCAACACAATTACAATTACAATTTATTTCAATAAATTCATTTTTATTAATACAAATTCAATCCGGTGTTCAAGTAATTGAATTTTAACCCACGTACGATTCCTTTCGAGATCCTAAGAGCTCGTATATTTCTGATTGATAAGTGTTCGACGGGATATCAATGTTTCGCGGTCAATTGCAGATTTGATTTTTACCTGGGTGTTATCTGAAACAGTACCTCGGTTTCAGACTAACACTTAACAGATTTTATAGAGCGGACAGGTAACCGCCGTCGCAACGCGGGGAAAATACGTTAATTTGAAGTTTTACCGTACCGCTGAGCAGCCGCAATAATAAAATAAACATCCGCGCGGCAGTACAACTGTTACAGTATATATACACATATATTTATGTATTTGAGTAAAAAAATTTGAATAAATTATTTTTCTGCGAGTTAGCTTTATACTATTTTAAACGTACAATTATATTTTTTTTATTACGTGTACAATCTATTATGAATAATTTTTAAATGAACACCAAATGTTTATTCCTCTCAGAGTATACTATATAAAATATATAAAAATATTTGCTCGCTTTTATTTGAGTATTTGTGTTAAAAATAAAAAAACACATACAATGGTTTCCGACTAACTTGTAACGGAGTTTGTCTTTACAATTAAATTACGATATAATTATTTTCAATTTCCTTCCTGACCGAATCCTGGAATCTGAGCAAGGCCCCGGCAAAGATTCACTCCGTTACATGGCGCTCGGACAGCTAATTGTAAAAGGAATTTGAAAATCTTTAAGCTTTAAATTTTTTAGCGAACTTACAAACTACTTAATTTTGTAAATCACACTAGGACGCCGCGATTACACTAACACGATAACACTTATAAAGTCCGACAATTAAATAAATTGTACAATGGCCTCCGTGGCGTGGATTTATAAAGTACCGTCAAGAAGAGAAGTTATGGACCAAAAGAGAAATTGGAATTGCCATCTCAAAGGCAAAGGTGTATTTCTTTTTTAGAACGAATAGAGGAATAAGTCAAGTTTATAAATTTTCTGAGGAACAATTAGATTATAATATGAAAGCCAAACTCCGAATTCACATCCACCGTTCCGAAATAAGAAACGTAAGTGAATTAATTATGTGGAAAAACATGAAGCTAATATACAAGAGATCAACCGAACATACAAATAAAACTTCCAAGAAAAGACGCATGGTGGCGACAGGAGTATCGCGCTGCCCACAAACGAAACTGACACTACAAGATATAAGTATACCCTCGTATATCAACGCATTAACCAGCATAATGGAGTGTCAGTTAACTTTAGAACAAATGATAGAAGAGTTGGACGCGACCGGTTTCGCGTGGTTCGACAGTCTACGGGAGGAAGATCCAGAGGAATACGTACCGCAGCCAGTAAACGGTAACGCCTCAACCATCATCACGTATACGCCGTCACAAATTCAGAGTAAGACAACCGCAGTGGTAAAAGGAAAACCGAGGATCATAAGCGAGGTGCCAATAAGACGCCGGTACCGCATATTATGTCCGCAACAAGCGGACACGGCACAAATCGAAATAATAAATTTAACTAGTATCGACGAAGCACCCACGCAACCCACGGTACGGCACACATCCATGGACTTACCCCTGCCACTCTTCGCCATAGACGGGACACACGGACAGCAAGGCCCGAACCGATCATCAACACCGGTACTGCACCCAGAGCCAGAACCAGAACCAGTGCAACCACCGATGCCAGTACCCGTACCGGAGATAGACAGACCCCGGTACCAAGACAGAACCCAGATGTTGCCGCACGTCTTACGACAGATTCCGGATGGCCCCATGGTCTCGGTACCACTAGGAGTGAAAAAGTACGTGGTCCGGTGCGAAGGATACAAAAGACTCCTACGGCTGAATCCACGCACGGGTGACATTCGACATGCGGGCGCAGTAAAACTGGTAAATTCACACACTTTTGCGCTAATTAAGATAGTAGTTTTATTCTTTAATATTTTTAATTTTCTTTCACTATTTTCTCCGATTGTAAGAGTGAAATACCGAAATTTCACTCTCCGAAGAAAGAGAGGAATGCGACGCGCAATAATTGCACGCGCTAATTAATCATTTAGCATAATAATTATCAAGTTAACAAGTACAATTAATCATTAGGTTTAAGACTCGTAGTATTAAGATAGCCTCGCGATAGACACGTGCCGTTAAACGCGAGTTCAACGACCGCGCTATAAATAGATTGACCGCCTCCCCACTACTGTGCCTACTCGCCAGTTCATTGACCCCGTCCGGAGTGGGGAGACAGGCGCTATACGCATGCGCGCTCTCGTAGAATCGGGTATATAAGGCGCGCCGAGAACCGCCGTAACCAGTCTGGATCAGGGGGCCGGAGGAAGCTGGTCGTGAGCACACGGCCAGACTGAATCCTAACCCTGGTGCAGGCGCCCGTGGATACGTTCGTGAGCACACGTTCGTAAACA
This sequence comes from Theocolax elegans, assembly GCA_026168455.1. Taxonomy (NCBI): domain Eukaryota; kingdom Metazoa; phylum Arthropoda; class Insecta; order Hymenoptera; family Cerocephalidae; genus Theocolax; species Theocolax elegans. The sequence goes on from CM047431.1 coordinate 9,287,753, forward strand.
CGAGTCATCATATACCGCACCGACCGTTACCGTAACCGCATCCTACCGTAGGCACCTCGTGAGCACACGTGGTGTCTAATCCTGTCCGTATCCTCGTGAGCACACGTGGATTATCCCGACCGCACCCTCGTGAGCACACGTGGGTTATCCCGACCGTATCCTCGTGAGCACACGTGGATTATCCCGACCGTATCTTCGTGAACACACGTAGATTATTCCGACCGTATCCTCGTGAGCACACGTGGATTATCCCGACCGTATCTTCGTGAGCACACGTAGATTATCCTGACCGTATCCTCGTGAGCACACGTGGATTATCCTGACCGTATCTTCGTGAGCACACGTAGATTATCCCGACCGCACCCTCGTGAGCACACGTGGGTTATCCCGACCGCATCCTCGTGAGCACACGTGGATTATCCCGACCGTATCTTCGTGAGCACACGTAGATTATCCCGACCGCATCCTCGTGAGCACACGTGGATTATCCCGACCGTATCCTCGTGAACATACACACTTTCCCGAACCGTATTACCGTGCGGGTATACACGATACCCGTTAGTCGCGTCCGTTTAGGAAACTAGGCATAAGATAGCATTGTAAAGTTTGTAAGTCGCGTAGCACTAAGTATTGTTTATTGGTTTGATTCTAGATTAACTAAGTTCGCATCCCAGTCAGCAAGGGAAACGGCGATCCCATTTATTCTTTTATTTTGTACACCACACAGCTTTGTAAATATACATATAGTTAGTCTTTACAATTAAATTACGATATAATTATTTTCAATTTCCTTCCTGACCGAATCCTGGAATCTGAGCAAGGCCCCGGCAAAGATTCACTCCGTTACAAACTTTAAAATAGTAATTGTTTACAAGATGAAAAGCGTTGTAGTAAAAAATACTATGTTATTGAGTAATCGAGGGACAGAGTTGACTAATAAAAATTACTATACCGCTTAGTAAATGTACTACATGTCTGTCAAGTTTTTTCAAAAATTGAAGTAAATTTTATACTATAAAATACAGTAATTTTTATTACTTTGCCCTTAATTGCATTATCATTTTTTATTTTATTTTTTTTCAATAAATACTAATTTACAATATATGGTTTTATTTTTAACCAAAGTCTATTTATTCAATTTTTTAAATCAATACCAGATTTTATATACTTTTCAAAAGTATTATATTCATTTAACATTTTTAAGATGAAAAACGAATATCTATTTTTTAGTTATTTTATATAGTATAATGTGAGAGACCGACACGGTGGCGGAGTGGCGGAGACGCACCTCGGCCGGTCACGGAAGTTAAGCAGCACTGAGTGCGGTTCGCACTTGGATGGGTTTGGCTTTCGTGGCGGGTTAGGTGTTTTTTCACACTTCACAACGTGAGCGGGAGGTGTGAAACATTCGGTTTCGGTGTCAAGGCCTACGCAATGTGACTTTGACACCCAAAAAGAATGTTTCGAATACACCGGCCATCTCGGATGAGGTTTTCCCTGCTTCACAGGTTTCCCTCATCCCCGGGCGAATGCGAGATGGTGGGGTTTTAAGGGAGGGATAAAGCACCCACACATAGGTGGTAGGTGAGCACCGTTAAAGTCCCCCAGGGGATAAACGGTAGGAAGTGCCAGGAAAAAGAGAGCACAAATCAAGAATAAAAAAAAAATATAAAAAAAAAAAAAAAAATAGTATAATGTGAGAGGCACAAAACATTTGGTGTTCATTTAAAAATTATACATAATAGATTTTACAACTAATAAAAAGTAAAAAGCTATATTATTTTTTGTACGTTTAAAATAGAATAAAGCAAACTCGCAGAAAAATAATATATTCAAATTTATCTATTCGAATATATATATATATATTTGAATATATTATTTTATGTACACGTATTCTTCACACTATTTTGAATGTAAAATTGTACCTTATTTAATACTTATATAAGAATTTAATTATACTAAATACCATTTTTACACTTAAAAAATACAAAACTTATAATTTTAAGGTTAATTAAAAATGTAATTATAAATTTTATACTTTTGTGACGTTTCCTACATAAATATAGGGAATCCGGTACACTACGTACAACAGATGATAATAACTTATATATAATTATGATAATAACGATATATATATATATTGGGGTAACTGATATTCGTTTTTCGTCCTATTAAAATGGCCGGCTCAGCACGTGCACGAACCTCTTACCTGTGCCGTGGATCCTTGTCTCGCCGACGGGAAAATGGCGGGACTAACTAAATCCCTTCCTAATAATTAATCACAACCAAAAGGGGAATAATTGAAATTACACAAAAAGAATAAGTTCAATAGTCCGTGTAAAGGGGTAATTAACTATTTATTTATTTCACTTTTTTATCATAACATCATTTTACAAATTCAAATTTTACAGACCAAGTCGCGAATCTCGACCAACATAGGGAATATATAACACTAAATTGAAATCACGAATCACGACAATTTATTTAATCAAAATCTTATAATTAATAATTGAGGTATTAATCCTCCATCAAATCTAGTCGCGATACCGGAAATAATCCATACACGTAACAATTAGTACATCAACGAAATAAATGTGGCCAGCGGGCAGTCCACTTACCGCACATGGGTCCTCACAATCAGATTGTTCCAAATCATTATATTTCCTACAAGACTTCCTCAATCTCTCAATCTCCTGGTAAATATTTATCTCCAAAATCACGACTGCGAATCTTTCCAGCAATATCTATTTTCACTACAACGATAATCCAAGTAATCAAAAACTTCCAAAAATAATACTTGATAATTATAGAAAACACCGGCGTCTCTTTTCACGGATAAGCTAGTAATAATCTCTCCTCCTTTTTCCGCTTTCTTCTTCCTTTTTCGTAAATTTCCGTCAAGGCCTACCCGCGGCGCTGTCAACTTCCTTCATTTGAACAAGGCACCCGTTTTCCATTATTGGCAGGTCAACAGGTGTTATCGATCCTACTGCCACCTTTATTCCTTCCGTAACATACATTCAAATTTAGCGGTGCGAATATTATCGTCAGTCCCAAGTGTTAACTTGGCTGGCGCCTCCACTTGTGCAATTCTTCTCCTCTCTGTCTCTTACGCATGGTAGTTGAGCCCAAGAGAGTCCCGCGCTCCATTGCGCCGGCGCGCTCTCTCGGTAGTCCTCGTGGTGCATGCGAGTGAGCTCTCCCCTCTCCGCTGCCGCCTATGTACACGCATACGGCAGTACTGCTTCGCGCACGAGTCTGTTCTCTCTCCGTCTCTCTCACATTCGTGTTTACGAGTACTCGGCATTTATGTGGCAATCCGGACCTAGTGCGACTTCACGGCGACGACGTCTACGAGGGAAGGAGCTCCCATTATCCGGAGGTGTTGTTCGTGCGGGTCGGCGTCTCCATCACCAACAGCGAGTAACATCTCTTGTCTTCAACTAGCTCAACGTTTATGGTAAGTGCTATTTGTTTATTCTTCTATCTCCAACACATAAAACAAACCAAATCACTTCTATTATTTCCCATCCTTTCCTTTTATTTGTTTAAACAATTCGGTAATGAGAATGGCTCAGGCTTTCTTGTTATTCATCGTTTACTTTTTCCTAACCTCTCTAATACCACATGTCAACCTTACCTCTAACCTATCCTACATACAACATTTATTATAAACACTTCCTTATTTAGATTAAATAATTATATAATTTAATATCATTTTAATTTCTAGTTTTCCCTACAGGTAACGAGGCCCAGGACCAGCAGTAGCCACTGCCAAGGAGTCGCTACGTAGCCAAGTAGGAGTTTTCCCTTGACCCAGGAGGAGGTATCGACAACAGTTATACACAGGTAATGCACGGGCATTACCTGTGTTAGGTAAGTTGTTTCAATAATAGCATCTTTGGTTCGTCACTTATGTTAATATTATATATATTTGTTTCAGGTACTGGACAACGACAAAATTTTTAATATTATTTTTATATATGAGGTAGTTACTACCTCACACTTTAATGGAAAATAAAAAAAGCTAAAATCGATATGGAGATAATTTTAACATATTCAAGTATATAACTACATTAATTTGTTTAATTTTATTGCATACATACATATATATGAATAAAGTTAAAAAAATATTTTTCAATTATTACTATAAAAATAATATTACTTGTATTTTAAATGAGAAATATTGCAAATACCTGTACATTACAATAATATTTATTAATAAATATTATTTTACAAAGTAACTTGGAATAATAATTGATCTTACCTTGATATTCGTTATATTCGTTCATTAGATTTTGCACAGCATGCAGTTGTTCCATGTTCCGACGCAGAATATAAACAGCCGCAATTCGAACGGCATGTTCGTTCATATTAAATCCTTAGACGAAATACAACGCAACGTAGTGATCAACAACGTTTTAAATCGTTTATCTTTGAATATAGTTGTACTTATAGGGATATCTCATTGTATAAAACTATTCTTAAAATCAGCAGTGTTCCTTAAAAAATTTCAGTCTTCGCATAGCGGTTTACGTGTTTAAGTGTTTAAAAGCATAACATGGAGATTTTCTTGGAATTATTTTCTTTAAATTATTCTTTCTAATGTAGAATAAAAGAATATACTATAAATGCATATTTTTAAATAATTCAGTACATCGGTATGCACCGAATAAACTATTTATCGTTAATAATTTATGCATTTTTTCGGATTAATAAATTACTGCATCGATATGCACTGATTTAAAATAATTGATGCATATCCGAGGGGCGAAGAGATATGCTTTTTAAAAAAGGGCCCAGATATCCACGTATCTAAGGTCGCTAATGCGTGAAAATCTGAGGGGAGATAAGACACCCCCTCTCCTCCCAGGGGAGTCCCAGAAATCCACGGATACCGGAAGTGGGGAAAGGGGTTTGTTTGAGTCTCTGCATATAGGTATAATGACCTTGATCTACTTTTTCTCATCTATTTAAATCTCGTACATATGCATAGCGATATTTGTCGATTTAAAATCATTAATGGGTATGATCTAAAAAGAGGTCCTAGACCAGACGTTTATAATCACTTAAGCATAAAAATCTGAGGGGAGATAAAACACCCCTTCTAAAAATGGGTCCTACACGAGACGTCAATGGTCACTGACGCGTAAAGTTCTGAGGGGGAGATAATCCTAGGGAGGTCCCAGACATCCACGTGTACCGGAAGTAGGGAGGGGGTTTGTTTGGGTCTCTCCATATAGGTATTATGACTACTACTGTAGGCCGGGCATCAAATTCTATGACTTAACATTCTTTTTAATAAATTCGTTCTTTAATGCATATAATTCATGAGTATCAATATTCAAGAGATTCATTAAATATTTAGTCAGAATACTGTTATACAAATGACAAATTAAATTCTGACATAGAACAATGTAAATTGTCTATACAAGTTACATTTCTTTTATATGTATTTCGTAATAGTTTTCATATGGGAAATTGATCATTTGACCATGTCGACCCTGTTTGGAGGTTATAATCATTTAACCCGTTTTAGGTTGAAAAATTGAAAAGTGAGCTGAGACCCGCTTTAGTCCATAATCTGAGGGACACTTTATTTTTAAAAATACAAAGCAAGCCTGCAATAAAGATAGTGTCCGCATAAGTACCTGTATATACGTTTGCAAATATATGCAGGGTGTTCTGAAATTCACTCCGTTAATTTCACAAACATATAAAACTCAAAATTCTGAACAACTTTTCTATTAGACAAATTTTGATTTGGATATTATTTATGAAGTTATTGTTAGTTAAACATTATTATTTCGAGCCAATCAGAGCGCAGCAGCCGGCGATGGGCGGTGCAGTGAGACCGAAAGCGATGCGTGGAGGGAGCGTCCGGAGAGGGAAGGACGAGATCGAAAACGTAAACAAAATCGCATATTGGTCGATTCATTTGTTATGGAACACGTTAATATGCGACAAATCATCGTTCCCCGATAAGAATGTTATACCTCAGAATTCGGTTATAAAACTTGCTATCTCGGAGTCCAATTATAAAAGGTGTTAACTCTGGAGCAAAATTTTAATCTTTGGTTTTAAGTTGGTACTACTGCCGGTATTCGCTCAGCAATCAAATTGACAAACGGTTTTTGGTTTGTTTATAAAAGATTATGTTTATCTATTTATTATTTGACGTTCTTCTAATGTTGCGATGCGGGATTTAACAATATATCGTGTAACTTAATATTGATTAGGATAATGTACTTAATAATTTTAATTTAAACAATATAGATGAAATATATAGTAAACAAATTTGTCTAGCAATAATCTTGCAAAAGTCTAATCAGGCAAAGTCTATTTGAAGTCTGGCAACGGACACTGTTAAACTAAATTTTAATATCAATATAAGATTTGGAAAAGCCCTAAACATTTTCCAAGACTTTTTCCAAGACTTCATAATTTTAATATATTAGAAACCGACTTCTTTAAGAATTTAGACTTATTCAAAAACTTAAACAATATTGCTATAAAGATTTAGGTCCATTTGACAAACATGATGCATAAACCTAAATTTTTTCCATCAGTTCTTAAAGATTTTAATATTGTTAAATATTAAACACAGGTTTTACAATCTGTTACATTTATTGAAATTAATAGGTACTACAATCACAAGAAACTTATTCAGCAAACTCAATAATGCCATTTTTAAGGATTTTTATTTAAGGATATTTCCTAGATAGATTTTATTGAATGGCTCTGTCAATTTTTCGATATTGGCATTTTCTATTCTAGGGTAATTGGTTACAGAGCTACTGGCTATTTAATTATTTTTCACATTTTTCGACGTACCCTGTTCATTTTCAACATTATGTTAATCGACCTGTTAATTTTCAGACGAGGAAATTTTCTATACCTCGATAATTAAATTTAAAGTATCGACCCGGATTTTCGAACATATTTGTCAGTTTTTCCTATGCATTTTTTTTATTTTCAATCTTAGATTAATCTACCTTTCAACAATCGAAAGATTAGGTCCAGGGCTACAACTTCCATTGTCATGCGAATCTTTTGTATGTCGATATTTAAGTGTGTCATCGGCGTCTCAAAGTTTTTATGCAGATTTTTAAACTTTTTTTACTTTTTCCTTTATTTTACTTAATTTTTCATATTTGAATTTTAAATAAATAATCATTAGATTGATTTTTAGTAATTTGACTACAATTTTACATTTTTTGGTTTTTACGGTTTTTGCATTATTGGATGTCTTTAACGAAATTTCTGGTTTAAAAGTAACAAATAAAAAAAGTGTATTCGATTGAAATTGAGCATCTTGTATTTACCAGCAGCAGCTACATTGCGTGGTAGATTCTTACTTTTAATAGAGTGCGATTTTTTTATTTCTTCATTTTAGGCGTGAAATTTCGTGTAGAGCTGGTCTGTACCGATATTTAGGACAAGTATCTTTTCGCATATGTTATACTAATGCATATTTTTATCAGTATCAAATTATGTCATTTTTATTTAACATTGGACAACTTTCGATTTAATAGCTGAAAATTCGTTTTGAAAGCCTCTTAATAGAATTCTACAATATTTTAACATCTTCGATATAGATTTAACAATATTTACTATTTAAACATAAATAGTTTGATACTTAATTTCTTGTGTTCCTCGTTCTCTTAGCTATTTTTTTATGCATATTGTTTTTTATATGTACCTACAATTATACCAAATTTATTGGGTGCCTGCGCGACAATAATATATAAATATTAAAAATGTAGCCAATAATATTAAAATAAGTAAAAACTGTTGTCATTCCGCGTAAAGCAGAAGAAGCAACGTAGAGTAGCGACTTCCTAGACTTTTTCCAATATTTATTAAAGAAAATTATGAAGCCTTGGAAAAAGTCTTGGAAAAAGTCTAGTGCTTTTCCAAGAATTGTATTAATAATAAAATTTAAAGTATGGCAGTGTCCTTTTCCAGACTTCAGATAGACTTTGCCGGGATAGACTTTTGCACGATTATTGCTAGACAAATTTGTTTACTATATATTTCATCTATATTGTTTAAATTAAAATTATTACGTACATTATCCTAATCAATATTAAGGGGGGAGCCTGCTTTAGAGGCTTCAAAAAATCGTTTTTTTTTTGCCTAAATCTCTTTCTAAACTATCCAAGAATATGTCTCTAAAATTTCAGAACAAAATTCGGAATATTTTCGGTGATACAGAAGAAATAGTGAGCAAGCGTCGAGCAGGTATCCGAGCGTCCGGGCCGCCCCTCGATCTATTGTGTATATTATAATGGAAAGTGACTAACGGTTCTTCAAAACGTTTTAACTGTTTATAGAAGGTCTCTATGAAGCTATGGGAGGGGCAAAAATGTTATTGTAACGGTATATATGAGCTGGCAACGTCGCACTATGGGAAAAAGGTAAGAATTTTGTCCTAAAATCGTAGAACTCTTGTTGTGATAGGTGCAGAATAATGAAATTTGAGGGTAAGATAGTTGATGAAATATGCTATCTGGGAAAATTAAAGTTATGAGTTCAAGGTCATTTTATGACCTTCAAAAATGAGATCAAACATGTTAGTTTTATGAAAAAATTTAGTTTCTTCTTATTAAAATGAGTAAAAATGTTAAATTATAATATATTATATAGATATTTTGAAATATTTTTGACTGCTGATTAGAACTGCTGAACTAAAAAAATCGAATCACTTTTTGCTCTTAAAAAACGCAGTAGGTTAATTCTTGAAAGTTCCTTAGAAAACTTAGAACTGAACGGGTTCATGAGTGTGTGTATATATATATATATATATACACACACACACACACATACTATATATATATATATATATTTACTTTATGTTTACTTATGTCTACCAAAGAATTTACATAAAATGTATTTTTATGAGATAAATTTACTACAATTATTTAACAATCTCGTATAAAAACTAATCCAAAACACACGCATACTCCCACACATAGTCCCACCCACACACACACACACACATATATATATAGTATATACATACTATATATATAGTATGTGTGTGTGTGTGTATATATATATATATATATACACACACTCATGAACCCGTTCAGTTCTAAGTTTTCTAAGGAACTTTCAAGAATTAACCTACTGCGTTTTTTAAGAGCAAAAAGTGATTCGATTTTTTTAGTTCAGCAGTTCTAATCAGCAGACAAAAATATTTCAAAATATCTATATAATATATTATAATTTAACATTTTTACTCATTTTAATAAGAAGAAACTAAATTTTTTCATAAAACTAACATGTTTGATCTCATTTTTGAAGGTCATAAAATGACCTTGAACTCATAACTTTAATTTTCCCAGATAGCATATTTCATCAACTATCTTACCCTCAAATTTCATTATTCTGCACCTATCACAACAAGAGTTCTACGATTTTAGGACAAAATTCTTACCTTTTTCCCATAGTGCGTCGGCTCGAACAGAGCTACATTTAGCTTTACTGTTCAGTTTAAATTTGTCTCTCAGTACGTGAGCATCTTAAAAATATGGAAACCTATCCGAAAATGAGCAAATCTTCGAGTGAGCGTAGTGCAAGGCCACGGAAGCGCAAATTCTACATCAATCAATTTGTGAATGTTTCTTCATCGGACGATGGAGAAGCTAATACCAGCCGCAGTGAGCAGAAATTGGCATCGGCGACTACGGACGACGTTATAGTTTATCCGTCTCATTGTTACCGCATAATCGAGTTTGTGTCTGTGTTTTTAGCAATTTCGGAGTTAGTTATTTGCAATTTGTGTAAGCAAAAAATAACGTTCGCCGAAAGCAACCATCGAGGTTTAGGATTTAAAATTATTTTGTCGTGTCGCTGCGGTAAACGAGAAATCGAATCCGGACCGTTGATTCACACCGGATACGAAATCAACAGAAGAATTGTGTTCGTCATGAGGCTTTTGGGTGTCGCACGAGAAGGCATAAATATTTTTTGTGGTCTTCTGGATTTATCTCAAGGCATAGGCTTAGCAAAATCGACGTATGACAAAATCGTGGAACATCTGTATACAGCATCGAAAACGATGTTTGAAAGTGCGTGCAAAAGTGCTATCGAAGAAGAAAAACAACTAAATGTGCAAAATGAAAGACCAGCTGACCATTTGAAAGTTTCGGGCGATGGATCGTGGAAAAAACGTGGATTCACTTCTCTGTACGGTGTAACTACACTTATTGGCTACTACAGTGGCAAAGTGATTGATCTCGATGTTAAAAGCGGATATTGTCATACCTGCACTCTCAAGAAAAATGCGTTGAACGACGACGAGTATGAAGAATGGTATGAAACCCATAAAGATAATTGTTCTTCGAATCACGCAGGCTCCGCCGGAAAGATGGAAGTTGATTCAATCACCGAAATGTTCTCAAGATCCATCGAGAAATTTGGAGTAATGTATAGCAATTATATTGGCGACGGCGACTCCAAAATTTCTTGGCATCGTGAACAATAATCCATACGGCGACAAGTGTACAGTGACTAAAAACGAGTGCGTGGGACACGTACAAAAGCGCATGGGTACTCGTCTCCGCAACAAGAGAAAAGAACAGAATCTCGGTGGAAAAAAGCGGCTCACAGAGACTGTAATAAAAAAACTAACAATGTATTACGGTCTCGCGATTCGAAGAAATTTAAACTCTGTAGAAGGTATGAGAAGTGCAATAATGGCGACACTTGATCATTATTGCTCTACAGATAAATTGCCTCGCCACGACAACTGCCCCGAAGGCGCCGAAAGCTGGTGTGAATGGCGCAAAGCAGAAGCAAAAATGTTATTGTAACGGTATATATGAGCTGGCAACGTCGCACTATGGGAAAAAGGTAAGAATTTTGTCCTAAAATCGTAGAACTCTTGTTGTGATAGGTGCAGAATAATGAAATTTGAGGGTAAGATAGTTGATGAAATATGCTATCTGGGAAAATTAAAGTTATGAGTTCAAGGTCATTTTATGACCTTCAAAAATGAGATCAAACATGTTAGTTTTATGAAAAAATTTAGTTTCTTCTTATTAAAATGAGTAAAAATGTTAAATTATAATATATTATATAGATATTTTGAAATATTTTTGACTGCTGATTAGAACTGCTGAACTAAAAAAATCGAATCACTTTTTGCTCTTAAAAAACGCAGTAGGTTAATTCTTGAAAGTTCCTTAGAAAACTTAGAACTGAACGGGTTCATGAGTGTGTGTATATATATATATATATACACACACACACACATACTATATATATATATATATATTTACTTTATGTTTACTTATGTCTACCAAAGAATTTACATAAAATGTATTTTTATGAGATAAATTTACTACAATTATTTAACAATCTCGTATAAAAACTAATCCAAAACACACGCATACTCCCACACATAGTCCCACCCACACACACACACACATATATATATAGTATATACATACTATATATATAGTATGTGTGTGTGTGTGTATATATATATATATATATACACACACTCATGAACCCGTTCAGTTCTAAGTTTTCTAAGGAACTTTCAAGAATTAACCTACTGCGTTTTTTAAGAGCAAAAAGTGATTCGATTTTTTTAGTTCAGCAGTTCTAATCAGCAGACAAAAATATTTCAAAATATCTATATAATATATTATAATTTAACATTTTTACTCATTTTAATAAGAAGAAACTAAATTTTTTCATAAAACTAACATGTTTGATCTCATTTTTGAAGGTCATAAAATGACCTTGAACTCATAACTTTAATTTTCCCAGATAGCATATTTCATCAACTATCTTACCCTCAAATTTCATTATTCTGCACCTATCACAACAAGAGTTCTACGATTTTAGGACAAAATCTTACCTTTTTCCCATAGTGCGTCGGCTCGAACAGAGCTACATTTAGCTTTACTGTTCAGTTTAAATTTGTCTCTCAGTACGTGAGCATCTTAAAAATATGGAAACCTATCCGAAAATGAGCAAATCTTCGAGTGAGCGTAGTGCAAGGCCACGGAAGCGCAAATTCTACATCAATCAATTTGTGAATGTTTCTTCATCGGACGATGGAGAAGCTAATACCAGCCGCAGTGAGCAGAAATTGGCATCGGCGACTACGGACGACGTTATAGTTTATCCGTCTCATTGTTACCGCATAATCGAGTTTGTGTCTGTGTTTTTTAGCAATTTCGGAGTTAGTTATTTGCAATTTGTGTAAGCAAAAAATAACGTTCGCCGAAAGCAACCATCGAGGTTTAGGATTTAAAATTATTTTGTCGTGTCGCTGCGGTAAACGAGAAATCGAATCCGGACCGTTGATTCACACCGGATACGAAATCAACAGAAGAATTGTGTTCGTCATGAGGCTTTTGGGTGTCGCACGAGAAGGCATAAATATTTTTTGTGGTCTTCTGGATTTATCTCAAGGCATAGGCTTAGCAAAATCGACGTATGACAAAATCGTGGAACATCTGTATACAGCATCGAAAACGATGTTTGAAAGTGCGTGCAAAAGTGCTATCGAAGAAGAAAAACAACTAAATGTGCAAAATGAAAGACCAGCTGACCATTTGAAAGTTTCGGGCGATGGATCGTGGAAAAAACGTGGATTCACTTCTCTGTACGGTGTAACTACACTCATTGGCTACTACAGTGGCAAAGTGATTGATCTCGATGTTAAAAGCGGATATTGTCATACCTGCACTCTCAAGAAAATGCGTTGAACGACGACGAGTATGAAGAATGGTATGAAACCCATAAAGATAATTGTTCTTCGAATCACGCAGGCTCCGCCGGAAAGATGGAAGTTGATTCAATCACCGAAATGTTCTCAAGATCCATCGAGAAATTTGGAGTAATGTATAGCAATTATATTGGCGACTGCGACTCCAAAATATTTCTTGGCATCGTGAACAATAATCCATACGGCGACAAGTATACAGTGACTAAAAACGAGTGCGTGGGACACGTACAAAAGCGCATGGGTACTCGTCTCCGCAACAAGAGAAAAGAACAGAATCTCGGTGGAAAAAAGCGGCTCACAGAGACTGTAATAAAAAAACTAACAATGTATTACGGTCTCGCGATTCGAAGAAATTTAAACTCTGTAGAAGGTATGAGAAGTGCAATAATGGCGACACTTGATCATTATTGCTCTACAGATAAATTGCCTCGCCACGACAACTGCCCCGAAGGCGCCGAAAGCTGGTGTGAATGGCGCAAAGCAGAAGCAAAAAATACTTTGGCTGATTTTAAACATCCACCGCGCCTAATTGACGACGATATTGAAAAACATATTCGTCCTATATAATATATTATAATTTAACATTTTTACTCATTTTAATAAGAAAAACTAAATTTTTTCATAAAACTAACATGTTTGATCTCATTTTTGAAGGTCATAAAATGACCTTGAACTCATAACTTTAATTTTCCCAGATAGCATATTTCATCAACTATCTTACCCTCAAATTTCATTATTCTGCACCTATCACAACAAGAGTTCTACGATTTTAGGACAAAATTCTTACCTTTTTCCCATAGTGCGTCGGCTCGAACAGAGCTACATTTAGCTTTACTGTTCAGTTTTAAATTTGTCTCTCAGTACGTGAGCATCTTAAAAATATGGAAACCTATCCGAAAATGAGCAAATCTTCGAGTGAGCGTAGTGCAAGGCCACGGAAGCGCAAATTCTACATCAATCAATTTGTGAATGTTTCTTCATCGGACGATGGAGAAGCTAATACCAGCCGCAGTGAGCAGAAATTGGCATCGGCGACTACGGACGACGTTATAGTTTATCCGTCTCATTGTTACCGCATAATCGAGTTTGTGTCTGTGTTTTTAGCAATTTCGGAGTTAGTTATTTGCAATTTGTGTAAGCAAAAAATAACGTTCGCCGAAAGCAACCATCGAGGTTTAGGATTTAAAATTATTTTGTCGTGTCGCTGCGGTAAACGAGAAATCGAATCCGGACCGTTGATTCACACCGGATACGAAATCAACAGAAGAATTGTGTTCGTCATGAGGCTTTTGGGTGTCGCACGAGAAGGCATAAATATTTTTTGTGGTCTTCTGGATTTATCTCAAGGCATAGGCTTAGCAAAATCGACGTATGACAAAATCGTGGAACATCTGTATACAGCATCGAAAACGATGTTTGAAAGTGCGTGCAAAAGTGCTATCGAAGAAGAAAAACAACTAAATGTGCAAAATGAAAGACCAGCTGACCATTTGAAAGTTTCGGGCGATGGATCGTGGAAAAAACGTGGATTCACTTCTCTGTACGGTGTAACTACACTTATTGGCTACTACAGTGGCAAAGTGATTGATCTCGATGTTAAAAGCGGATATTGTCATACCTGCACTCTCAAGAAAAATGCGTTGAACGACGACGAGTATGAAGAATGGTATGAAACCCATAAAGATAATTGTTCTTCGAATCACGCAGGCTCCGCCGGAAAGATGGAAGTTGATTCAATCACCGAAATGTTCTCAAGATCCATCGAGAAATTTGGAGTAATGTATAGCAATTATATTGGCGACTGCGACTCCAAAATATTTCTTGGCATCGTGAACAATAATCCATACGGCGACAAGTATACAGTGACTAAAAACGAGTGCGTGGGACGCGTACAAAAGCGCATGGGTACTCGTCTCCGCAACAAGAGAAAAGAACAGAATCTCGGTGGAAAAAAGCGGCTCACAGAGACTGTAATAAAAAAACTAACAATGTATTAGGGTCTCGCGATTCGAAGAAATTTAAACTCTATAGAAGGTATGAGAAGTGCAATAATGGCGACACTTGATCATTATTGTTCTACAGATAAATTGCCTCGCCACGACAACTGCCCCGAAGGCGCCGAAAGCTGGTGTGAATGGCGCAAAGCAGAAGCAAAAAATACTTTGGCTGATTTTAAACATCCACCGCGCCTAATTGACGACGATATTGAAAAACATATTCGTCCTATATACGATGAATTATCAAAGGACGATTTATTAAGAAGGTGCTTGGGTGGACACATGCAGAATGCTAACGAGTCATTCAATTCAACCGTATGGCGCATGACGCCGAAACACCTTCATTCGGGGTTTAAAATAGTTCAGACTACTGCTTTCATCGCTGGAGGGATGTTTAATGAAGGCTACAGTGCAGTATTAAAAACTATGCACTTATTAGACTTGAAAATTGGGCTCCAGTGCAAAAATTTTTGCGATAAAGCGGACGTGGAGCGCATCACGCGTCAAAACAGGCGCGCCTCATTGGAGACCAAAGAGGCCAGAACAGCCCGTCGAATGGAGCAATTGACCGAAAACCAATTTTTTGAAGAGTCTGAAGGGCAGTTATATGGAGCAGGAATCGCTGATTAGCATATTAATAGGGTAAGTTCAAGAAATTTACGATTTTTTGTGGACGAAAACTTTGACACGCGATTTCTCAGATTTCTATTTTGACGATTTTTTCAAATTGGCGAGCAAGATAGGAAAAAAACTAAACGTCCTATCGAAACGGGTCGATAGCATTGTATTAAGGATTAAATTCTCTTCTGGGTGAACCTAAAATACCTTAAGAAAGTTAACATTAACTCGGTTTTTCAACGATCTGAAGTGAATTTTTTTTTTAAAAATGCATTTTTTTTTAATCTGCGAAAAAATGTTGAATTTTTCACTTTTTGTTAAACTTTCTTGGTTCACCTAGGAATGACACTATTGAAAATTAAAAATTTATTTGGTTTTTTTGTTTCAGATGAAAATTGCGACCTGCATCTTGCTCGCCACAGAGAAAGTGCACACTCGAGGCGCCTCCGCAAATTTCTTGTAGCATGAAGAATATCTCATGTATGGTAATAAAAAAATT
This sequence comes from Theocolax elegans, assembly GCA_026168455.1. NCBI lineage: Eukaryota > Metazoa > Arthropoda > Insecta > Hymenoptera > Cerocephalidae > Theocolax > Theocolax elegans. Next base: position 9,303,618 of record CM047431.1, read on the forward strand.
TGAGAAAACTTTTCAAATATATAAGAATAAACCCTAAAAGTTTCATTTTAATCAGACATTTCTTTCCTTCCCAATAAAATCCTCGAAAATATCGATTTTTTTAAGCCTCTAAAGCAGGCTCCCCCCTTAAGTTACACGATATATTGTTAAATCCCGCATCAAAACAATAGAAGAACGTCAAATAATAGATAAATAAATATAATCTTTTATAAACAAACCAAAAACCATTTGTCAATCTGATTGCTGAGTGAATATCGACAGTAGTACCAACTTAAAACCAAAGATTAAATTTTCGCTCCTGAGTTAACACTTTTTATAACCCGACTCCGAGATAGCACCTTTTATAACCGGACTCCGAGGTAGCACCTTTTCTAACCGGACTCCGAGGTAGCACCTATTATAACCGGATTCCAAGGTAGCACCTTCTTATCGGGGAACGACGAAATATAAGAGAATCGACAGATTGAAAAATGGCCGATAAGAAAATGTCATGCCTTAAAATAATATAATTATTTCAATTATTTAATTGCTTCACGTATTTTAAATAATTTATTGTTCACTAATTTAATACCAAGGATATCTCAGGAACCACTTTATCGAATAAGCAGAAATTTACCAGTAATAGCGAAACATGATTTTAATGCACTTAACTGAAACAAAATTGTTATAAAAGTCGAAATTTTTATTAAAAAATTAATTATTTAGCTATTTATAACATAATTTTTAAATTTCTCTGAATAATTTGACAAGTATAATTTTTTATACAATATTAATGCAGTCTATTCAATTTAAGTGGATTAAAAATATTTGAAAGGTACTGTTTAAATTTCAGCCTATTCGATGAAATGGTTGCTGGGTTATGATAATTCCAATTATCATAAAATTAGAGTTTTATTTTACCTTAAATATAACATTTTACTACTGTTATGCTACATATAAATTGACCGAAAATATTTTCAATTGTTATAAAAAAATTATTACTTAATAATATTGAATTGTTTTTTTAATTTTAACCCAGGCTTGTCCTCTTAATAAAATTTTAGATAAACTAAAAATATAATCTGCAAGCAATTTTAATTAAAAATATTAATTTGCATCGGAGTTATGCAAGTTGTAACAATAGTTTTTTTCTTTTTTTCCTTTTTTCACCATTTTTGATTGGTTATCGAGGCTCATTTTGTTAGTTTTGATTTATTGTCTGTACGACAGCAGCATTATGCCTCTGATAGAAGATATTCTTTGAAACAATAGCTTTTCAACAAAATTTAATTTAATATGGGATATTTATATAAACCAAAGATATAATAAATCAAATATATAGTAAAAATAAAAAATTGGAAAAATGACAGTTTTAGCACTTGTGTACCTATTTCATACTATCCAACACTGCTATTCAACAATTATTGTCCTGGATAACACTTTTTTCATCTAATTATTTGGATTCTACTATGTTTATTTAATAATATTAACTTATTGAATTTAATTTAAATGTACATGAATATGTAACCGATGAAACTTGTTAATTGGACTTTTATAACTTTCACCCAATAGTGTTTTTTAGTATTCTCGACAGATAATATTTGAATTTAATTAATAATAATTAATATTAATTATCAACAATACTAAAAGACAATTTAGTGACAAAGTTATTAAAACCCAATAAACTAGTTCCATCGGTTACATTGAACTTATTCATGTATCTTTGTAAGTTTAATAAATTTCTGTTAGGTATATGATAGTTTCATAAAATGTTATTCATGAGATAAACATAGTAGAATCCATATAATTAGAAGAAAAGGTGTTATCCACGACAATAATTGTTGAATAGAACTGTTGGATAGTATGAAATAGGTACTCAAGTGCTAAAACTTTTCCAATTGTTTACTTTTACAATATATTTAATTTATTATATCTTGTAATGGTAAGTGATATTCACTCACCATTACACGAATTAGGTAGGTAAACACGAGCGCTATATATAGATATAGGTATAGCCAACGACTCGAACGGCTGATACCCGCACAACGAAAATTGGCAATTCGGGAGAGAGCGTTTGCGCGCGCATAACGACGGGTACAAGAGAGTTATCGCGACAACACGTGTGTCAAGACGTACCGGTGTTTTTACTTGACCATTATACCGAAGAGTTGTTTTTCTTGTGTTCGTTAGTGGAGTTATTTTGGACATACGCACTAAATAGATTGATCGGTGGTCGAGGGATTCTCCTACCGACATTTTCAATAAAACGACAAAGAGATAGCAAGAGAGAAGAAGTAATCTGTTCCTTCTTATTCGTGATTCGAGGAAAAGAAAAAGTAAGTGGTACCACTTCTCGCGTGAGCAATAATTATCGCATATTAATTAATTTATTTGACGCGATCGTTCGCTTAGTTTTTAAGAGAGTTAGTTCGAGTACCCCTTTCCCCTCTCGCGTTGAGCCGACGTTTACGACTCAACCTTCGTGCGTATAACGACCTCAAATCATAATTGTTGTTGTATTTAATTGTTATTATACTCTATTTAATAAATCTGTTAATAATTAATCTATTTCGAATCGTGTTGATTTATAGATTCCGAACCGACGCATATATTTGTTCCTCCGTTGTCCTACGAGTCGTACATAAATATACGGACTCTCGCGAACTCACATTTAATTTTCTTTCCGCGGTCCATTTCAGGAAAGATTATCATTGTTTTACCTGTCATTGTTAAAAATCGAAATTCGATTTCCAAACAACTTTAACAGCAAGTGTGCGGACAGGTAACCGCAGCCGCTGCGCGGGAAATATTTTGTAAACATCATATATATAGTTGCATATTTTGTTTAGTCATCGAGTACGTGATATCTAGTCGGCGATAGTAGTCAGGTTTGTTCACCACGAACTACGTGTATGTAAGACGGGCAACTCGATCATTTTTCCCCGGGCAAGCACACCGTTACAATCTTTGGGTTAAATCAAGATCCCATGTTAAATTAAATTTTGTTGAAAAGCTATTGTTTCAAAGAATATCTTCTGTCAATCAGAGGCATATTGCTGCTGTCGTACAGACCAAAATCAAAACTAACAAAAAGAGCCAACGATAGCCAATCTTATTACTGTAAATTAGGTATCTGTAAAAGTAGTAAATAATTATATTCAGCATTTCAAACCTTTTTCTCATTTCATGTGCAATACAAAGTGTTAACCTATTTTGAGGTACATAACATCAAATATGATAAATAGTAGAATTAGGGAATGAAACTGTTGTTTCAACTTTCATAACTCGAATGTAAATTAATATTAATATTTAGAATTATTATTTTATTTGCATTTCTTGAATTTTATTTTTAACATGTATCTAAAAAGTTTGAACCATTTATAATTATTTTATTAAGGGAAGTAGCTGACTGGGTCATAATATATATATATGGGAATATCTGACTGGGGATTATAAAATTAAAATAAATTATTCATACTAATAATTTTTTCATAAGAACTGTCAACATTTCTTAATTTTTTAAACAAATTATATTATTATATTAACTTTTATTCAAATCTTATAGCATATTTATATGTAACATAACTATTTTAATTAAGTATAAGACTCTGTATTCTGATATTTTTCCATAATGAACTTGACTCAGGATATCTCAGGAACCACTTCATCGCATAAGTTGAAATTTTAAACGTAATATTTAACCTTTAGACTGGCGTACTGGCTCATATATGAGCCACCTGTGACCTTGACAACTACTCTAGAGATATAAAGTGTTTTTAAGTATAAATTTTGCACATGAAAAATATCAATTTATACTTGGTGAAGAAAGCACTTGTTGAAAATACATTCACCAGTGGTGCTTGTATAAATCGGCCGGGGCCGGGAATCGAACCTGGAACCTCCAGATTACGAGCCCGACGCCCTACCGACCGAGCCATCGCAGGCCTCTGGTCAAAGGTTAAACATGATTTAAATCCACATAAACAAAACATGCTGCGTTAATATTGTATAAAAAATTATACTTGTCAAATGGTTTAGAGAAATTAAAAAATTGTGTTATAAATAGTTAAATAATTAATTTTTTAATAAAAATTTCAACTTTTATAACAATTCTGTTTCATTTAAGTGCATTAAAATCATGTTTTGCTATTACTGTTAAAATTTCAGCTTATTCGATAAAGTGGTTCCTGAGATATCCTTGGTATTAATTTAGTAAACAATAAATTATTTAAAATACGTAAAGCAATTAAATAATTAAATTATTTTAAGGCTTGACATTTCCTTATCGGCCATTTTTCGATCTCCCGATTCTCTTAAATTTGTCGTGTATTAACGTGTTCAATAACAAATGAATCGACCAATATGCGAGTTTGTTTACGTTTTCGATCTTGTCTTCCCCTCTCCGGGCGCTTCCTCCACGCATCGCTTTCGGTCTCACTGCACCGCCCATCGCCGGTTGCTGCGCTCTGATTGGCTCGAAATAATAATGTTTAATTAACAATAACTTCATAAATAAGTTCCAAAACAAAATTTGTCTAATAGAAAAGTTGTTTAGAATTTTGAGTTTTATATGTGTGAAATTAAAGAAATGAATTTCAGAACACCCTGTATATATAAATATTGAATAATTGAAGCAGCTGTATCTTACCCTTTTAACGACCAAAATGCTCAATTTTTCTGTCGATTTTCAACGCGTTTTTTTCGGTAGTCATAGGCCTTAGAGATTTTTGCAAACACGTATTTTGGTGGAAAATTTAACGCTCTTTCAGAATCTTTTATTGAAATTACGATTGATTGCGTTATAAAAAAGTTATAGCCAATTAAACAATAAAAAACGTGAAAAATTTTGCAAAAAATCAAGTTGCGATTTTTTTAGCAATGTTACCGCACAGAAATAATCTTATAAATATGATTAGGGGTGATCACGACTACGAAAGTATCTCCAGGAATTTTGGTGGAATTTTTGAACCAGTTCTTCCAACAAAATGGTGGTAAAATAAAAAAAAATCCATAAAAAACATAACTCATTTTTTATCTCGGAAACCATTGAGTTTAGAGGAAAAGTTCATGGAACAAAAAAGTCTTAGAATTAATCGAGAAACACGCCTGAATTTTTTCAGAATTTTCCGAGGCGATTTTTGAATTTTCGGGAAATACGAAAACCCATTTTTTCAAAATCATCTCCAAAAATTCTGAAAAAATCCAGGCTTGTTCCTTGATGAATTCTAGGTCTTTTTTGTTTTATAAACTTGTTCTCTAAACTCAATTGTTTTCGAGATAAAAAATGAGTTAGGTTATAATCCCAGCAGCGGTAATATTTTTGACACAGAATAAAGAACATCCATTTAACAGTAATATACTAATGTTTTGCCTTTTTATGTGTATACAAGTGCAGTTTGTATAGCGTACACTAATATACACATATCAAAAAAGCAATTCAGAAAATTGTATGTAAGCTCATTTTTATTACTTTCTAGTATCTTGTTATATTGAGACCATACAGTAAATCGAATCGAAAAGATTATTTTTCATTTCTAAAGTCGAGGTTTGACAAGAAGCATTGAAAACTGTAATAATTATTTTCATTAGGTATATGTATTATTTTATATAACCATGTAGCAAAAACTTAAAGACGTTCGATTCGCTTCCATGAAATGTACGAAATTGATACTTCAAAGAACACTTAGGATGATATAGGTACCGTTCCAAATCCTGGCAATTCTGCTTCTGATGGATCAGATTTCGATACTGATTTGGATGATGAAATTTCTAATATAACGTACACAGAAGCTTGTAAAACATATACTGAATCTCAAACTAAATTAGAAAGAACGCATGTACTCCAGTGGATGGAAGGAGAAAAAAAGTATAATGATAATTTGGAAGACAAAATTTTATTGAGACTCGGTAAAAAATAAAATACAAGAAATGGAGCCAGTAAAACTGTTTGAAATATTTTTCTCAACGGAAATGAAGCAATATATTATAGATGCTTGCAAAGAAAATAATTTTGATTTAAATTTAAAAGACTTAAATATATTCGTGGGAATAATCATTTTGACTTCATTCAACAAAAGGAAATCTCAGAGGGACTACTGGTCAAGTGATTCCTTTTTATCTTATAACGTTGTTTCTTCTGCTATGCCACGTAAAAGGTTTGAAGAGATCAAATCAAAATTAAAATATTCAAAAACAAAAGATAAATATCCAACTGACAATGCTAAACCGATTTCAAATTAATATTATGAAGTTCGGTGTGTGGAAAACTGCTCTTTCCATCGATGAAATGATGCTTATGCGAGGACGTCACTAAAACAATTCATACGAGGAAAACCCATACGATTTGGTCTCAAATTCTGGGGTCTTTGTACTTCCGATGGTTTTGTATTAGGTGTTCACTTATACTGCGGAAAAAATTCTGCAACGGGAAGTAAATTTATTACTCGCGTTGTCATGAATTTACTAGAACAGTTTTTTCGTGCAATACCGCCGGGAAAAATATGTATGTTCCATCTATATTTTGATAATTATTTCACAAGCTTAGATCTCGCTGTGCATTTGAAGAAGCTTGGGCTAAAATGTACAGGTACTATTAGAGAAGATAGAGTCAAAGATAAAAATGTTCTAAATAAAAAAGCTCAAAGAGGTGGGTATGCCGTGAAGGACGATAAGTACAGTGGTATAAATTACATCACTGTGATGGATACAAAAGTTTCGATAAATTTCTACTGCTGCAGGGGTAACTCCATTAACATTTTCAAAGAGATATAGTAAGCAAGAAGGAAAAAAAGTTAAAATACCTTTTCCGAGGACTATTAGCGTCTATAACAGTTTTATGGGTGGCAATGATGTCCACGACGGACATTACAACAATTTGTTTTCGAATATTCGTTCAAAAAAGTGGACAATGCTACTGTACTATTCAATGCTGTCAATGATGAGAAAAAAAGGGTTGGAACAAAAAATTTTGCACTTTTAATAGCTAAAAATTACATAACGCAGGGACAATACGAAAGAGAGAAACACAATATGTCCAAACAAACAAAACTCAAACATTGTTCTTATTGTCCCGTAAGATCGAGAATTATCTGCGTAAAATGTGATTTATCGATTTGTGTTAAATGTTAAAAAAAAAACACCGAAAAATTCGTATTGCAGTGAGAGGCAAGGGGACTCACTCAAATCAAGCACCCCAAAGGAGATAAAATTCTACTACGTCCTCGTCGTTGTCTTTGGGTCATGCTAAGAGTAGAACATTTTTTATCTCGAAAACAATTGAGTTTAGAGAACAAGTTTATAAAACAAAAAAGACTTAGAATTCATCAAGGAACAAGCCTGGATTTTTTCAGAATTTTTGGAGATGATTTTGAAAAAATGGATTTTTCGTATTTCCCGAAAATTCAAAAATCGCCTCGGAAAATTCTGAAAAAATTCAGGCGTGTTTCTCGATTAATTCTAAGACTTTTTTGTTCCATGAACTTTTCCTCTAAACTCAATGAATTCCGAGATAAAAAAATGAGTTATGTTTTTCATGGATTTTTTTTATTTTGCCACCATTTTATTGAAAGAAGTGGTTCAAAAATTCCACCAAAATTCCTGGAGATACTTTCGTAGTCGTGATCACCCCTGACCATATTTATAAGATGATTTCTTTGCGGTAACATTGCTAAAAAAATCGCAAACTTGATTTTTTGCAAAATTTGTCACGTTTTTTATAGTTTAATTGGCTATAACTTTTTTATAACGCAATCAATCGCAATTTCAAAAAAAGATTCTGGAAGAGCGTTAAATTTTCCACCAAAATACGTGTTTGCAAAAATCTCTAAGGCCTATGACTACCGAAAAAAACGCGTTGAAAATCGACAGAAAAATAGAGCATTTTGGTCGTTAAAGGGTTAACGAGTTTTTATGATGGCTAAGCACTCTCGCTCGGTAATAGAGTAATTCCGCTCGGCCGACATCATTGTGCGACTCACAAAGTAAAGCACTCGCTCCTCTCCGTCAATTTCTTGGGTGACAACCTCTCCTAGACCATTATCACTCGCATAAGTTTGAATCGTGAACTGTTGATCCAAGGAGGGTCTTTGAAGGACGGGTCTAGAAGCCACCAGAGCCTTAACCTGGTCGAAAGCACACAGTTATTCCGGTTTCCACTCATAAGCGCCTCCGCTCTTCGTAAGTCGAGTTAAAGATCGGCCAAAGTAGCGAAGTCCTGGAGAAACTTGCAATCCTACGACGCAATGCACCGGAATCTGCGCAATCTTTCAGAATTTTTGGTGCCGGGTACTCTAAAATCGCAGCAATTTGTCCTGGGTCGGGACGGAAGCCATCCCGATTCACCAAGACTCCGAGAAACTTTACTTCCTGCCAGCAGCACTCGCTTTCCTCCCGATTGATGCTCCAACCACTTCAAGTTGTCATCGAACGTCTCGATTGCAATGATGATATCATCTAAATATGAGAAAGCGTATGGTTCTAACGCGTGCCTGATGAGGTGGTCTAAGAACTTTTGGAAGGTAACTGATCCACCAACGATACCATACGGTAGAGACCTAGCGGACAGACACCACATCCATATAGGGTAGCGGGTACACACTTGTTCTCGACACTGTGTTGAACTTTCGGTAATTAATATAAAAGCGGTAGAAGGAGCCAGTGGAATTACGGATTACGCCCACGTTAAGCATCTCTTGCACTTGGACATGCATTTCGTCCTCGATTTTCTTTGACACGGATCATACCGCTACTAAGTCACAGTCAAGCAATACTTGTAATTTTTGACGTTGTGAATTTTCCGACGGTTGAGAGGTTTGTCTATGTTATCACACCCGTTCGATACCTTAACGATCTAAAAGTAAACAAAATTAACTGGAATTTGACATAGTTATATAATGCAAAAAGTGCTGCGTAACTAGCTTTTAAGCCAAAACCTTTGGCAGGGTAAGTCTGAGGATGAATGTCAACAATAGCATAGACAAAAATTAAAGGAATTTAACCGTTGGAAAGGCATTATTGCCCATTCTATCAACTCACCCCTCAAGAGCTTTCACTCGATTCATCGAGGTAGCGGTACTTTTTATAACTTTTTCTTGCATAGCTCGAAAGATAATACAAATATTTTTTAGTTTATATGAACATCGTAGGGGTGACTGTTGATTTTTTTAAAGATTTATCAAATAAATTAATAATTTTCATATTTTACTACTTTTAAGAAATTAGGTAAAGAAAACAAAAAATTATTATTTACTTACTTCTTTGTACTGTTTTCCCATTTTTTATTTTAATTATTTTTTAATTTGTAAAAGTATTTTTATGAGGGCTTCTACCCATGGGGGCTTCTACCTGCCTCTCGTTTCTTTGCATTATTCATTGCACTCCCTTCATGCACATAAAATATTGTATGCAGCTTTTGCGTGCCCTTCTCGTGGGAAAGCAAGATCCTGCGTTCCCTACTCGTGCGAGTGACTTCACGCACTTTCTGCAAAAACTACTAATACAGTAATAATAAATGTTTAACAGAAAAGTCCAACAAATTCACAACAGACATAAAAACGTTGATTATCCTACGGGCGTGAAAGGATAAAAAAAGGAGGCAAAATCACAGAACTGTTTTTAATGATAATTAATTAAGTAGTTTATTTATATGAGAACTAACAGTAATTAAACCTAAAAACTAATAACAAAGTTATTTAAAAATATAATTAAAATTATCCTGGATTTTTAAGGAAACCCTTAACCGGGAGAGCTTGCGGAGCTTCCAAACCGAGAGAGATTCGGTATCAAAAACCTACTATTCAATATAATACAAGGCGAGAGCGCTAAGAAGCTCGAACGCCGCAACCGTTCTTAACGCAAGGTAACCGCAAAAAAAAACAAACAAACACGAGCCTTTCGAAGGCAACGATCGTCTCGACGCTTGATTCAAAGTTTAAATACTATGAACAAATTTAATATATATAATTCACGATCGGCGCCAACATCTTTACAATTGTTATCTAGAGTTAGATCCAAGAAAACTAAGTTTTCCGACGTGTAAAATGAGAAAAAGAGTTATTTAAATATGCACAGAGAAAAATTTCTAACGTTTAACTTATAAAATTTGCGTGCTCTCTAACCAAGCGTATGCTTATAGTTTAATCCCGTGGCGTTACAGGTTTAGCCTATGAAGTTTGATGTCTTTAATGTGTAGCATCAATTTCACTTACACTGGAAAAAAAAGTTCGGTTAAAATTATCAAATTTTCCCTAGTAATTTTAACTAAATGAAGAGTCGGTTAATATTACGCCGGAACTTTGTGTATTTAATCATGCTATCGGTAAAGTCTACCAAGTAAATAAGGTACACACTGAATACGCGCGAACCCTGTAGATTCAACTGAGCTTCCACAGTAAAAACTGACTGGCTAATATAAAAATTGTAGACAAATTGTTTATAAAATATGCAAAGATGGATGACTACACAAAAGATTTGTTCACAAAGTTGGGCATGCAAAATTTCATTTCGATAGATTTGAAAGTAAGTAATTAATGATTAAATTTTATTACCTAAAACAATTATAACCTACAAACTGTGTTTTTTCATGCTTATTTATTTGCTAATTTTGTAGCTCATATATTAGAATTTCTTAAATAAATATGTAAAATAAACTTTCTTGTCAATATTAGTATGTTATAATTGAAGTTATATATTTGTTTATTCAAGTGATTATAAATTATAATTCTTCAAAAAGGGCATTTTAAAAATTCATTTTAAGCTACAATGCTTCCTTCGCTCTCTTCATGTGAGGATAATATTACTTTTTAAGACTCGCTAACAATGAACAGTTCTTGTAAAGCTAATGTACATTGAGTAGCAGCGAAGGAACTTAAACTCAATTTTAAAATCACTCTTTAGGTAACCGACACGGTGGCGGAGTGGCGGAGACGCACTTCGGCCGATCACGAAAGTTAAGCAGCACTGAGTGCGGTTGGCACTTGGATGGGTGACACCATTCTGGTGCGGCTTTCGGAATCGGTTAGGAGTTTTTCCAAACTTCATAACGTGAGCGGAAGGTGTGGAACATTCGGTTTCGGTGTTTGGGCCTACGCAAGGTGACCTGAACATCTAAACAGAATGTTTCAATACACCGGCCGTCTCGGGGAAGGTTTGCCTACAAGGTTTTCCCTTTCTCACGGGCATAACCCCAGGCGAATGCGAGACGGTGGGAACCGGGAGGGGAAAAAACTGGAATGTCTTCACCCCCACACATAGGTGGTAGGGGTGTCCCTGTAAAAACCCGTTTAATAATGGGTATACAGGGTGATGAGCAAAGAGAATAATTACTCTTTTAGTGAATTGCTAAAATATTTGATCAAATACTTTGTCAACATAAATTATGCTTTAACCGATAAAATGATATGTGCTCTTATTACACTTGTATGTATTTCATTTCTATTCATTGTTCTAAACATAATTTTACTAACATAAACTAATAAATCAAATATTTATATAATGCATGATTGTACAGGCATTTCAAAAATATCATATGTTGGTACAGAAAGAACTATATCTTTTATTACTAAAGTATTTTAACAATAATTCTAACAATATAAATAATGAATTAAATCATGTAAACTTGGATGATGGACCTGTGAAAGTGCTTCCTGCCATACGTATGTGTTTTGTTTCTTTTGTTGTAATTTTTTGTTAAGGTATTTCTTTCCATCAATAACAATGTTAAACAAAAATTTTCTATATACATAGCAATTATCTAATAACGTGAGAGCATTATGTATGTTAAACAGAAATATTGTTTAAGTTGAATTATGAAATAAAGTTGTAAGTTACGATGCTGCAAGCTCTACTATTTATACTTCAAAATTCAAATTTCTATGTTTATATTATTTATTTATTAACCAGTATCAGAAATACATAGAATTCCTTAGAATTACATAGAATTACCCACAGAGATATAATACAAATATCTGTTGGTGGAACTGGCAAGATACTAAAATATCTAATACTTATATACTAAAATTACATAATACTTACATACTAAAATAACATAGTAAAATTCTTTCAATATATAATATATAACATCCATAAAGAGGCTACTAAACTTATAAATTCACAAAGGCAACATTAAACAAAACAATCATAATTAAGATTCTATTTATAAAATAAAATTTGTATAGATTTTTTAAATATTATTAACTATCCAGTCTTTCAATTTTATCTTTTTGTTTTTCGTATTTAATTATTTAGATTAATTGGTAGCTTGTTAAACAAACATATAGCTGTAATATAACTATTTTTTTGCTAACAGTTTTTTTGAAACTTGGAATAGGTCGATTCTTATTTCTAGTTATACTGTTCGAAGACATAAAAAAATTACTTAAACTATTAGAATGATATGATAAACAATTTAACGCAAATAATTGTTCTATATTTAACGGGTAATCTTTAATTATAAATTTATTTTTATTTATTATTTTTAATATTTTCTTTTGTAAATTATGCAGCAAACTTATACTATTCATATACGCACCACCCCATGCAATAATTCCATAACTAATAACACTATTGAACAGTGCATAATATAACATTTTAAGTGTTGTTATATTCATATAATTTTCAAGTTTATGAAAAATGAAAATTAGGTACTTAGTTTTATTAACTAAATATTCTATATGTAAAGACCAATTAATTCTATAATCAAATATTAAGCCTAGATATTTGGTATTTTTCACTCTTTTTAGCTTATTGTTATTAATTTGGATATCATAATTATCCTTTTCATAATCTGGAACGCTATCTATATAATTTCCAAATGTAATATATGTTGACTTTTCTATATTTAAAGATAACTTGTTTAAGGCTAACCAATTTGCAGTCCAGTTCAATTCTATATTCATCTTATTTTTAACTTTTTCCCAAGTATCTTCGGTAACAATTAATGCTGTATCATCTGCATATGAAATTATATTTTCTTTTAACATGTCATTTACATATATTATAAAAAGCAAAGGTCCAAGTATAGTTCCTTGAGGAACGCCTGTTTTAACAATATTATTATGGCTTACAGTATCATTAATTCTTACTATCTGCTGTCTATTATTAAGATAAGAAAACATTAATTTATGTGCATTACCTTCAATTCCGTAATTTTAAAGTTTATTGAGTAATATGTTATGATCTACCGTATCAAAAGCCTTGGCCAAGTCTAGAAATGCTATAGCCAAAGGTTTACTGTTGTCCAAGTTATTATAAATTTTATTGGTTATTTTCTGAAGGGCATCATTAGTGCCTCTATTTTGTATAAATCCAAATTGATTCTCTGAGAATATGTTACACTCTTTGAAAAATTTACAGATCCTTATATATATTATTTTTTCTAAAATTTTCGCTAAATTAGAAATTAGTGAAATTGGTCTATAATTTTCAATTTTCTTCTTACTACCATCTTTATGAATTGGTATAATCATTGCATTTTTAAGTGATTCAGGCCAAACAGATTTTTCTATGCATAAATTAAAAATGTGCACTAATGGATCCAAAATATATTTAATTAGTGACTTCAATGTTCTAGTGTTGATTTTATCCGAACCACCATTTTTTATTTCAAAATCATTTATTATTTTATAAACTTCTATCGGATCTGTCGGAATCATAAATATAGTTTTTTCATTGAAATCAGGCAACCGGATATCGACATAATCAATATCTTGAGTTTTATTTCTTAATTCATTACCAATGTCAGTAAAGTAATTATTCATAACATTAGCAATATCCTCTGTATTCGTTATTCTATTTTTATATTTATCAAAGATAGCAGTAATTTTCTCTTGTTTTTTAGTATTTTTACCTAGTTTTTGATTTAGTATATTCCATAAATTTTTTGGTTTATTAATAGCTTTTTTAATCACATCATTTTCATATTTAATTTTTGCATCTTTAATTACTCTGCTTAGTACTTTATCATCATTTTTATATTCCATCCTGTTATTAAAATTATTTACATCCATCATCCAAATTCTATAAAGCATTTCTTTTCTATTACAGGAAACAATAATTTCCTTAGCAATCCAAGATTTTCTTGGTTTCAATTTGTCTGATTTTTTATTATTAATTCTGAATGTTGCACTATTAATACATTCCTTTATATTATTGTTGGAAATAAGACGTGATAGTCTCTCTCTCTGTCTCTCTCTCTCTCTCTCTTTATCGTTACCGACTGAGTAACGAGGAGTGGGGAGGACCCCGGAGGAAGCGACGCAAGCGGCGGCGCGGCGAGATCGGTTTCTCCCGCTACAGCACTCGAGCCACGGATCCCGACCCGGTCGGATGTACCAAGGCCTCCCCCAGTGTACATACGTATTAATATATAGAATAAAAGAGTTTATTATTTCATAATATATAACCGGTGAGTTTATCATTGAAGCCAATCCCTTCCTCTCCTGTTTTATTCCAACAGGTTATGGGCCCAGCACGCTTCCACTGCGCGCTGGTTTGAGAGGAATAGTTTGGCTTTGTTATCTTGTTAGAAGTCCCTTCTTCGCGATCGCGAGTGTTTGTGAGAAAAGTGTGGTATAAAGTTTGTTGGTGTTGTGCTAGAAAGAAGCTAGAAAGGGAGATCAGACAGAGCTACGGTCACCCAGTCAACCACCACAAAGGAAATTTAGCTAGGAGAAAGAAAGCTAGAGGATCGACCGGGATCAGGTAGAGGAATCTACAGTAGCTAGAAAGAAAGATGGCGGACGAGATAAGAGACCTCCGCAAGTCGGCAAATGCTAGAGGTATGTGACTCAGCGAGCGAAAGTGCGGGCTAGTTACATGTTAAATTCAGTTAGTTTGAAATTAAATTCAGTTAGTTTGAAATTAAATTCTGTTAGTTTGAGATTAAATTCAATTGAAAATGCTCGATCCAGAGTTATGTTAGTTTGAAGCTAGTTTAAAATTTTGAGCGTTTGCGTGTCGTTCGAGTGCCGGGTTTTCGCAAAAAGTGCACGAAATTGGTTTTTGATTAGACGGTTCCGAGAAATCGGTAGACGCAAGGAAGCCAAGATGGCCGCCGGGCCTGAGCGGGAACGCCGGGTTTGCGCGGGAGCGCCAGGGAAGCGCGCCGTTTCTCGCCGTGTTGCTCGACCGCGCGGAGTGGGGGAAACTCGCGACTGGAGAGCATGCTCGTTCGACCGGCGCGCGCGAACTATCGATCGATCGACATTCACACCGCTTGATATTTGCAGTTGATACGTGGCGCGACCGAGTGAAATGGATGCGCATGAAATTAGTTAGAGCTAATAATGCACATGCGAGACCCGCACATCGTTTGATGCGGATAAATGCTTCGAAATTGAAAGTTTGACAATGCGCATTACTAGAAAGTCAATAAATGACTATACAAGCTAGACATACTGTGCAGTTTCGAAAATTAGAATAAAGTTAGAAAATATATTGAAGTTAGATATATGAAATGATAGAATATTTTAAGTTGGATTTAACATGGTTTTGATGTATAGACCAACGGACCTTGAAGCTGTTCTTGCTCACGCAAGACTTAGAGCTTCAGTTGGCGGAGAACCACCCGGACGAAACATATGTCTTCGACATCCAGGAGGAAGGAGTGGTCTTCACCATGTCTGGCGGAAAACGTTATGCAGTTGGTAAACATGAATTTTTTAAGCTAGAGTGGTAAGAGTAATTAGATAGTAGTTAAATACGAAATTAAAAATCATATATATATATATGTGTAGGTATTATACCTTGAAGCATGCAAAAATCTCAGATTAAAGCTGGCTCATGGATTTTCTGTATAATGTGTTCTTATGCAGTCTGTTCATGATATTAAGTGAATGTGGAAAATCTGTGTGTTCCAGTGCTTCTGCATTCGCTTGTTGTTCATGTTTGGCTTGTGTTCGGTCAAATTTTTGACAACTATCTAAATTTCCCATTGTATTTTCACAGGACGAGAGCAATTGAGTGACGAGATCATTCGTGTCGTCAGTGAAGAGTTAGAAAGGAAACGGCTGCTGCTAGAGGCGAGTGACGCCAACCAATCTCCTCTGAGCCAGCAGGAGGATGATCTGGAGCTAGAAAGGGAAGGGAAAAATGATCCTGACCCACAGCTAGATTTTGAGCTAGAAAAGGAATCTGAGCTCGAGTCTGGGGATAAGCTAGATAAGTTAGAAACGAAAATGAAAGGTAACTCAACCCCAATGATAAAACGAATAGACTCGTGCGTTTATAATCTGAGTAGGTTCAAGAAAGAGAGAAGTCTCCTTGAGAATTATCAGCTAGAATATTACACAGCCGATAAGGGAGATTTAGTTAATAAAATTGGAATAAATAAAGATTGTAATTTTTCAGATTTGACCGGAATGCTAGAAAAATTAACAGCTAGAGTGGCGTCGTTGGAAGATAGAGTCCCGACTCTATATGAAGTTGGTTTGAAGGACCAAAAGATGTACCACGGCGACATAGTGACTAGGATAAGTCACATATATAATAGAATTGGTACGCTAGAAGGAAAATGGGCAAAATGGGAGGAATTTGAAGAAATCGAACCAACTAGAGAAAAGGTAGACAAATTATTAGTTTCTGAAACAGTTAGAAAAGAATTTGACAAACTAATTAGAAATAATATACTAGAAAATAGATCGAGTAACTTAAAAGAAAAGATTCAGATCGAAATTGTAAATAAAGATACGACAATTAGGTGCGAGTACAAATTAACAAATGGTTCAAGTTTAGAACAGTTCTTGGACTATCTGACGTCCGAACTGCGCGTTTGTGATTTGCTTTACGTTATAGATCCTCGACAAAAAGCTAGAGACGGGATAGATGACAATACGTTGGAAAAAGAAAAGTACAGAGTTAGAGACATAATTATAAACAGAATCGACCAATCGTATCATTCAAAACTCGCACACATTCATAACCCAGTTGAATTGTTAGATAAAATTAAAAGTCTTAAAGCTAGTGAATCCAATGTGACATCCGGGTATTTGAGAAAACAATTGCATAATTTAAGATATCAACCTAATAAAGAAACTGCTTAGGCATTTTGGGATAAGTTCAACAAAATAGTTAGACAGTACAAAAATTTGACAAATGTACCAAATTTAACGAATACGGAAATTAGAGATGCATTTTACGATGCAATAGTAATAAGCGTACCCAAAGTTAGAGATGCTGAATTTTTCAATAAAAATACGTATCAGCGACCCCTTTCGGTTGAACAATTGAAAACCTATATTGTTGAACAGGAAGCAGCTAGAGGAGAAAATTCGAAATCGGCAACTGCTCAACATGCTACGAGCAGTCAAAAGAAGGCATACTACGTGTGTGGCCATAAAGGACATGCAGCTAGAGATTGTACGAGAGACGGCAGAATGTGCTACAGATGTCGTCGATACGAAGGACACGTTAGCACGACCTGCCCATACTCGGACAGACAGCTAGAAGAGATGGGAATCCAAGCTAGACCAAGGTATGTTAGACAGTTGTATACTAAACGAGGGTTAATTCGAGGAGCTAGATTTTTAACGAATAAAAGACAAAGCCCCGGACTCGAACAAATAACAAAGAAACGACCTAGATTAGATTTGGCTAGAGGTAAGGGTCAGGATAAAGGGAATGCTAGAATCAACCGTGGGTTGACGAGAGGCAGAGGAAAAGCTACAGAAAGGGCACCAGTAAACAAAAATTAAAGTAATCCCGGTGAGTGCAATGGTCTTTTAACAACTAATAGTAGTTTGCATTATTCGACTCCTGAAGAGAACGAGATTCCACAAAATAATATATTAGTTAAATTCCTGGGCGATTCCGGTGCCACAGAACATATGTCAAATACAAAATTGACTTTTAAGAAGCTAGATAAGAATAAAAAGATTGATATTAAATGTGCTAACACAAATGATTACGCGATTATAAAATCGGAGGGAGTAGGTCAAGTAAGTGGTATAACCTCACAAGATAGAACGCTAGAGTTAGAAAATGTGATTTGCGCTGAACAGCTATCCGAAGATCTTCTTTCTTTGAGGAAACTTGTCGATCAGGGTCTAGGCATATATCTAGATAACGAAAAGATCAACGTATTTGATCCATTTACAAAAGAGTCGTTCATTACAGGAATTTATGAAAAACCTTATTGGATAATTGAGTTAGAAATAAATAGATCGAAAATTAAGAAATTAAACCAGCCAGAAAATGATAGTAAAGTCATCGCTTACATAACAACGAGAAGCCAAGGCAGTAAAAGAAAATGCCAATGTTGACGATGAGGAAAGCGGAAGAGTAGATACGCTAGACATAGATCGGGAAATTCCTCAGTCACAGTCTTCAAACTTTGAGAATACTATATACGATAGAAAGATCAGCCAAATAGATAATCTATTAACTGACGAAACAACAAAGTTAGATTGTAGTTTAGATACAATTTCAGAAAACAAAGCTATTTTATGGCATATTAGACTTGGTCACGCATCGCTAGAATATCTAAAATCATTTCAGAAACGGTTTCCAAATCAGAAAGATTTAAGTAATGTAAAGTTCGATAAATCAATATTAGATTGTGAAGTTTGTATCGTCTCGAAATTTAATAAATTGCCATTTAATAGTCAAAGACAAAGAGCAACCAGACCGTTACAAATTATACATGCTGATACAATGGGACCAATCAGCCCAGCTACTCATCCAAAGGGATATCGGTTCATATCCGTATTTATTGATGATTATGCTAGATTAGCGATGGCATATCCGATGAAAAATAAAAGTGAGACAGGAAACTGCTGAGAATCATTTGTTAGAAGCGCTAGAAATATCTTGGACTCGGATGAAAAAGTATGTTATCTTAGGTGCGATCAAGGAACAGAATTTACCGGTGGATATACGCTAGAAATATTAAATAAATTAGGAGCTGAACTGCAATTAGCCCCTCCGGATACACCTGAACATAATGGTGTTGCGGAAAGATTCAACCAGACAATTCAAAAGAAAGTTAGAACTTTAATTTACGATACGCGATTGCCCGAGAATATGTGGGATCTTGCTTTAGGCACGGCGGTATACGTGTATAATAGAACGCCGCACAAATCGAACAATATGGAAATACCACTAGAAAAATTCTGCCCCAATTACAAGATAGATGTAGAAAGATTTAAAAGATTTGGGTCAATAGCTTATATGAAAATGCAAAGAAAGGTTGGAACGAAGTTCGATCAGCTAGGAAAACGAGTAGTTATGATAGGATATACTAATACGGAATATTTACTTTTGAAACCGGAAGAAGATAAATTCTATGAAAGTAGAGATGCTAGATTTTGTGAAAAACTGGTATTCGGAGATAAGTACAACAAAGCTAGTATTAAAGACTGGGCTAAATCGGCAGAGGAAATAAATAAAGAAAGTTGGTTTTTAGAATTTGAAAAAGAAAAGGAAATTTTAGAAACGGAGGGAGTAAAACGCAAAAGAGGTCGTCCTAGGAAAATTGTCGGACCTATAAATCTAGAAGGAGAGTTAGAAACGGTTAAAGCAACCGAAACAACGCAACACATAGAATCAAATATCAATATGTTAGAATTAGAAAATTGTCAATCTCTATTAGCTATCATAAGAGAAGAGCCAACTTCGTATAAAGAAGCTATGTCAGCAAACGATAAGTTAGAAGGGAAAAGGGCAATTGATAGTGAGCTAGAATCGATGAAAAATAATAATGTTTGGACTTTTGTAGATCGACCAAAGTATTCGATAGATGGAAGCAAAGCAAATATAATTGACTCCAAATGGGTTCTAAAAAGGAAAATGCTAGAAGGGAATGAATGTAAATATAAAGCTAGATTAGTTATTCGCGGATTTAAGGATAAGAATAATTATGATCTAAACGAGACATATGCACCTGTTTCGCGATTACAGATTATTAGATCAGCCTTTGCAATTATTAATAAGCTAGATTTAAACGTTTGTCAGCTAGATGTAAAGACAGCATTTTTAAATGGGACAATTGATAATGAAATTTACATGGAGATACCAGAAGGTATAGAATGTTCCGAAATTGAGAGAAAAGTTAAAATTTGTAAAATCAATAAAGCCCTGTATGGACTGAAGATAAGTCCCAAACGATGGAATGAAAAGTTTACAGAAGTGGCAATAAAGTTAGGATTAAAATCGCACGAAAGGGAACCATGTCTGTTTACTTGGAGAAATGAAAATAAATTATTAATCATAATAATGTATGTTGATGACATGTTGATAGCTAGTAATGACTCGATGAAGCTAGAAGAAATTAAAACAAAACTTCAGTTAGATTTTGAAATGACAGATTTAGGAGAACCGAAAACATTTTTAGGTATTGAGATAGTCCGAGATAGAAAGAACAAAGTAACGATATTAAAGCAAAAAACTATATAGAGAAAATGTTACAAAGATTCGGTTACAGTGAAATGCACCCTCAAAGAACTCCTATGGTAACTAATCAAGTCGCGAATCAAGCTAGAAGAGATAGAGAAGAAAGTGATGAAAAGGCTAGTCTAGAGTCAACTATCAATAAGGGAAATTCGTCATATAGGGAAATAGTTGGAACTTTATTATACCTAGCTAACACAGTTAGACCAGACATTTCATACGCGGTAAATGTATTGAGTCGACATCAAATAAATCCGACTGATGATGAATGGAAAATGGTAAAACGATTATGTAGATATTTAAAATATACTAAGAGTTTAGGTTTAAAGTTCGAAGGGAAGCTAAACGATTTACAAGCTTATTCGGATGCTAGTTTCGCTGATTGTAGAGGTAGCCTAACTACCTGCGGATATGTGATAAAGTTATTCGGTGATACTATATCCTGGAGAACACACAAACAAGCGTACATCTCCCTATCAACATGTCAAGCAAAGTATGTGGCCATGAGTGAAGCGTGCCAAGAGATAGTATCTCTACAATGCTCGATCTATTTAATGTTAGAAAACTCGTTTGCGCTCGTGACTCTATGGTGTGATAATATGGCTGCCATACAAAGCACAAAGTTAGTTGTAGCAATAAACTCAGACATATGACAGAGGTTAGAGAGCACTATGTTAGAGAATGCGTTGACAGGAACCTAATTGAAATTAAATGGATAGCTTCAAAGGAGCAAATAGCGGATATATTCACAAAGCCACTGGCTCATGATTTGCATGTTAAATTAGCTAGAGAAATTCTGAATTGTTATTTAGAAAATTAATTGATTGATGTTTCGTTACAGAAAATTAAAGCTAGATGGAGCAGATAAGTTGGAGCTAGATATAGCTGGATAAGAAGTTAGAAGTTCAACTTAGAAATTGCAGCTAGAAGAGATCAAGACAACCACGGGAGGGAGTGTTGGAAATAAGACGTGATAGTCTCTCTCTCTGTCTCTCTCTCTCTCTCTCTCTCTCTCTCTCTATCGTTACCGACTGAGTAACGAGGAGTGGGGAGGACCCCGGAGGAAGCGACGCAAGCGGCGGCGCGGCGAGATCGGTTTCTCCCGCTACTGCACTCGAGCCACGGATCCCGACCCGGTCGGATGTACCAAGGCCTCCCCCAGTGTACATACGTATTAATATATAGAATAAAAGAGTTTATTATTTCATAATATATAACCGGTGAGTTTATCGTTGAAGCCAAGCCCTTCCTCTCCTGTTTTATTCCAACAATTATCAATCAAACAATCAATGGTCAATGATGGATCTTTCATTAATAATATCTGATTCCAATTAAGTTTTTTAGCAATTTTATTAAGTTTATCATAACGAATTATTGATCGCATTTCATAGTTCCCACTATGTTTTATATTTTTTATTGATAAAAATAATGGAAAGTGATCCGTAAATGAATCAGTTAATTTAGCTGCCTTAACATTTACACTACTATATTTAATAAAGAAGTTATCTATACATGAACCCATTGTGTTATTATTTGTTAATCTTGTTCCAGTTTGAAAACATGGTATGTACCCATATTCAAGAAAATTATTTAAAAATTCCTGGCTAATGTTATCATGACTAGAGATGTCAATATTGAAATCTCCAACAATAATATGGTTAGCAACATTTTTCTTTAATTTTAATAGTTCTTTGTACTTTGTGAATATTATGCGATCTATATAAAGAAGTGATTTCAATGGTTTTTTCATGATTAGAGGTTATATTTGTTTTCAACATTCTTAAATTATCTATTTGAATAATGTCTGTATTCTCAGTTATATCTTCAGCCATATAAACAATAACTCCATCTGCTCTGTTAATTTCACTATTGTTATAATAAATTTTGTATCCTTTTAAACTAAAATATTTATAATATTGAAGTGACCAAGTTTCTACGCAAATGACCATAAATGGTTTAATGTCAAGACGATTAATCAAAACTTCCAATTTATTGAAATTAGCATTCAATTTCGTATATTAACATATAGTATAAAATTCTTATTTGAATTGGCAAATTTGTTAAGAGTGTCGATATCGCTGACGATAATTTTTTTTAATACGTTACAATTAATTATGTTATCAATAATATTAAAGTTATCCATCTTTTACTTATTTAAAATTTCTTAAATTTACTTAAAATATTATTTATTAGAAGTCAATGATGAAATCGATGTTAATGTTCTTGATTTCAAAATACTTTTCTTCTTAGTCACATTTTGAAAGATTTCTATATTACCGATATATCTTGGTATTATCGGACTCATAGGATAATCCGTGTTTCCTAATTCCTTTTTGATTCTATTTTTCAATACTTGGCAGCACATGCTAGCATTAACCACGTATTTGCAGTCGTAATTCATCTTATATTTTTGGTTATGAAACGTACAATTTATAATGATGACCTGAACACTTTAAACAAATTTTTTCATTTAAGCACTTGTAACTATTATGCCCAAATCTTCCACACTTCAAACATGGTCTTGTATTTATTATATCGTATACTTTACAGTATTGAAAACCAACGAACACTTTATAGTTATTTTCTCTTATTTTTTTTATAAATTTCATTAGTAACTTCAACTATTAAACTTTCTTGTTTTAATTTTTCATTTACATAGCTATGCAATACTTTACAGCCAGTTGAGAAATCTTTAAAATTCCTTTCATTTATATCATTTTCAATAGATAATTTATCCATTTTTTCTATATTCTGTATACCAATAATTTTCACTTTGGGTTTTAATAACACTTCTTTTTTAACTTCACATAAACCAGATAATTGTTTTTTTCATGAATATATTTTTTGTTTGAATTGATTTCTTTTTTATCATATAGTGATTTACATGTTTTTGTAGATCAAATGTATCTTCCTTCCTTTTCTTTTTAACTATTAGTTTAGGAAGTTTCTTTGGTTTAGGTGGTTCATTATTTACAACTTGTGAATATGTTTGTTTTTTAAATTCTATCTTGTTTGAATTTTCCTTTTCTAAAGCAGTTTTTAATAATTGATTCTTATCATTCATTTCTGCCACTAATTGTTTGAGTAAGGTGTTTTCAATTCTTAAAGTTTCAGTTTCTGTCTGCTCATCATTAATATTGCAATCAATATTGTTCGTTTCATTTATTATATCATTTAGATATTCTCTTATCTGCGTTCTTTGTAATAATTTAATTTGTGCTATAATATACTTTGCTGTGTCATTCAAGGCTGTTTCATTTGATTTTTTTGAGGTTAAGTTTAGTCCTTTATGTTCCGGACATATTATTAGCGAATTGCTTAATGTAATACCACTTTTTATTCTTTCATAATCACTTTTGTGATAAATACTTTCACATATTAAACAAATAACTACTTTAACTTTACTTTTTGAATGACATTTATAAAAAACTTCTTCTTCGTTGTCAGGAGGCTCTTCACCTCCTGACGCCATGTTTTACAGTTTATTAAAGTTTATTATTTTTTTTAAGGATTCAATATTAATTATTTGACATTATTGCTTTTTTAATCCGTAATCAATTATAATTTTCGAGTTCCTGAAAGTAAATCCCTATAAGTAATATGTTTATAAGAGTGGCGAGAATTACATTTTTATAATAACTAACTTACACATTTTACGTTTAAATGTTCAACTTCAGAAACTACACTTGTAAAAAATATTAGTAGAGTTTGACATATCATAGTTTTAGATTTTAATTTTTTTCTTAACTACCTGTTCTTAGTAACTAACCATGTATAAAATGTTTGTTTTAGTTAAATGTTAAAAGTCTAGATCTTGGATAAGAACTATTTTAATATTTTGATGTTTAAGAATATTTGTTTTACTTTTTACGTCTAACAAAATAAAAAATTGTTACTATTTTTTATATTTTTAATTTAATTATTAATTTTAAACATGCAATAAAATTAAATAATTAAATAAATTGAATTAAATAATTTTAAAATTAAATTAATTAAATTATCATACTATTAATTACTATTAATTATTATTAATTACTATTAATTATTATTAGTTACTATTAATTAAATTAACATTCACTTTACACGGCATATTCAAAAAATCTGAACTCCAAAAGAAAGTAATTGATAGAATTTTTATTGGTCTAAAAGAAATATTCGGACTCTGTCAAACTATTCTCCTGCACTATAACATAAATTGCTATAACACCGCGATTTGTTTAGTAACGTAAAAAATAATACCAGATTTTTAGAAATCAAAATATAGATGAACTTGTTTATCTCAATTGAAATACGAAGTTTACGCTTACATCATCAACAACATTTTGAGCTGATACTGGAAAATAGAGTGTCTAATCAGAAAAATGATAAAAACAATTTCTTCTTAAAATTTTACGCAGAATACGTTGGTATTTTTTGTTTTTCAAAATTTTCAATTTTAAGATTGGGCCCCCTCGGTATTGGGCCCAATTATTGTAATTTCGGAAATATGACCCCAGATTCATCATCAGCTACTCCAAACTCCATAAAAAGACTTTATTTCGCTTGGTTTGATGTTTGAGTCTCTTGTATGCATGGGATGATAAAACATACATCTCCTTTTACTCAGGGGTCTGATATCCTAGAAATTCAATAATTTTTTACTTGAAATTGGTGTGTCTTATCAAAAAAATGACAATAATGATTTCTTCTTATAATTTTATGTAGAATACGATGGTATTTTTTATATTTCTAAACTTTGCATTCTAAGAGTGGACCCCTTCGGTATTGGGCCAAACTATTATAATTTCCAAAATCTGACTCCAGATTTGGATTCAGCTCGATGCCAGACATCGAAATTTTCTAGTTTCAGAGACGTTATGATTGCCAGTTCCTTATATGCACGAAAGGGTTAATGCTGTTTCGGGCAGTTGCAACATTACTAAGGCAAACAATAATATTAACCTCTAGACTGCCGGGATTTAAGAGGACATATCGCCTTTAGGAAACTGGCATAGAAGGTACCTTATATCATGGGTTAGCAGTCAAAAGGTTAAAGTAACTATTTCTGAAACGGAATAGTTCAATATATGAAAGTTAGTTGATGTGTTAAAAGCATTTGAAATTACGACCAATAATTTTTACAATGAAAATTCAGTTGCAAGATCGCTGGTGACACCTATCATCTACAGTTGAATTGGAAATCAGTGTTCCTGTAGGGATGGTGACGGCTATGTAATTGAAAAACTTTAAATTAACCGTAGCAAGTAAACTTACTAGACCGTTTGAGATAAATGGAAAGGTTGATACTATTTATCCAATAATGATAAGTTGTTTATTGAACCCTCGATACAAATGTCTTTATTGGGAAAATGAAACTTTAAAAAAGACTATAAAATACAAAGTACGTGAATCATTACACTTTGAAGATCCAAATATAGAAAACAATTACAATGAATTAAGTGTAACGGACTTACAGCGCTTACCTTTGCATGGCAGCTATAAATAGACACAATCCATTTTCTTGGTACCGCTTTCATGATAAACAATTCCCTAATTTATCAAAATTAGCTAAAAAACATTTATCTATATCTGCAACATCTCTTACAGCAAAATGAAGCTGCCTGTCTCCAGAAAATATTAGATTGCTCGTATTTCTTTATCAAAATAATATTCTTGATTACTTAAAAAAAAATATTGATGAAAAAACATTTATACATGTTGATACTTATAGCAGCCTTTCTTTTGTTTTGTTTGAAAACCTAAAGTTACAAAACTGTATTGAATTAAAATACAGTATATTAGTTATATTACGCATATTTATATATTGTAACGATAAAGCATGGCTTGTAGTATTATCTTTTCCGATACCGAAGCGCGCAGAAAAAAATTGCAAAAATCTATTATCTTATGTAAATGAAGTCATACTGTGTGAGTGCAAAAGAGAAAAAAAACCTCTATCTAGCAACCGTAGATCGAAGGACTAATAAAGAAAAAAAGCGAGATAGCAGACAAGAACATCGAGTCCGACAATTTGATTGTTGAGTATTGCACTATATAAGCATTTTTTTATGATAACTGACATCCTTGTGCAGGTACGCGCATTCCTTACAAGATCAATTAAATTGCCAAAAGAATTTTCCACGAATCTTCTCGAATTACCAGGTAAAAGATCCAATGATCAATGATCGGATGACTTACGAAAAGGTCGTTACAAAGGGATAAGATTTACCTTTCGATAGCGACTTTTGCGTTCTTGCTGCTCCAGCCTTCGTAGAGGTAGTACATACCATTCAGAGTTCGTTAAATCTCTAATTTCGGGAAGCACCGCCAAATTTATTGAATACTAAAGGAGTAGAGAAGAATTAACCCAAATTTAAGGTGTGACGTTCTCAACGAGTCGTTCCCGTAGTGCAACGTATCACTATGGCTTACAACAAATAAATAATAATGATAAATTAATAATAACTATCCGGTAACAAATTAAGTTATTGGGCGCCAGTTACCGGTAAAACTAACGACAAGCCGATTCAGGGTCGCGGGCTCCACGTTGCCATCACGGGAAAGATG
Organism: Theocolax elegans; assembly: GCA_026168455.1. NCBI lineage: Eukaryota > Metazoa > Arthropoda > Insecta > Hymenoptera > Cerocephalidae > Theocolax > Theocolax elegans. The sequence goes on from CM047431.1 coordinate 9,330,522, forward strand.
GCGGAACCACGTTGTAGGAAATTGGATAATTTACTCGGGTTATAAAATCAATCACTTCAATTCCACCATAATTATTAACACTTTAATTATTACCACTCTAATATACAGCAAATACAAACGCATACAGAAATCCCGCTGATTTATTGTTCAATACTTTATCTACGCGCAACTCATTAAATCGTCGTAAAACGCAAAAGAAATTATAATAATAATAATCGGAAAAATAATAATAAACTAGTCGGTTTAATTATCGATCTTCGCGCGGCTATTCTACTTTACAATTCCACGGAACGTCCTTCAATCACACTCTCATACCTTACAATACGCCGTACTTCCTCACTCACCGCAAGTCGAAAACTCTCCTTTTTGCGAATCAATTATATCTCTTTCTTGACTGAATATTCAACCCTGGTATTTTGGGTGTTTCTCGCTCCAACTGATCGTACAATAGCTATCCTATCGCCTCAATACTTCGACTTTCTTAAATCTCAGCGGATCCCAAAATGGCTACTTCGATATTGTTTCTGGCTCAACACGTCTACTCAATACGGCGGTTGGGGAAGGAGTCTCCTCCTTCTTCACCGATTCATATTATCCGCTACCGATAGTGGAGCTAGTTGTTCTCCCTTTCCGCTAGCATATCCGCCAGATCGGTGGTAGTAGACGTACCGATAATCGCCCGTAACGCCACCTATTTTCCTTCCAAATCCGCTAGTGTACGTTCGCCATTTCATTTTATCCGCTATCTATACAAATCCGCTAACGCCTCCACCAATGCACCGGGATAGCTGTCTATCTCCTTTCCTCTTACATTGGTACGTATGAACATCGGACCGTTCGTAGTCGTTCCCCCTCTGGCGCACCGCTCTCACCTATACTCGACGTGCGCGTGCAGTGTGCGCGCCGTCACTCTCTTACTCAACGCACGCGGTCAATATCTCTCTATCTCTCTCGGTTTCGCGCGCGCACGCGGTGATCGGTGCCGTCGGCAGTTTGCCGATATTCTCGCGGTGTCGCCACGGGACGGTGTATCCGCTAGATATACACGGGCTACCACGATGTCGTCAGCTGCTTCGCTCGTACCTTGTTATCGTACACCGTCTGTCCCGTGCTACGTGTTGTTATTAACCGCCAATCCTTTCCTTCTACCTATCATCCTCAACAAACCGAAATATTCCTTTTTATCACTCTCGCATAAACTCTTTTTCATGATTTCCCGGTAATGAGAGTGGCTCGGGCCGGTATATACAACTACCGCAGACCTAACCTCACCTGTCACTTCTCTACATCCATCTCTCTCACACCATCTCATCCCTATTACTACATAAATACTTATTTCCTTAATTAATTAAGTGAGGCTTGCCTCACAAAGGGAGAATTAATAGATATTAATGGAATACGAGGGATTATATCAGATTTATAAATAATAATGAACACGTGGAAAATTATGATCGTTACGTATATAACTCAAATTTCTTAGTTGGATTCTAGATGAATTGTTGATGAGAGTATTCATAATTTCATACATTCGTATTTAAATTATTTTCAGTTTCCAGCAGTCAAGGTGCAGATTTACGAAATTGAGCAGAGTAGCGAATCCGATAGTTTAGAGTATCTGGACTGATATTTCTATTTCAGCTCGAGTATTATATTCAAAATGATGTATTAACTTCAATATTTAGTAAAAAAGTAGCTTTATTGATCATCACGAACACAGTTGTTAATAGAATTTTTTTGCCGACGTTTCGGACGTTCTATCGCCGTCCCTTTCCAAGGCTAAAAAGTATATTAATTACAAGTTTAAAAGATATAAATAAATACAAGCAACGAAACATTTAACTCAATGTCACAAGACAACTTCGCACACTCACCAAATTAAAAAAAAACTCAAAAAAACAACATATCACTCGTGTGGTTACATCTCGGCAAAAGAAACCCTCTCAAGCATATTACATATCAATCTATAAAAATTTAACAAATGAAATTTAAATTTTGCATTAAAACAATAATTGTTTTAATAAAACAATTTAAAAATATCTTTTAACTACCTACGTTGTCGCTATCAAAACACTCGTTTAAAAAATATACATAGGACCTCCCCAAAGGGAGTCCGAAGTCACAATTAATATTCATAATGCCAACAGACTCGTGTCTAACCTCTTACCAATACATTCACAATATATATAAGTTCCGTACATCATTAAATCCATCCAAAAAAGAGAGGGGAACACTCTGTATTGCGAGGCTAAGTCGAGTCGTGTGCTCTCGCGTATCAGGCGAACATGCGCCGCGGAGAAGTGGCACGCAGCGTCAGTCTTAATACAACCGGGATTCCCCGGAGAGCTCCGATACTTTATGCGAGTCGCCCAACCTCCTTCAATATTTGTCTCGAGTTGAGCGTCTATTTTTGGTGCGCAAATTTCTCTATACCTGTCAGAATCAGTGTGTGTGTGTAATCGTGTCACGTTGATTTGGATTATTTCTTTCTTTCTTTCTTTCTTTCTTTCTTTCTTTCTTTCTTTCTTTCTTTCTTTCTTTCTTTCTTTCTTTCTTTCTTTCTTTCTTTCTTTCTTTCTTTCTTTCTTTCTTTCTTTCTTTCTTTCTTTCTTTCTTTCTTTACGTTAAATAATTGAATTAAATTTTATAAATTACCGCGTTGCTGACTCATTGTGGGTTTTGTCTATTTTCTGACCCGCTTTGCAGAGTGCGGAAATCTCAAACCGTGGTGAGGCTCTTAATTAATTGGCAAGCGAATTGTAAACTTCTAATTGAAAGTACTTGGGTAAATATGGAATCTTTTATTTATTTGCTAATGTAAATAGAAACCCTCTCACAAAACAAATGCCAGTTTTTAATTTTCATAAATAAATAAAAAAGTTTTTGGAAAATTTTGGGACCAGAGTACCATTTTATACAGTACTACAAGTAACCTGTCAAATTTTGGTGCAAATTCAATTAGTAATCATGAAGAACAATGTAAAACTGTAAAACTGTACTTATGCAATATAACCTTATTAAATTGTCAAATAATATTTTCACACTATTCTTTATTCTAACATAATGGATTTACACTAAAATTTAAAAAATTATTTATAATACTGTATAGAATAGTGGTCTGATGTCAAAAATCTTTAAAAGTAATTGATAATTAATACTTTGGCGTCCTCTTAGCGCATTATCGGCGAAGCGGACATTTCATAGTCGATTGATTTTTTGGCTTTGCAAAGCTATTGATAAGTACTAAACGTTATTGGGGGAAACGACACTTTCTCAAGTAAAAAGACCTTCTCTTTCCGAATTTGTGATCAGATTTAAAACATTTTTCACCAAAAATTTAATACAGCCACCTGAAACTGCCTAAATTTAAGCATCGACTATTTAATTTTTATGATGGCCTGCTATTTCGAAAAATGAAAATCTGACATGAGATTTGAATTCAGCACTTTCAAAAACAGGTATAATGACTATTCACTTGCAATGAATTTTCAAAACAACTTTTCAATGTAATGGCGGAGCCGCGGTGGCTCATGGGTAGAGCTCCCGACTCTCACACCGAGGGTCGTGGGTTCGATCCCAGACGTGTACCTCTAAAAAATTTTTTCATGTGCATTTTTCGAACACCGCGACTCAGTGGCTCGGCGTGTCACTATAATGTGACGCCAGTTCAGGTGCGCGTGCGTTTCGTGCACTTGTCAGTGCATGAGAGGCACGGACATCTGAACTATAGGGAACGTTAGGGACGCGAAGATGTAAAGAGGATCGCGGTGGTTCCATCGGCAGGACAGGAAACTGTAATTATTAGACTAATTACAGTGACCGATGATATCTTCCGATGGACACAAGCACCACTGTTTCAACTACATGTGCTTTGTTTACAGACACACCGTTCACCTCCGTCGCTGATTAGCCCTGGCAGCATAAATAGAGCGACGTTAAATAACAAAAAAAAAAATGTAATGGCGACTATATTTGATTCGCCATTTTAAAAATATTTGGGATCAACCATTTATATATAGGTATATCATTATTGCCCTACAACTTAAGGATGCAGCATCAATAGGTTTATTAGTCATTTTTTTAAGAACAAATTGTTATTTATATCATAAAAATTGAATAGTCAATGTTTAAATTTAGGCAGTTTCAGGCAGCCATATTTAATTTTTGGTAAACATTTTTCAAATCTGACCACGGATTCGGAAGGATCAGATCTTCTTGCTTAAGAAAATGCCCCCCCCCCCTTCCCACTAACGTTTAGTTAGTCGTAGGTTTGCTAAGACAAAAAGTCAATCGACTATAAAATGTCCGCTTCACCGGTAATGGGTTAATGAATTGCTCAGTCAGATAGTGAGGTGAATTCAAAGTTATGATACATATGCTAAAGAACCAATGAAAAATATTTTCTTGACTCAATCGACAGCTAGTGTAAATGTAGCCGAAAAGACGTTACATGCTCATATCGATGCAAATTATCTCACACGAATGTAACACATATGTCGAATAGTCGCTGAAGCTTTAAGATCTTTGGTTGATCCAAATCATTATAAACAGCACACGCATAATCAAAATATGGCTTTATTAGCGATTCTACAATTAATTTTCTGGTTCTTTGCGATAGTTCCCGCTTATGAAAGAGCAGCAAATGCAGCACTTCATGAACCCGCTGTCAGATCGACAGGACTTGCTTGATCCACATATTAAGTAATTTTACTTGATTTTTATACTCTAGGTAAGTATCTAGTAACTTTATTCTCGGAGCAGTGGTTAGGTTCACACGTGTCTGGCTTCCGAGGATCACCACTTTAGTTTTTTTAAGATTTAGCATCAGACAAAATCAGTTGGAGGAAAAGAGTGATATATCGATCAGCACATATCATACGTTTGCTAAACTGAATGAGTAGGCAAATCATTTATAAAGATAGAAAACGATAATGAATACACTGCCTTGTGGTACACCCGAGTTCACACTAAGGCAGTCCGAGCACATGCTAAACCTCATCCACAACCACTTGCGTATTACCTTCCAGATTGTAATACAACTCTGAACACCTCTAAACACCACGTCCAAACATCTCATTCCACGTTATTTGTGAAGGAAAAACCATGCGTGAGTCGATAGCCCTTCTATTATCATCCAGTATCCCAAGAAGTTCTATCTGAGTACTATGTACTCTGCAAAACCCCGACTGTGTAGCAGTAAGAAAGTTATTACTCTCCAGATAAGTCGATAATTAAAAATGAATTCGACAAGAGAGACAACAGAGTCCTCTTCCAACAATTTGAGTAAAAGACCCTTCAAGAGTAGTTTTTAAATATATAGCTCTAAAGGCTTTAGCATCCGCACGGATAACTCATCCGTCCCCACCGCCATAGAACTGTCTCTAAAAATCACGCTGAACTCTAAAGTTGATAGTATTAAACTTGAAAAATGGAGATGATAGATGAGCATAATGTAAATGTTAACACAAAGATAAAGAATCAATGAATATGGGTGAGAGTGGTATAATACGATTCGATACATAATGAGCATTAAATTGTTGAATGGTAAAATTTTCCAATAGTGATAATCCCGACTTGAAACCCAATCCCAAATTTTTAAACTGCCTCCACTTAGCTGCAGGATCATCTACGTTCTTTAATTTACTAAAAGGTTAATTATACTTGTTACTATCTCATCAGATCCCTGATATCAGCCGCAACTCAAGATATACATTTGTTGACAGTAGTAACTAGTTTAGATGGTGCGGTTTTTTTAGCTGCCGATAATTCACATTCTATTTTTTGTAGTTATTGGACAAAATTATATTATTATATTTTATGAAAAAATATTTTATGCAGTAGACATTAAAAAGTACTGCATGAAAATTACGTGAAAAGTATACGTGAGAACGAGAAAGCATAGATAATGTTATCAAGCATTTAAGCAAACAAGATAAAGTGAAGAGAGTTATTTCAAATGGATGCAGTAAAATTAAATCCAGGAGTATAGAAAATTTTGAATTCACAATCGCGCGAACCGACAGGAGTATTTAAGAAAATTATAAATAAAGAGTCGGGCACATAAACTATATGGCATAAAAATACGTAAGCCATAAGAGGGACCGCAATGAATTGTCATGCAAGAGCTTTAAATAAAAGTATTCGTTTTCCAAAAGGAAGAAATTTATGAGTGGTGGTTACCAAACATTTGAGTGTACAATCGTTAGAAAAGGTAATAATTCAGAGTTTTGAAGATAACAAACTCTTGCACTTTCAAATCGAGCATGTTGACGGGTTTTTTATCTGAGCAAGAGGTATATATAGAGGAATTAAGACCAACTAGAATTCTTAGCCTACCATTTAACCTTTAGACTGCCGGCATGGCTCATATATAAGCCACCTGTGACCTTGACAACTACTCTAGAGATATGAGGTGTTTTTATGTATAAATTTTGCACATAAAAAATATCAATTTATAAAACAAAAATGCTGGCAGTCCAAAGGTTAAACCTTTTAAAAGGCGCAACTATGCCAGTCAATTTTTCGATTTTTATCCAGATTATTCCAAAAGCAAAGCTATGTCTCTTTCCGTACTTTGACCTCATTTCGTTCAAGTCTAGAAACGTTGCTCTTTGTCAACTTAGATACCTTAATTACATTCAACGAGGGAAATTCGCCAATAACTATAAGGAGCTCAATTTAGGTCAACCATGTTCTGGAATTCAGCGGCGTTCAACGAAGCGTACGCATATGTATCTAAGGGTCAACTCTCCAGCAAATAGTATATGCTACACTCCATCACCCTGCTGACCAAAGTGATGCAACCTGTGTAGTATATAACCTGATAGATTGATTATGTCTGATGAATCAAATTCTGTTATGAATATTTTTGGTATCGAATAACTAAGAGTGTATTGGGGAGTTGATATAGAAGATATACGCAAATAGCATGTAGGGACTCGTCATCATCTCCAGGCTACCAGCGAACCAACTTTGACATTAAATGAGAATGTACATAACATTTTCTTCGAAGCGCAGAGCAAAATCATGAAACCAAACCAGTAAACGTCGGCCATTCTGGAGGGTTCATGTATAGGTCGAAAAGAGCGCGGTTGCTCGGCCACTTGTGAGTAGGATGGCGATAAGCGAAAGGACAAGCGCCTTGACATAATAAGCAATTTAGACGGAGTTTCAATTGACTATACATAAGACAACTCTATTTTATTAATAAAATACCCTACCAGGCGCTCGTTTCCAGAAGTAAACATTTCCCGAATAGTTTATATTTATTTTATTTTATATACGAATTACTACAATCGTACATAAAATAGATTACGATGTAGCTGTTATAAGAGATTATGTTAGTGTCATTTAAATAATTTTTACTTAATCCTCGAGTATATATGTCTTATTGTCATTAAAGTAAAAAAGAATAAAACTCATGTAGTAATTATTATTTTTATTTTTTACAATTATTAAGGGGGTGTCAAATATCTATGTATTAACAAAATTGTGCATTTGCTTAAATTATTTTAAAACTACTAAAAGTAAAAAGTAAATTACAAAAAATGCAACTTTGTCAACACATACTTTATACAATTACTTATATGAGAAGCAATTCAATGCGAAAATGGATTAAATTAAAAAAGTTATTTACATAAATTTCTAAATTAATCATTTTAAAAGTAGTTTTAATTACTTAAAATATAAATTTGTTTATAAAGAAACAAAATATTTCAAATATAAGACTAGTTAATTCAAAATAGGAATTCGAAATGTCAGCGAAAACAGAAGTTTGGCCCTGGACCAAATCGGAAACTTCGGCCTCTCTGGGCTTAACTTTTTATCAGTTTTGTCACCGTGGAACTTCACTGTTCTCTTCATTGTTCAAATATAATATTTAATTACACAGGTTGACATAGTTTTTATCTAAGAAAGTGAAGGGTCATTTCCGATATAATTTTTCATGTAAAATCCGAATCCGGGGTCTGAATTGCTCTATCACGACAGGATTTTGGGATATCCTAACCCAAAAATGCAAAACCGTGATTTTTGGCTATATTTGAGGTTATGTAGCATCATATTCTTTTTTCTCAAAAAACAGCCAATAGTACCTTAACGTGCAAGTCTTGTTCTTTGAAATGCAGTTAAGTTTGCTCAAATAGCTTATTTTTAAATTGAGACATTTCATGTTAAAGTTTTCGATTTTCGTCAGTTTCGTTATTCTCAAAATTCACATGATTCTGTTGTCTTTGAAGTCCAAATTCGACAGTTATGTTCAATTTTCCAATAGGTTCTTTGAAACTAAAATTTAATGTGCTACAAGTTTTACGACCCAAACTGACCCCTTAGTACTTCGATCTGGATGAAAAGGGAGTGAAAATCGCTAAAAATAAAAGAAGGTACATTTGTTGGACCACAAATACGCCAATTAATGAAAACAACTGACTTTAAAAATCTGAAGACTTCCATTGAAAAAAATGCTTGAACCAGCTTCAAACAAGTTGTGAAGTGATTTTTAGGCAATAAACAAGAAAGTGATTATAAGAAATTAGTCAAAGATATGCATGAAAACTTCTAGAAGTTAGGTTGTAATATAAGCATTAAATTACACTATTTGCATTCTCACTTAGATTGGTTCCCAGAAAATTTAGGTGATGAAAGCGAGGAACAATAGGAGCGTTTTCATCAGGAAGCAAAAGAAATGGTACGACGGTATCAGGGAAAATGGTCTCCATCCATGTTGGCAGACTACTGTTGGTCTCTTCAACGTGATGAGCTACATGTCCAACCTAAAAGACGATCTTACACGAGAAATTTAGAAGATAAGAAAGAAAGATTTTATAAGGATGAATATAATAAGAGGCAAGGGGACTCACGTTAACAAACCACCCCGGTTCGTGAGAGGCGAGAAGACACAGTTTAATCAAGCACCCCTGTTCGTGAGAGGCGAGGAGACTCACGTTAATCCAGCACCCCGGTTTGTGAGAGGCAAAGGGACTCACTTTAATCAAGCACCCCAAAGGAAACAATCCTTACTACGTCCACGTCGTTGTTTCTGGGTAGCGCTAAAAGTAAGGTTAATACATTTTGTAAGAGGCAATGGGACTCATGTTAATTAAATAATAACATGATGTGGATTTGGAGTTTGGAATACGTGGATATGACATACTTGGGTTTAGGGATTGCCGATTTGAAGTAAGAATAATTCTAGACCGTTGTTAGCGATTTTCACTCCCTTTTCACCCCGATGAAAGTACTAAAAGGTCAGTTTGAGTGCTGAAACTTAAAGTACATGGTCTCCTTACTATTAAAAATTCCATTTATATTAAATTACGTCAAAAATTACGTCGAAAGTCAAAAAGTGAAATACTTTTCGATCAATTTCAGCATATTTCGCCCCCCTTTCCGCACCCTTCAAAGTACTTAGGGCTTAGTTTTGGGTCGTAAAACTTAATGAACATTAAATTTTAGATTCAAAGAACCTATTGTCGCAAAACAAACGTGCTACTAATGTCAAATGTAAAAATTGAACATAAGTGATGAATTTAGAGGTCAAAGACTACAGAATCATGTGAATTTTGAGAATAACGAAATTGACGAAAATCGAAAACTTTAACATGAAATGTCTCAATTTAGAAATAAGCTATTTGAGCAAACTTAACTGCATTTGAAAGAACAAGACTTACATGTTAAGGTACCATTGGTGGTTTTTTGGGAAAAAAGAATATAATGATGCTACATAACCTTAATTATAGCTAAAAATCCCGATTTTTACACTTTTAGGGAAGGATATCTTAAAATCCTGACGTGATAGAGCAATTCGGACCCCGGATTCGGATTCTACATAAAAAATAATTTCGGAAATTACTCTTCACTTTCTTAAAACAGTTCAAACATCTTCTTTTGCAGACCTGTGTTATTGACATATAGTATAATTTCAAATACCTTCCGTTCGGAGTTTCTTTCCTGGTGGTTCCATATTAATCTGTTGTAATTGTGGCACCTGCTGCAAACAAGAATTATCAAAAATTATTTAAGGTTTTACAATTAATAAACATCATCAATTAAAACGGTTTTTAAATAAATTTTTAATTAAATCTAGTACTGTTACAAGTTAACTTGTATAATGATAATAGTAGTAATGGTAATAGTAAAATAATCGTTCAATTGCTAAAAAAACAGGATTATGATCAAACCTGCTGGAAAGCAGATGTATAAAGATATCTTTGCAAAGATATCTTTCCATGGAACAAAAGAACAGTATAAAGGAGCATTGACAGGTACGACGTACAAAAAAGGATGGATTTTTTGTTGCGACTTCGGAGCAGAATGACCAGATAGCACTTTTCTCTTCGTTGCTCTCGCATATTAAATGGACAAGAAAAAAATGCGCCAACTTATCACTTTGCTCCATATGACAAATGTCACAGAAAATATTAGAAAAGTCACAGACACAATTAATCGCGAACTGTGGACAACGACAGAACTCCGTATGCATGACTTCGGGTCCAACGCTCAAAACATGGCGTTAGCGGTCTGTCAATTTGACGCGAAAGCAGTAACGCAGCTATTTGAAAAGAACAGAGTTACAATCGCATGATTTATCCATCTATCTTCTTCGTATTTTGGGTAACAACCTGAAAAACCGGGTCGTTTCGCATACAGAAGGCAGTGTTGCCAGGGGCGAGAGTGAGAGAGATAGACAGAAAGAAAGATATAAGCGTACAAATCGTAATTAAAAAAAACTAATAAGAAAAAATACTATACAAGCTGTATAGATACAATATTGCACAGTGAAATCACAGTTATAAAACATCACAGGCACAGATTAAATACAAATACGGCGAATATCACAGTAAGTCAGCAAATAAATTATAATACAAATAAAACTACAGTAAATATATCAGAGAGTGGAAGAGAGAGGGGATAGATATAGAGGTGGGGGCTAGAGTGAGTTAGTTTGAGAGACAGGAGGGAAAGATGGAGAATATATATATACATCAATGAATCAGCAGTTATGCGGACTCTATCTTTACTATAGACTTGGTTTGTGTTATTATAAAATAACTATCCCTCAGGTTATCAACTTAAAAGGAGCCGATCTATCTTTTTAGGACCAACTCGCTTTTCAATTCCAACAAAAAATGAAATTTTCAATTTTTCAACCCAAAATATAGTAAAAAAAGGTATATATAACAGTTCGCATAAGTCCCTAAGTCAGCATAAGTACCCTTGCTTGTAGCTGGAATTATGCCGATGTCGGCATAAGGGTCAATCGGCATATATATATTATACATATGAGGTCATTTGAAGGTCGACCAGCACGGAGGTAGATAATCAATAAAATAATTCCTTGTACAGATCTTTGAATTACAAAATAGTGCCACGACTTTTACTATTTATTAAAAAACAAAACTATAATTGTGAAAAATCTTGTGTTAAAAATTTAATAACATACTATGAAAACTGTATTTCTTATACCACAAACAAGAAAATATTTTTTATGAGATAATAGCTATTAGAAAGCTTTTATTAAGATACAGTAAAAAAACTGCGAATTAATTGCTATGTAACTTCCTAGAAACTAATGTACAGCTCCAATATGTAATATACACTCCGCATCAAATTTATCGCAACAAGATTTTTCACAGAAAAATTGTCATTTTTTTAAATGCTTGTAGCTCGGTCAATTTTCATCGTATTGAGATCATTTTTTTTGTTTTGTAGAGAATTATGTGCACTTTGAGGAAAAAATAATGCCTAATAGCTGCGAGATAATGCCACATTGCTATATCATAATCAGGCCTACCAACTTCTTTTTCTTAATCAACGCAATAGTTTGCACGTTTACCTGGATTACCAAAAATTTTTTTTCAAAAAACAACAAATACCACCTTAAAGTAGACTTTTCAACGAGTATTTTAAAAAAAAGGTCAACCCTCTACGACTTTTTCTGACCGAGTTATGCCATTTTAAAGATCTTCCTATGTTTTAGTCAAATACCGCCAACATCAGCATTACCCGATGTGTACCGCGAGGAGGTTGTTGGTCGGACTTACGCATCATTGTGGCCCTGAAAAGGGCCGATTGTGTGAACCGTTTCTTACATTAAGGACCCCGCGGTCTGAATCCCCTGCAAAACAAAAAAAAATTATCTCATTGCGATGAAAATTGATCGAATTACAAGCATTCGAAAAATGGCCATGTTTTAAATGCTTGTAATTTAATCAATTTTCATTGTATTGAGATAATCTTTTTTGTCTTGAAGGGATTATGTGTTCTTTCAGGATAGCATGAATCCTAATAGCAACTACTACTAAATTATCAGGTCACATTTAAAACAAATTCGTGCCCCGAGAGCTATCTTAAAACCTCATAAACAAAGAAACCACATTGCTATTCGTTATTTTTTTTTACATTAACCCATGAAAACTTTATATAAAATTACATCTCTACATTTTCGGTACATATAACAATGCATCTCCATACTTTCGGTAAAATTATCAACTCTACCAAAAAATCAATTAAAAAATAAAGCAAAAATTTACGCCGGGATACTGGTCAAAAGTTAAGGCGAAAGCTCATTCAGCATTAATTTTGCTATACAGAGTACAAAGCAACTAAAAATTTGGAGTCAAAAAATACTGCGGAAGTGACGAGCCTTGGGGTCCCTAATGTAAGAAACGGTTCACACAATCGGCCCTTTTCAGGGCCAGAATGATGCGTAAGTCCGACCAACAACCTCCTCGCGGTACGCATCGGGTAATGCTGATGTTGGCGGTATTTGACTAAAACATAGGAAGATCTTTAAAATGGCATAACTCGGTCAGAAAAAGTCGTAGAGGGTCGACTTTTTTTTATAAAATACTCGTTAAAAAGTCTACTTTAAGGTGGTATTTGTTGTTTTTTGAAAAAAAATTTTTGGTAATCCAGGTAAACGTGCAAACTATTGCGTTGATTAAGAAAAAGAAGTTGGTAGGCCTGATTAAGACATAGCAATGTGGCATTATCTCGCAGCTATTAGGCATTATTTTTTCCTCAAAGTGCACATAATTCCCTTACAAAACAAAAAAAAATGATCTCAATACGATGAAAATTAACCGAGCTACAAGCATTTAAAAAATGGCAATTTTTCTGTGAAAAATCTTGTTGCGATAATTTTGATGCGGAGTGTATTACTCAAATATTAAATTCTATTAATCACTATAAGATAAATTTATCTAACGTTTCTAAAATTGCCTATGGTAAAATTATTTAAAAACATCATTTAAAATCTGAACAAATTTTCACAAGCACCTTATGAGTAAAAGTTGATTGTTCGTTTAAACGAACCAATGTCCCGGTTAATGCTCGGATAGAAATTTTTATCCACAAGAATACACGCCTATTTTAATCGTCATATTACATAAATAACAAATTCGTAATTTTATTTTATTAAAAAACTGATTACGAGAAAGTGCACTAAAAACTCAAATAAATCACAAAAAAAGTAAAGTAAAAGAATATTCTAGAAGATGGCGTTGAATTCCATACATAGTGTATACGTTATTGTCTAAAAACGGATTTGGAATTCGGCGCCAATTTCAAAAACAGTCTCTTGTTTTATATTGTCTTTTTATACATCATTTCGCAATTTTTATTGCATTTTCTTAAGTAATTTTTATCATTGTTAACTGACTATTAAAATGCAAATAAGTAAACACAGCAATTAAACGATGAAACAGCGCATTAAATTACGATATGGTCAGGTAAGTGATTTATATATTTAATTATTAGATTGTAGTGTCTCCTACGTAATTTAAAAGGATGTAAATTAACAAAAGCTATAAAACTACTATTAGAAATAAAGAAAAGCATATTTTACACCAATAAATATCAGTAAAGTTCAAAATCTATCATGTTCTAAAACATTACGGTTATATAATAGTAGTTTTCGTTATAAGGGCGTAAAGTTCGGCGGGATACTGATAGTGAGATCAAAACGAAGCTATTTTGTAAGAGTTTCTGTATGAATTTCTTTGGATTTCTGATTATGGATTTGAAGTTTGGAATACGTGGATTTGGCATACTTGGGCTTAGGGATTGCTAATTTGGAGTAAGAATAATTCTAGACCGTTGTTAGCGATTTTCACTCTCTTTTCACCCCGATGAAAGTACTAAGAGGTCAGTTTGGGTGCTGAAGCTTAACCTTTAGAGGGCCGGAAAACGCCTAGAGGCGTAAACATTCTTTTTCATAAGTACTCAATTTTTTTCATTTAAATAACTCAATTCGTAAAGTGTATATGCTCTGGTCCGTGGGTTATGACTTTTTTTTTTGTGTGTTATAATGTATTTGTGTAGTTTTCAAATGTAAAGAATAAAGAAACTCAGATATCGCCGGTTGATACGGCCTTTGTAATATTTTTCAAGTAATATTGATATAAAATGACCAGATAAAACCTAAATACAGCTGAAAATGAAATAAATTGTGCATTTTAACGTTTTTCTGAAATTTTGGAAATTTCAACATTTGACCTCACTGTACTGGACCGGAATACGCCTCTAGGCGTATGGGGTCTAAATCACCAACATCGCAACTTAGTTTGGCTCTAACTCAGGGACCTTAGACCACATTCGTATAGAAAAATGCGGTTTCAAATTTTTCAAAACTCCAGCCCTCTAAAGGTTAAAGTACATGGTCTCCTTACAATTAAAAATTTCATTTATATTAAACTACACCAAAAATTACGTCGAAAGTCAAAAAGTGCAATACTTTTCGATCAATTTCAGCATATTTCACCCCCCTTTCCGCACCCTCCAAAGTACTTAGGGCTTAGTTTTGGGTTGTAAAACTTGATGCACATTAAATTACAGATTCATTGAACCAGTTGTCGCAATAAAACGTGCTACAAATGTCAAATGTAAAAATTGAACATAAGTGATGTATTTAGAGGTCAAAGACTACAGAATCATGTGAAGTTTGAGAATAACGAAATTGACGAAAATCGAAAACGTTAGCATGAAATATCTCAATGTAGAAATAAGCTATGTGAGCAAACTTAACTGCATTTGAAAGAACAAGAATTACATATTAAGGTACCATTGGTGGTTTTTAGGGAAAAAAGAATATGATGATGCTACATAACCACTATTATAGCCAAACATCCCGATTTTTGCACATTTAGGTTAGGCTATCTTAAAATCCTTACGTGATTAAGCAATTCGTAATGAATTAAAGCCTATCTGTTATAAAGCTAAAGAGTGGAAACTGTTTATTGACTCTTCCAAACGTAGCTTAAAATCTGTTCTTCTCCATAATGGCAATACGTTTGCGCCCATTCCAATTGCTCATTCAACTAAGCTAAAAGAAACATATGAGAACTTACAAATAGTCTTGAACAAAATTAAATACACAGAACATAAGTGGAAAGTTTGCAGTGATTTTAAGATTATAACCATCCTTCTTGGACAGCAGGCAGGTTTTACGAAATTTCCATGTTTCTTATGTCTATGGGATAGTAGAGCTAGAGATAGTCATTACGTACAGAAGATATGGCCGGAAAGAACAGACTTTGAACCCGAATCGAAGAACATCATTCGCATACCTTTAGTTGATTCATCAGTTATTCTGCTTCCACCACTTCACATTAAATTAGGACTCATGAAACAATTTGTTAAAGCTTTGGACAAAGATAGTGACTGCTTTGAATACTTAGGAGAAAAGTTTCCGGAAATAAGCAATGCCAAACTAAAAGGAGGCATTTTTGACGGTCCTCAAATTCGCACCATGTTTAACGATGATACGGTTATTACAAAAATGACCTACGATGAAAAAGAAGCATGGCTAGGTTTCAAAAAAGTTGCTCAAAACTTTTTGGGAATCATAAAAGTGAGGATTACCAAAACATTGTTGAGAAAATGTTAGAAAGTTACGAGCAGTTAGGCTGCTTGATGAACTTGAAATTGCATTTCCTGCACTTGCACCTGGACTACTTTCCAGCGAACCTTGGAGACTATAGCGAAATATGAGCGAACATGGTGAACGATTTCACCAGGATATCATGGAAATGGAATGTCGCTACCAAGGACAGTGGGATGTTAATATGCTGGCAGTTTTTTGTTGGATGCTGAAAAGAGAAATCAAGGCAAAGGGGGAAAAAATAAAAAGAAATCCGCTGCATAGGACGTTTGAAGATAGTAGAGTTCGGTACAAGCGAGCAAAAGTGTGATTTGGATAATTTGGGGTGAAACCCTGTATACACCGACGAACTCTTAAAAGAGCTCTAAGTACAAACTTGTTGATATATAATAAAGTACATAATTAAAATTCAACAATAAAATTTCAATAAAAAATAAAAAATATTTACAAACATAATAACGAATTAATAATTACAGAAAAGTCGCATTGTAAAAAAAATGTATTCGCGATGTAACAAATAAAATAACAAAGTAGAATAAAACAAAATAAAATAAGATAATATAATATAACAAATAAAATTATGACAAAAATAATTTAACAAGATAAGTATTTAAGAAAGAAAAATCAAAGAACGCAATTTGAAAAAAACGCAAAAACTAAACTCGGTTGGCTTAATTGACTAGAATAAATCGATAGCTAAATAAATATCATAGCAAAAATCCGGTAAGGAAAGGCAGGCGATTCCCTCATTTACTACTCTCGCGTCCCAAGTCTGACGATCGAGCTCAGAAAGATATGATGTGAGAGAGGTTTTGAAAGAATTAAAGAGGAGAGGATCAAAGTTAGTGAAAGGAAGGTGGTTGATGAGGCGAGATGCAATGATAATGAAGGAGTTGTTAAGAGCCTCAGTCCGAGGAGGAAGATAGAAAGGGATGAGGGTGGGAGACGTGAGGAAGAACGGGCAGGAAACGAAGCATCACGAATAATGAAATGTCTAGCAATATAGGAAGAGGAATTATAGGAGATGATATTATATGCGCAGGTATCAATAAAAAGGGATCTTCTAAGCTCGACCGACAGCCAACCTAACTTAAGACGGTACGGTGTCACATGCTCCCGCCATGGAATATTACCCCATACGAAGCGAGCGCAAGCATTCAGTAGACGCTGTAATTTTAAATTCCTGGTAGCATCCAGATCGTGATAAACAGCGCAGGCGTAGTCGAAATGCGGGAAGATTAGAGCTTCAACAAGGCTCTTTCTGTTCTGGCGCGAAAGCGCTCTTTTAAAAAATCTTAAGGAGTGAAGAACTCCGTGAACTCGCTGCGACACAGATGCGACCTGACGAGACCAGTCCAGGGTAGGTGTAATCCATATGCCCAAAGATTTGACCTCAGATTCATAGTTAAGGGAATCATTCCCTATTGAAACCTTCGAGGCAGAATCAAAGTCAATGCGCGAAATGAAAGCCTGACTTCCCAAGATCATCACCTTCGTCTTTTTAACATTTAGATTCAGACCATTTAATCTCGCCCAGTTGTCTATCGCATTAGCGTCTTCTGAAATCCTTTGTACACCCTGAGCAAAATCAGTTGGGTAGAACGAGTGATAGATCTGGGTGTCATCCGCGAAAATCATACGGTCAGAATGTTTTAACACCCGCGAGAGGTCGTTAATAAAAATAGAAAATAAGTGTGGGCCGAGGACACTGCCTTGCGGCACCCACCTAGACGTGTCAAGTCAGGGCGAACCCCCCCCCCCCCCCCCAAGCTCATCCACAACCGATTGGGAACGTCCAACCAGATAATGGTAGAACCACGAGAGAACCGTGTCCGAGCAACCTATAGAGCATAGTTTACAAAGCATCAGGTCATGAGGCACCGAATCAATCGCTTTCGAAAAATCAAATAAAATTAAAATGGTGATCATTCGTTTGTCTATGGCACTCCTAACGTCATCCAAGACACCAATCAAAGCTGTCTGGGTACTATGTCCCCGTCGAAAGCCTGCTTGACTCTCGATAATTAAATTATTACTACTAAGATACTCTGTGAGTTGTTCGTGAACCAACTTTTCTAAGATCTTGGAGACTTCACAGAGCTTTGCTATAGGCCTAGTATCAGACGGTGATATCACTCTGTTCGACTTTGCTAGAGGAAAAAGGAGAGACCTAGTCCAAGGATTTGGAAAAACTCCCGTTGAGAGCGATAAGTTGAACAGATCTGTAAGATGAAATGCTAGTTGAGCAGCTAATAGTTTCAGCATTGGAATAAAGATTCCATCATACCCAGTAGCCTTGGAGGTGGCCCTTGAAATAGTAGAGAGGACCTTATGTGAGGTGGTAGGGGTAAAGTGGAAGGAAATTAATGGATAA
Source organism: Theocolax elegans (assembly GCA_026168455.1). Classification (NCBI taxonomy): domain Eukaryota; kingdom Metazoa; phylum Arthropoda; class Insecta; order Hymenoptera; family Cerocephalidae; genus Theocolax; species Theocolax elegans. Next base: position 9,348,773 of record CM047431.1, read on the forward strand.
GATGAGGGCAAAATGTCTACTGATGAAATGAGAGACTGAAGTTGGGTAAAAGTGAAAGGACTGGGCGAATATGAAATAGAGGCATAGTGAGTGTTGAGCTGATCGGGTGAAAAAATATTGAGAGGTGATTGAAATGTTTTTGATACGAGGCCCATGTTCCTGAGCTCTTTCCACATACTAGCTGAGTTAGAGGCTGAATTGATTCTGTTATTATAGTACGAAAATTTATTGGAATCTATGCCATTTCTAAACAGACTACGCAAATCTCTGTCCTTCTGGTAGTCTGAGCTCAGGCCAATGGCCAAGTATCTTTTATATGCCATGTTACGAGATTTAATAGATTGCTTAATATGAGGTGTGATCCATGATTTGTTGATATTTTTGATGGTGATGAGTTTGGCGGGTGCGAGTGAGTCAAAAGTATGTAGGGTAGCTGAAACCAGGTTTGAGATTAGAATGTTGATAGTAATGGCGGTCGAAGAATAAGGTATTGGCGTAAGTTGAGAGGAGGAAGGTAAACGGCCAGACGACGAGGTTGATGGGTGAGACATTGAAGGTGAAGACGACTCAGTGGTAATGCTTGAAAGAGCTGAAAGATGATTAAAGGTATCGAAGAAAAGAGCAGCTGCCTCTGGCGGATTAATTAAAGCAAGGTTCCGTGACCAAATTTTCTTTACCGCCGACAAAGGTTTAGTAAAGTCAAAAGCTAATACAATAAAATCATGTCCTGCCGCAAAAGGAACTGAAGACTTAGAATAAGAATAAACTGGCGGAGGATTGCGCGTTATAAATAAATCCAGCCATGTATGAGATGAATGGTTGGAGAAATGCGCATGATGTGTAGGGTCAGATTTGATAAGGAAGAGGTTTAATGAATTTATGTATGATTCCAACATGACGGACGCCCCGTCCTCACCGCACATATTAATATTAAAGTCGCCTGTGATGACTACCTGGTCACAAGTATGTAAAAAATTATTCAACGTATCAAAAAATTGTGATGGGTGGGCCGCTGTGGGCCTCCTATTTAGTGTAGACAACACTAAATAGCAGCGAACTAACTTTATTACTAACTTGGAAAATGAAAAATTCCGGGGTGTTTGAAAAGACAGGGTCAGAGTGAGCCACAAGCCTAACATGAAGATTATTCTTGAAATAGGCGGCTACCCCCCCCCCTCCTTACCCACCCGGTCCAATCTGTGCAATGTGTAGCCCGGAAGGCCCAGCATGTTGGAGGAGTCGTACTCTGTGAGAAATGTTTCTGAAAATGATATGATATCGTGATTCAATGGAAGGATAAGTGATTCAATAGATGAGAAGTGAGTTTTTAGCCGGTTAATATTTACATGAAATATGGAGAATGAATTGTTAGTAGGTGATGACGTCTGACCGGATGACCTTCATTGAGGAGGAGATGGATTAATGTTTGAAAATTTAGCCAAGTCGGATTCTGAGTGAATGGGGAAAAGCTGCCCTCCCTTCGCTTTCCGCAAAAATACCGTGTAGTTTTTAATCAGAGGCCTAGCAAAACCCAAGTCTACGGAATGACGCAGCGCTTTACTTAGTAAGACGTGCAACTTCTTGGGCCAGAGAGCACGCAAAAAAATGAACGAGCCCCCCCCCCCCCGCACCAAAGAGGGAGTCCGCAGATAAGCCCTTGAGAAGGCGAGCCTTCTCTAGAATAAGATCCCTAATTGATGGGGAAGAAACCCGGAAAACAAGACCCTTTCTGACGTTTATATTATCGCTATTACTACAACTAAGATTATTAATTAAATTAGAGCTAGAATTAATACTAAAGCTGCTCGCAGTTGAGGACGAATTTGCCGGTCCCGATCTTTCAGATCCCGTCTTGTTCCGAGCAAGACAAGGACGCGTACTAATCACGTGGGAGCTGACACGTGGTAGATCAATGGCAGACAATATTTTACTAACGACCTCCTTTCGGACCAACCTGCCCCTTATCTCCTCGTTCGCAGTTTCAAGCGCTCCCAGGCGGCTCGAAACACCGGTAAATCTTGCTTCCGTCGTCGCTTCCATTTGTGTAACCCGGGCGTTTAGTTCTCGAATCTCGCTGGCCAGCCCCTGCACCGAGGATTCAATGCGCGAGACCGTGCGCTCAAAGTTAGCTTCCAACCGGCTCGCGAACTCGGACAGGAGAGCGGACATGTCTACGGCATTAGACTGCTGCGCGGGTAGGCCGGAGCAACTCTCAGTGGGCGCGGCGCCGCGAGGTTGCTTGGCAACCTGCGCACATGGCGGCAAAGTGGGCGAGGCGACGCGCTTGGCCGTCCCAGTGGTGGGGGTCGCAGCAGGCAGTCTAACGGTCGACGCGAGCTCACTAACAGAAAGCGCTGTCCCGGGAAGTGCTGCCCCCTCACTAGTCGCGGGTAAGGCAGTGGTCTTTGCCAGTCGGCAACAGCGCGGCTCATTTGTGTCCGGTAGAATCGCGAAGCAGTTGGCGTGGATGTAACTGTCGCATCGAGAGCATACCTCCGCAAGATCCTTCTTGACAATTCTGCGGCTGCAGACAAAGCAGGTGGTGCGTGTAGCCGGCAGCATCTCTCCACGGTGTCAAAATTAAGTACCTTGAGGAAGATAAGAGTTGCGCGACGAGGTTGACCCTTCAATACAGGTGAAAGCCAGTAGAGGCGCTGCCCCAACTGTGCAAAAACGTCGTTGAAGAGCCGCCAATTTGCCAGTGGACGAGACCTAACCTCTCCAGCAGTCCAATATTTATAGAGGAATTAAAAGGATTCCAGGGCGAAGAAAGTACCTGTTATTATATTATATAACAGCCGTCACTCGAGGGAATCCATTCCTCTAGGCTGAAACTCGAAGAAAGAGCGTGAGCAAAAAAATAACGTTAAACTCGAGGAGGCGAAGCTTTGAGCGTCCAATATACCCACCGGAGAGAGAGAGAGAGAGAGAGTTGTGAGACAATTGCTACAATGTTGAGGTTTTATATTTTAAAACACAGTAATTCTCTAACGTCAGTTTCTTTTTTTTCAGAGTAAAAAATTGAATTCACTGGTGATATTTTGCAGTCAGATTGAACATATCGAAATACACAAAAAAATGAATCATGAAAACACAAAAAATGTATTTTAAGGTGATGCCATACCTGAATTAAATCCTACTATGCCGACACCTGTATATTACACGCACTATTTCTCCTATTACTATTATTTAATACAATGACAACCTATAAACGAAGTGAAGGTATATTTGTAATACATGTATTAAATAAATTATGAGTACAAAAGTTTAATTTGTGTTAAAATGTGCTTATAATTTGAAAAATACGTTCTCAACATAACCTCTCTTAGTTATCAGGCAACAATGATTAGATTGAATTTTGTAGAAACTGGATAGATTTCTAACAAATACAGTGCAGAGGGACAATTTCTCGATATTGGTAAATGTTGGAACACTAAAAAACACAGTCAAAAGTGCACGACGAAGAAATAAATAGAAAAATACGATTGGTACAAAGACGTTGGGAAGCTGGTACTACATATTTACGATAGAAATAAATACAGATTGCAATTACAAGCACCAAAAAACGAAGTAGAGACAATATTTTACATTATTTAAGATTCATTTTTCAGTAAAAACTAGAAGGATAAATAATCGATTAAAAAATTAAACAAAAAATAAAAACGATATACATTCCTTCTAAAAATGTATATCTTAGCAGACGCAAGAGTAAGAAAAAGTTTAGCTACGTAGTTTGAAAAAGCATTAATAGGTGGCGATGATAAACATTTCCAACATATTAAAGTTCGTCAAAATTCGTTTACACTTATTCATAAATATTGTAGCTTAGGATTAATATTTTTAAATGGTACAAATTCAGAAAATTCTCATTTAATAAATTAATATTCGCACCTTACACAGGATAGCGATAAACGCTAATTCTTGGCGGAATAGACGACGGATTCTATATGAGATGCCTGCACCGATTCGAGCCGTCTGCCGCACGCACCTCGTACTTACATTGTATAATACATTGTACAAACACATAAATAGATTGTACTATGCAGACACTGAATCTTGGGTGCATTATATGTTTAATTACAATTCTTCAAATTATTGACAGCTTGAAAATAGGGTAGAGACGTATTATTAATAAACATTGTAAGTGAATAACAATTACAAAATTTAAATTTGTGTTAAAATATCGTAAAAATTAGAAAAATACGAATCGAAACATAACCTCTCTCTGTCTACAGCGATGAAATCTATAGGAGGTGCGTGCACTGATTCGGACCGTCTGCCGCACGCACCTCGATTTAATTAAATTTTTAAAAAACTCGACAGTACCCTACTAAATATAATAAAGACACACAACTTCACGTTATTGGTAAATGTTGGAATACTAAAAAATCATTCAAGTAATACACTACTTGAGGATCTAGAAGGCTAGTCGAATTTCACGTCTGGTCGACTAGCCTCGTACGTCTAAGTGAGCGAATATTTTTACTTACACGAGAAAAAGCGGGAATATTTGTTATAATAAATAAAACTCGTAACCTTTAGTAACTAATAAAAATTATTAATTGTTAAATCGAAATACGCCATGACGGGCACATTCATATAAATTAAAATAGATAAAAAATTAATTTTGGCTACCGAATTACACCTCTTGAGGATCTAGAAGGCTGGTCGAACTTCACGTCGCGTCTGGTCGACTAGTCTCGTCGGTATCAGCATGCGAATATTTTTACTTACACGAGAAATAGCGGGAATATTTATTATTATAAATAAAATTCGTAAACTTTTGTAACTAATGAAAATTATTAATTGTTAAATGGGTCTTACGCCATGACGTACACATTCATATAAATTAAAATAGATAAAAAGTTTATGTTGGCTACCGAATTATACCTCTAGAGGATCTAGAAGCATGCGCGCTTCTTTTGGTCCAGTAAGCTGTTAGATGGAATAGTACAATTCGGCTATAGTTCGCGGTTTCTACAAAATTTTTATGCACGAAAGTTTAACCCTGAAGCTTGATGATTTTGAACGCCAAACATAACCTACAACGAAAAATGGTGTGTTTACTTTTAGACTTGAAAACGAAACATTTGCCATCAATATGCTCTGGGCACTAAAGAGATACTTTGAACATATCTTATAGAGTAAGTATAAAAGAACATGTTATACAAATAAAAGGTGGAATAATATAAGAAGTGTAGCTTATAGAATTCAGTAAGTAATTAGTCTAGAGTAAAAATTTACTGTAACATTGCTCTTGCAGCATAATTGTATGTGTTATGTACAAATGGTATATACAAACTGTATTTATAAAGTCTACTCTTAAAAAATATCTAGCGTATTACATAATCAAAGTATACAATAATTTTTGCTTACTATTGAATATACCTTTTATAGGTTAGTAAGTATTCAACACATGTTGCATTATCATAGTATGTCACATTGTCACGCGGTATATCTGTATTTACATATGTTATTATATGTTATAATTTTATTGCATGCAGTACTATTTATCTTGTACGTTATGGTTAACATTACTAGTTTTACAATCGCTCTACATTATATCAGATTTATTAAGTGGCAGTGTAATATATTATAATATATTTGGTGAGTACTGCATGTTATTGAGCAGCTGTTCTTAAAAAGTATATTATACACTAGTTTATATAATATATAATATTCATGAGTTCTTGGACTGTTTTAATTTGAGTTAATTAATTATTATTTTATACTTGAAAATACTGTTTAAATGTTGCCAATCACCTCTTTTTCCTTTATCTATTCTTTTTTGGTGTTAGTGCATTTAAATTGTTATATTAATTGATTTATCTATTTACAGCTGCTGCAAAATCTTTTAAAGATGAATGCATACATCAGCATCGTCCTGACTTGCCTGGTCTGGGCATAATATTTCCAAAATGTACCAAAGAAAGCTGCAGCTTCCTCATAATGTAAGGTGAGTTTAGCGAAGATTATTTGTCGCAGAAGTTCAGGTTATATTTTATGCTTGTTGAATAGTATCTTTCCTTTCTCAACAAATTATTTTTTAGAAATTTCTCAAATTAATTTTTATAATTTGAAATCAAATTCATTTTTAACTTTTTTTAGGTAACTTTTGTTATTTTAAAGAGAGCCAGTTGGTTTGTGCTGGATAGTATTGGATTTATAGAGTAAGTTGCATCCACTATACTGAACATTAGAAAGCTACGAGTAATTTCTATGATGTGCTATCATAAAAAAGGTAGATATTATTAATATACAACATGATATCGAAGATAAAATAAGCTACAATTTTATTTTTCTAAATTCTAATTAAAGGTAGAAACTAATTACTAATTCTTTCTGTACAGAGTCCCATTGCATTCAAATGACCTCACAGGCAGAGGTTATTACTATTAGGATTATTGATCATATTTAAAATCACAAAGTGAATTTAAGAGGTGAAAGACTCGTAACTTTGTTATAAAACCAGTTCTAAAGCAGAACAATAAATGTACAGTAATACAGTGGTGAATTTGTATTGATAATAGAAAAATAATACACTTTCATAATTATAATATTCTAATAAAATAATTCAAATTACTAATTATGTATTTAACAATAGATATATTTATTAATATATTTGTCATAATTATACATACATTTAGAAAATATATAACTAACATTTTAAGTTGTATAAAATAAGAAATTTACGTAGACGTAACATTCTATGTACGGTATATGTTTTTAATCATAGAATAGTTTGCTATTAAATTCCTCTTTTCTTGGAAGATAAAATACGTACGTAAAGTGCACATTTAGCAAGTACATTGCTAAAATTTTAATTTGTATAAAAGAATAAGTACGTATTTAGAACAGTGTACGTAAAGTACACAATTAGCACGTTCAATGCTAATATTTTTATTTGCATGAAAAAGAAAATTCATATTTATAACTGTTGGAATTGCGATCGGCCCTTCTATCGATTTTCCCCCACCACCTTAAGACAATAGAAGAGCACGGTGTCCGTCGGAGGACTTACTCTCTCCTCAGCTACCGATCTGAGTTGATCGTTTTGGCGCCACCGCGAGATCTCGACTTTATTATCTTGTACTTTTAGTATTTTATTATTTTTATATTAAACAAAGTGAAGTGTTTGTGAGGTGTTGTTTTTATTGCTGCCACCACCCAATAAGCCATCAGGTTATCGGCCCACCACCGCTTCCATTTGCGCGGGGAATTCAGAGAAGGTTCTGCTTTTTGATAAGAGTCGTGCATAACGAGGATGTCGGAAGAAGGAGAGAAGGCGAAGAGCAGCATCACCAAGGGTATGTGAAAATTCTTAATAAAGTGAAGTGAAAATCGATTTGATAGCGACGCGGTGATTTGTGTTTAAAACGATATCATTGTGCGATGCGATCTTAGACAGACAAGTTATGCAAATTCACCGGCCGGTATTCATGGTTTATTAATTTTATTAATTTATTTATTAATCTATTATTAATCTTGTGTGGATGCGATGAGAAAAGTCTAGATGCGAAAAATTGTGAGTGTGATGAGGAAAAATGTTCACAGACACGTTTGTCTTTTGTTCGAAAAATTCGTGGAACAGGACCTTGGAAAGGTCAGAGCGCGGCATTTGTTTGTATCGGGTATTGCATGCGGCGGGAACACGTGAGCGACGAAGTAGGAATAGCAGAGCGAGAGTGCGAGTGAGAAGGAGAGCGAGAGTGCGAGTGAGAAGGAGAGCGAGAGTGCGAGAGAGAAGGAGAGCGTGAGTGCGAGTTAGAAGGAGAGCGCAAGGCGAGAGCGGCCGAATGAGCTCGGGAACACTCGAGAAAGAGAGAGAAGGGCGAGTACGGGAGAAGGGCGTGTACGGGAGAAGCGCGAGTTCGGGCGCGCGCGAAGTGGGGAAGAGAGCGGAGACGCGTACTTACGTAGTAGGGAAACGAGCGAAACTAGGTGAGCGCGGAGCGGGGCGTTCTCGATGCAAAGAAGCGCGAAGTATGGTAGACGAAAGGCTAGATAGGCAGGATCTTGCATGCTAATTTCGGATCAGCTGATCTTCCTTTTCTTTTCTTTTCTTTTTCCTCTTTCTCGTACCGCATGCGATACAATATCGGTCCAACAAATGTCTAAGCAACTTTAAAAGGATATTAAGTAAAAGTTAACGTTAACAAAGTGATGCGCTTATTAAAATGAGAATTGACATGAGAAGAGTTTCCCCGGGCAGAAGGTTGGTCTAGACCTTCTGGAAAATAAATAATTTTCACAACAGAATCCGGATTCACATGTACCCTGTGTACATAATAAATAATACTTATTAAAGTTTCTTAAAAAAGTTGCATTCATCGGCACAGCTGGTCTGCTGATGTGCTGCAGGCGTCGTACGTTCTCGCAGTGCATTAGTGGGGATGTGGTTGGCTACACTTTGTGTTCAAGTGTTAGTTGGCTACATTCGCTGATGGTTTAACAGCTTTGTGTTCAAGAGGTTGAACCATCAGCTGATTGCGATACATGTTTTTCAGATATGGATCACCTATCAGGAGATCAGATTCGAGTGGTATCTGTAGCAATCAAGGCTAGGCGCAATAAAAGGGAAGTACTGACCATTCCGGTCAAAAACCAGCTAATTACTTACCCCTCTACCGAATTAGGCAATTTAGTAAAATCTGAAATGATTAAATGGGATTTGAATGATGCGAAAGAGATGGGTATTACGTAGACGTGGACGTGAAGGGTAAAGAGATGGGCAGAGATATTGAATGCGAAACGGACTCTGAGATGAGCGATAAACGAGATTCGATAATAAACGAGAAGCGAAATTTCAGAGAAGCGAATGTGTTAAATAAAAATGCGCCGTTGATTATTGCTGATGAAAAATGCAACATAAGCATGCGAATTAAAAACAAAACTAAATTGCCTAATATTAAAAGAGATGATTTTTCAGATGAGATGGATGAGACGAGAAATGTGATGGAAAGAGTCACTCAAGTTATTGAGGAGAAAATGCAACCTGCTGCGAATTTGAGGATCCGTGTAGACATGGTGGTCACGGACATAAACAATTTCTTTGATTCAATGACGGGACGCGACATATCACAACAAAACAACTTGAGAGAAAATATTGATGAGAAGCGCAACCTCAACGATGAGATGAGAAGATGCATTCGCGAAGGACGAGAGGTGTTAAGGGAAATGAAAGAGGTAAGAGATGAGTTTTATGATAAGAATGAAAATGATTTTAAAGACATTGCACATAACTCGACCGAAAATTCGGGGCATGACGTTATATCGAAAGTGGATATAATAAAATTAATTAGATCAGAAGTAGAGAAAGAAAATAATTCGGAAACTAAAATTTTTAACAAATCGAATGACATGAGTGAGTTTAAAGACGCGATTAAATTACTGAATATGAGAGATTCGAGTACAAAGAGAGATTATAAATTATCGGTACAAATGAAATACGAACTGTTTATGGATTACTTAACTTCGGAATTAATTGCCTTGGATTTAATGTACATTATTGATGAAAACTCTGAAAAACGAGACGCGACGGAAAGAGAAATGTTAACGCGAGATCAGTTTAAAGTCAGAGACATTTTAATAAATCATATCGATCAAAATTACCATGCCAAATTAATTAATATTAAAAACCCAAAAGAGATGCTGGAAAAAAAAAAAAAAAAAAATTAAGGTAATTAAGAGATGTGAATGTAGTTTATCGTCTGTTAACTTGAGGAAATAGTTTTATTCTTTGGTGTTCAAACGTAAAGAGAGAGTGTCAGTTTTCGTTGATAAATTTGATGAGATAATAAGAACACATAATAATATTCCTCATACTCAGCCGTTTGCTGAATCTGAGATTCGTGATGCCTTTTATAATGCAATAGTACGAGAAGTGCCACAGATTCAAGAACTAATTAAATTAGAATTAATTTTGTGAACAAAAACACGACGGGTAAGGATCTAAATTATAATCAATTAAAAACATTTCTTTTACAGCATGAAGCGATGAGGAAGGGAAGCGGAGGTGCGACAGTGAGCACTAGTGTGGAGCCTAGAGTAGCTCTGGCTGCCACACAAATAGAAGGGATGCGTTGCTACGAGTGTCACGCATATGGGCATATTAGTCGTGACTGTCCCAGGAAAAACTCGGGAGAAAAATTGTGCTACAATTGTAGGCAATTATCACGGGACCATAAGGCCGAGAATTGCCCAAATCCCAGCACAAGAGATGCGAGCAACGAGAGACGTGGAAGAGGACGCGGTATTATAAGGTATGCGAGATTTAACCAAGAGAATCGAACTCTTGGTTACAAAAGACAATTTGGAAGTGATAAGAGAAATGTGAGAGAAGCGCAAACAAAATTCCAGAGGCAAGTTTAAAATCGGAGGGAGCGGGATGCGTAGATATTAAAACGGGAAATAATAGAATTCTAACCTTAAATAATGTGATAATCACTTTCGGAAAATTTGCTATCCTTAAGAAAATTTGTAGACAAGGGACTAGGCATTTATTTGGATAATAAGAGAGTAGATATATTTGATCCCATTTCGAATAAAACCTTTCTGACTGGAATATACGAGAAACCATATTGGTTGGTTGAAATCGAAATAGAAAAGCGAAGCGATAGTTCAAAATCAAGTTCGGAAAAATTCAAATGTACACCAATGTGTACCTTCTAACCAGAAGCAAAATTAAACAGACTCCTGATGTAAAATTAAATGAAATCCGAGAAATCGAATCCCAGTCAGAAATTAAGAAATAAAAGTGACGTGTTGAAAGTCGGTTCAAGCTTTGAAATAAAAGTGACGTGTTGAAAGTCGGTTCAAGCTTTGAAATAAAAGTGACGTGTTGAAAGTCGGTTCAAGCTTTGAAATAAAAGTGACGTGTTGATAGTCGGTTCAAGCTTTGAAATAAAAGTGACGTGTTGAAAGTCGGTCCAAACTTTGAAACAACAGTGACAGATAGAAAACTGCATAACCCTAACGAAATAACTGTAATCACTGATGAAAAATTGAGATGTGAAAAGGAAATTAATTGCGACACAGATTTACCTGCCCAATCGAATAAGTCAATGTTACGGCATGTGAGAATGGGCCATGCCTTTTTAAATTATCTGAGAAACTTGCAGAAGAGATTTCCTGATTGTAAGGAATTGAGTGATGTGAAATTTGATAATTCCGTGCTTGAATGCGAAGTGTGTAAAATGACTAAAATGAACAGACTGCCTTTCAATGAGACGAGGATGAGAGCATCTGCTCAATTACAAGTAATTCATTCGGACATAATGGGCCCGATAAGTCCGAAATCACACCCAAAGGGATATCGCTTTATTTCTGTATTTGTAGATGATTATTCCCGATTAGCTCAGGCATATTCCATGAAATTTAAAACAATACAGGATCGTGTCTTGATCAGTTTGTTAAAACTTCGAGAAATTTACTTGGACGAGACGCGAAAGTCTGTTATTTAAGATCAGATCAGAGCACAGAATTTACGGGAGGCGATACAATTAAAGTACTCGAAACACTCGGAGCTGAATTGTAGTTGGCATGTTCTGATACTCCTCAGCACAATGGAGTGGCTGAGAGATTCAATCAGACTATTCAGAAGAAAGTAAGAGCGCTAATGTTTGATTCTAAATTTCCAGAAAATATGAGGGACTTGGTTTTGGGTGCTGCTATTTATGTTTACAATAGAACTCCACACAAGTCAAATGAGATGGTTTCTCCTTTGGAAAAAAAAAAATTCAACTCAAATTATACCGTGAATTTAAAACAATTTAGGCGTTTTGGTTGCATGGTTTATGTAAAGATTCAGAGAAAAATAGGTCCTAAGTTTAGACAGATTACAATCCCAAGTTTTCTTGTTGGATACAAAGCCACCGGTTATGTCTTGTTCAAACCAGATGAGAATAGATTTTATGAAAGTCGAGATGTGAGATTCAACGAAAAAATTGTTTTTGGTGACAGATTCACAAAGAATCAAATACAAGACTGGGACAATAATTTTGAAAAGCTAACAACGAGAAGTGGTTCTTGAATTATGAGAAAGATGTATCGAGAGAATCTGAGGAAATAATAAGAAAGGAGGGAGTAGAAAAGAGAAAGAGAGGTCGCCCGAGGAAATTGCAAGCGAAAGAAAGCGAAATAGAAAAGGAACAAATATTAAGTGATCTGAAATATAATGCACTGTTAGCGAAAATTAACTGTGACCCACAATCGTATAGAGAGGCGATAAGTTCAAAAGACAAAGAAAATTGGTTGTCTGCAATTCAGAGTGAATTGGACTCAATGAACAAAATGAAGTATGGGAACTGGTAGAACGATCTGAAATTGTGAGAGGCGAAAATAAACCGAATATAATAGATTCTAGGTAGATCTTGAAGAAAAAGATGGAAAAGGAAGGGACGTGTAAATATAAAGCCAGACTTGTTATAAGAGGTTTCAAGGATAGAAATGAATATGCTTTGGTTGAAACATACGCACTTGTTTCGAGATTAACCTTGATAAGATCGGTTCTAGCTATCATTAAAAATATGATTTGAACGTATATCAAATGGACGTGAAAACCGATTTCTTGAACGTAACTATAAGCGAAGAGATATACATGGAATTGCCAGAAGGCATGAATGTGACGAGTAAAGAGAAGCAAGAAAAGGTCTGTAAATTGAAGAAAGCGTTGTATGGTTTAAAAATCAGTCCGAAACGTTGGAATGAAAGGTTTACGGAAGCTGCTAATAAAATAGGTCTAGTCACTCATGATAGTGAACCATGTTTAATTTACTTGGCGAGAGGGGAATAAATTCTTGTTTTTGGTTTTATATGTTGATGATATGTTAATTGCTAGCAACGATAAAGTCCGACTAAGCGAGGTGAAAACTAAATTAAAATCAGAATTTGAAATGACTGATCTGGAAGAACCGAAGTGCTTTCTGGGAATTAAGATCATACGGGATAGAGTGAATAAAACGTTGACATTGTCACAAGAAAGCTATATATTAAAATTGTTACAGAGATTTGGGTTTGGTGAGATGCATCCGCAAAGGACTCCGATGATTACAAACCAGGTAGCAAATCGTAAGAGACGCGATCGCGAAGAGAATGAGACGGAATCGGAATGCAAAAGTGACGAATTCAAACTCAATGTTCCCTATAGAGAAGCCGTTGGTTCATTATTGTATCTAGCAAATGTGACGCGTCCTGATATCACTTATGCAGTAAATATTGTCGGTAAGCATCGAATAAATCCGAATGAGGACGATTGGGAAATGATAAAAGGATTTTTGGTATTTAAAGGGAAGTGTGTCCTTGGGTCTAAAATATACTGGTAATACTGATGATATTCAGACTTATTCAGATGCAAGTTTAGCCGATTGTAGAAATAGTTGAGAACTAGTGATTTTGTAATTAAATTGTCTGGAGATGCGGTGTCTTGAAAGATACACAAGCAATTATATGTCGCATTAGCTAACTGTCTAGATGAGTATATAGCAATGAGCGAGGCGTGTCAATATAAAATTTCGTTGTTAAATTTTTTTTTTTTTTTAAATTGATTCTAATTGATGACTTTAAATCAATGATTCTATGGTGCGACATTAAGGCGGCTGGTGCAACCACCCAAATGACAAGTAACGATAAGTTGCGACATATGATTGAAATTAAAGAACATTATGTGAGAGAATGTGTTAAAATGGGTTTTGTTAAAGTGATGTGGGTTAAGTCTAAAGAACAACTTGCTGATATATTTACGAAGCCTTTGGCTTTTGATTTACATAATAAACTAACCTTCAAGATAATGAATGGATAAAGAGATGCGTATATATTATGCTTAATATGTGTGATTTGTATTTCTTTTAGGAAACAGTAAGTGATTGCAGGTCCGATCGGGAGGGAGTGTTGGAATTGCGATCGGCCCTTCTATCGATTTTCCCCCACCACCTTAAGACAATAGAAGAGCACGGTGTCCGTCGGAGGACTTACTCTCTCCTCAGCTACCGATCTGAGTTGATCGTTTTGGCGCCACCGCGAGATCTCGACTTTATTATCTTGTACTTTTAGTATTTTATTATTTTTATATTAAACAAAGTGAAGTGTTTGTGAGGTGTTGTTTTTATTGCTGCCACCACCCAATAAGCCATCAATAACAGTGTATGCAAACTGCAATATACTATTATTTCTATTTGCATATAAATGGACTTTTATATTTATACAAGGCAAAGTAAACTGCTTTTTATAGTGAGAATGATGTTTACCATAGTCAATTATGTGAATAATCAGATATACATACGCACGTTTAGTAACTGCTGAATTTTTAAATAACAATGCTTTATACAATAAAGAAAACATTGGTTTATATATATAATTTATTGTTACTGCAATCTTACCAATTTAAAAAATGTGCAAAAATATATTTTATAGTGCTGTATATGTTTCTTATTTGAAATAATATAATTATACATATTCCCAAGGTGTATTTGCCGAGAGGATGTTCGTTCGAATATCGAAGATGCTCAGAATAAAATTATACACTTTTACAGTAAATTATATATTTACATTTTACAATCAAGAACATATCACCATATCGCGTACTTCACATACATATAATGAAGTTTATTGGCGTTGTAAACTAGTACATGTTGCCACATCATGACAAAAAATATTTTAGACGCCGCGCATGAGCCTATTTATTGCGAGCTTCTTAGTTTCACGCTTATTAGCGCCATCTGTGGGCTTACAACTAAATACGTATTAGTATACAAAAGAGAGGGCGCCACAAATGTTTTCCGTTAGGTTTATTGTATATAGGGTAAAAAACAGAACGCGCGGACCTGCACAACAATTTTTCGTCAGGTATGACATCCCCTTAAGCTCTTACAGACAAATTTTAAGATTTTTTTTAGAGTTCTCATGGCTTTTTACAATTTTTTCAAAATTTTAAGGACCCTAAAATAGACCCTAAATTTGGTTTCAGCGCGCCAAAATATATAAAAATTATGCATGATATAAGTTCAAAAAAATTTATTGCCTAATAAATGCGGACCCTTGAATGCAAATTTTCATAATTTTCAGCAATTTTCACAGTTTTCTGGCATATTTTCCAAATTCAAAGAGCTCACGTGTAAAATAAACTCCAGATTCAGTTTCAGCATGTCAAAATACATGCGAAATGATGTTTTAGAATGTTTCAAATTTTCTAATTTATTACACTGAACACTCACCCACTTTTTCCTTTTTAAAAATTGGATTTTCCGATTTTCCAGGTGGTTTTTCTTCATTTTAAAAAAAATGAAGGGTTCTAGAGCAATTCTGCGCCCGGATTCGGTTTCAACGTGTCAAAAGACATAAGAAATAATACCTCTACTCTCTGGGTCTTGCCACTTTTTTTTGTGTGCCTGTGTAATTAGTCTAGATAAAGTTTATGAAACAATCAAGATTGCATAATACAATTATCCATGAATTCAACCTCTATAGCAATAAACGTATGATAGGTTATACTTGTCATTTACCTATAACTGTTTTGAACATCACTTAAATTATTAGCGGTTAAAACATTCATTTAAACATACCAATTAGTTGAGAAAATTATGTAGAGTGTTATGAAAAATTTAACAATTAATACTTAAATTTAAAAAAAAGGCGATAGTCATTTCAGTGTATTTAATATTATGAAAATGTGATTGAATTTAAATAATAGTAAATATGGGTATATGGAATCAAGAGTACTACTTTCTTACCTTGATAATTCCTGACAAAATATTATTATAATATTAAACTCACTGATATGACTACCGCCTATTTTTTAAATTTAAGTTTTAATTGTTAAAGTTTTAAATAACTTATTAACAATTATATCAACTAATTAGCATGTTTAAATAAATGTTGTAATCGCTATTAATTTACGTGATGATCAAAACAGTTATATGTAAATGATAAATATAACCTATCATACGTGTACTGCTCTAGAGGTTGAATGTAGGGATACATGTATTATGCAATCTTGATTGTTTTATAAACTTTAGCTAGACTAATTATTGTACATTTATTATAAAGACAATTGGAAATATGTTTAATTTGTACTAAATGTATATATATTGCAAAATTGTTAATTACTGTGGTACAATTGAGTAGCCGTCAATAACACATGGTGATAAAATATCAATTTACTTAAGTTTTCATTGCAGTTCTACTTATTATTCGTCCACTCTGTAATTTACAGGGTTAAAAAAGTATATTTAAAGCAAGTTGTATGATTTTTTCTGACATGGTAGTTTGGAGCGAAACCACTTTTTCACAATTTTAATGATTTCTTTATAATGCAGATTATTTCTGGTACGCTCAATGATCTTGCACAATTTTTTTTCTTAAACTTTATGTAATTTACAGAAAAAAAGGTCTTTTGTGTTTTTTGCATTGAATTAGCCCATTTTGAGTTATAAAAGGTTAAAAGTTAAAAAAAAATGTCAATTTAACCATTTTTTACCTTAAGTATCTCTAAAACTACTAATTTTTTGTCTCTAAAAATTTAGACCATCATCCAAAACATGTAAAAGGAGGTATTGACAAAGTTACAGAAAAAAAATTGTTTTGTCTCTCGATTCTCTGTATATATATACATAGAAATACATGGAATGGCCGTTATGACGAACTGAAAAGAGATGAAAGATACTACTTTAGCACGATAGAAAGAGATAGAGAGGGCTTGTGACGACCGGTCGTAACAACGTTAATGAGGAAGAGCGAGATGCTCTTATGCGAAATAGCATGTCGGTCGTCACAAGATATGGATTCGTATGTTTATTAGGCACGACCGCTATACGGGAGAGCCTTATATTTTCATCATCGCAAAATGTGTGATGCATCAAAATATACTAGATAATAGTTTGTAAGAGAAATTTATGTGTATTAGAATTCATTTAAGGCCCTCCCTAAAATGTATGTATGGATGTAATCATGTATGAAAGATAACTCAGTCAATTTTTTACCGATTTAGCTGAGATTCACAGGGTAACTTCGTCATAATGTAATTAGATAATGGTCCTATTTTCAGATATATAGCACTCAAACACTTTAAGTTATGGCATTATTTTTAATTCCTTAGAAACGGTTTTGTAGCATTATCTTGAAATGTATTAATCCTACATAAAAACTTTATACGGACGAAATGTTCGTCTCAAAATAACAAAACTTTTTCCTATTGTACACTTAACGCTCAAAACAATATTTTCGAAGATAAATATAGAAAAACGGTCAAAATAATGAAAAAAGCACAAAAAAACACGTTTTTTCGCAATAAAACGAAATGTATTGTTTTCACTGAAAAACTTTTAATGAACGAAATGTTCGTCTCTAAATAATAAAACTTTTTTCTATTATACACTTAACGCTCAAAACAATATTTTCGAAGATAAACATAGAAAAACGGTCAGAATAATGAAAAAAGCACAAAAAAACACGTTTTTTCGCAATAAAACGAAATGTATTGTTTTTACTGAAAAACTTTTAATGAACGAAATGTTCGTCTCAAAATAATAAAACTTTTTTCTATTATACACTTAACGCTCAAAACAATATTTTCGAAGATAAACATAGAAAATCGGTTAAAGTAATAAAAAAAATATGAAAAAATGTTAAAAAGTTGACTTCTATTGTATAATTATTATTGTTGATGTAATATCATTTTCTTTTATCAGTATTTGTTGTATGTAAGTCTTTAATATCTTTCTCCGGTTCATCATTTTCGTCATCTGATAAATTACTACCATCTTGTAAATCTGGTCTAACTATTTCAGAAATATAGTTAAGTGACGCCTTAACCGCTAATTTTTCAGTCTTTCTTGAAGTGTCAAATTTTGTACACCATTCTAAAATTAATTATATTTATGTAAAAAATGAAAATAAAATATTGAAATTGTTATTATTGTTACTAAAAGTGATTCCTATCTAACATTTTTATTTTTTTGAAATTCAGGTACCCAACTGGTATGACTTCATCATTTAAATGCTCTACACTTTCATACTCATCTTTAAAATAAATTAATTATTTTACAATTATTTTACAAATAGACAAAAATTATTTTCTTTTATACTATAATAAAAACTTACATTACAATACTTTTGATGTACAAAGGACAATTTAAACAAATGTTTTATACTCTCCTTCACCTTCTCCAAAAATGTTTAAGCCATACTTTTCTTTCTAAAAAAATAATATATGTATGTATAAAATAATATACCTGTTAATAGACAATTACATTGTAATCTATCTTAAGATTTTTTAATAATATATTTTAATATAACAATTTCAAAGTATAAATTTTATTTGTACCGTAAAATACAATATCTATCTAAAAATTCTGAATATATATCTTATGTAGATAAATGCACTTACCACTTTTATAATTTTTCACTGTTTCCACTTGAAAATCTTTATGAAGTTGTGGTCTGAATTTTTGTTCTATACCGTAATTATAAAATCAAAACAGATTCATAAGCTATTGTCCTAAACTCTTCGTACATAGCGCAATTGAAATTCTCCTTTAAGAAAAATGACCAAAATTGGAAGAGTGTGTTCACCTCTTGTAACTTCTCTATACCAAGTTGTTTACGCTGTGAAATAAAAAGAGATTCCATGAATTCTAAAATGAATGACTTTATGTAAATTTTATGAATAATGAATATAACAACATGATTAATATCAACATGATTTCTTTAGCTAAGAAAAGAAAACATATTATAATAATCATCATCACATCAAGAATTTATAACTTAGTTACAAAAAGTAAATTCAAGATTTTTTAATATCTTACCTTTTAAACAACGTGCATGTTATTTATGATACACTTGTTGAGTGAAACCGTTTACTTTCAATAACGAATGACTAGGATGTTGAAAAGTTGACAATGATTGCGGAGCACTACCGTAACTACTAGCTAAGAAACCTTTGTTTGAACTTGTATCAGCACTACTTCTGTAAATATAAAATAAAAAGAAAAACCTATTATTATTGTAATAGAAAATAAAGCTAAATATTCAAAACCATAAAAAATATCACATTAAGTAATAAAAGTTGTTAGAAGATAACACATTAAATATCAGTTAATGAAATGAAAATCTTCATGATGTTCGAAAAACACTTTAATTAATATTGCATAATTACATAATTTAACAATTGTTATATATGTTAAATAAAAATTATACCGTGCTTAAATTACAAATTTTATAAGCTTATATCAAAATGAATATCTATATAATTTATATATTTACACTGAATATGTTCTCGGTCTTAATAATTATAAGTGCCATTCTTTTAAATTATTGTATTTATTATTACATAATAAGAACTTTAATAGTAAAATAATAAATACAACATTAAATGCAAACTTAATGTAATTTAAAATAAATTAAAAAATGTAATAATAAAATGTCACAAACCGTTAATGTATACCAGATCAACCTTAAGAAAGATTAAACATCGCCAAAACTATCCCAATAAAAAACAAAAGGCTCGTGGTTATTGTTGAACCATTTTTGTTCCACTCACTACCATTGTTACTCTTGTATTAAAATTGACTAGTATGTGAATTACTCCTATAATTCATAATTATCTTATATAATTTATCTTTAAATTTAATTATAATGTATTCTACAATTTAAAATATAAATAAAATGTAAAAAAATAAATATTACTTAGTTATTGACAACTTAATATTTTCAAAAATAAATAAAATATAAATCTTATACAATAAATAAATTAACTAGATAATAAATAAAAATTATTTACCATCCAAAAATAGTTATTCTATTACTTTCGAACACTGCCAACATTGGACAAATACTGGACAAGAGCTTCTGCTAGTTTGTAATGCTCACTTAACTTTATATTAGAATAACTAATATCATACAGTAAAACTACATGAAAATCATATAAAAACTATGTGTATACGTAATATATATATACATAATGTATATACATAATTTTATATACACAATAAAATAAATAAACTAACGTTATATTTATTGTCCATTTAAATAGTGCCATCAGCGCCATCATATACATATAAGTATAATGTATATCGCATTTTATGTAACCCGCGTCCCGTATCCCAATTTGAATTTCACATTTTTTTTTAATTTTTTACAAAAATATTTATTTATAATAATTCTCTTTTTTTATTTATTTTTTAATACAAAAAATCGAATAAAAAAAAATTATAAGAAAAAATTTTATTTATTAAAAAAAAACTAATATTTTTATAACAAAATTTGATATCAAAAATATAAAACAGTAAAAAATATTTATCACACACAAAAATAAAATTTTTAAAATAATCTAAACCCTGTAAAGCATGTTTTCAATATGTCCAAATTATTCTAAAATTTTAAATTAAAATTTAATTAAAATTTTTAAATAAAATCAAACAAAAAACTTTGTTCTTAAACTTGAAAAATTTGGACTTGAACGTTAAATAAACATAACGAATTTATTGTGTCCGCGAATTCTAAGAATATATTGATTTTATATTATTTAAATATATTTGTCTTTTCAAATATTATAATTACTTTTTTCTTAATTTTTCTTAATTTATATAATTAAAAAAAAAAAGAAATTATTAACTTTTACATGTTATTAATAACATTGTAATTTAAAATAGAAGTTAATAATTCACTCTTCATGTACATATTTCAATTTATGACTTTGTTCACTGAGTTTTTCACTTGACAAATTCATCAATTTAAACATAAAGAACATATAGGTACCATACACTACTCTAAATATACTACCAAAGAAGGCACCCGATAACACATCTTTATGACCTAAATTAAATTTATATAATGCTCCAGTAACCATTCCACCAGCTGCATAATAAAAAAAACAAAGCTTCATACAAATGAATTTCTTCAAAAATCAACAAATTTAAACAATATACATGAATGCTGCTCTATATCGAATAAATAAATTAATTATATTGTTTCATATAGACTAATTTAAATTGCACAATATTTTATCACATTTACTTACCTTTACTGTCCAAAATATACGTCCCATTAATATTGTTTTACCAAATATTCTTTAGAAGGAACATTAATGTAAAAAAAAGAAACTATACGGTTTTATATAAACATATGTAAATTATGTACAAATGTATTTTTTTTAACGTTACCTCTCCTTTCAAAAATGTGTTTCCTATTACTTCTTTCTTGCCAAATATTTTTTTTTTTTTAATTTTTGAGATATTTGAGGAACAACACTTTTCTCTTCAATACATTGATATTCAGAATATTAGAATAATATCTAAAATTTAACATCTATAAATACATTTTAAATTTATTATTAGAACATATATGTATATGCAAAATAATAATTCTGCATACTATAATTACAATTCTATTTATTATTATTATTATTTTATATAATAATAAAAACCACCAACGGTGCGAGAGCGAAGCGCGAGCTATATTCGGTCGAGCCTTATAAATTTTTGTTTTCAGGCGCAGCCTGAGAGCAGAAACTTGCGCGCGATGCGCGCGGGGGGTTGGCGCGCGGTAGCGTGCAGGGGGGCTCGGCCCCCCTAGTATATATATTATATAAATATGTCGAAATACTTGGCTACCACTCCAAGGTAACTGCATGAATTTTGTTGTAATGATCATTTCAACAGATTCATCGTGAATAAGGTAACAAATATACATTTCTATTAATATTTCCGGCATTTTTCCCAGATATTTCGGTCAAAAGTGTTCTTAATGATTTAGACTCACTCTGGTAATTTACAGGCAGTTTCTGACTATAAAAAGACATCCTCTAGACAGTATTAGGTTTCCAGAGTCCGGAGCAGAATTGCTGATTATTTACTATTTAAGGTTTCAATAGCTTACAAGGGTGTGACAGTATACATTTATAACTTTAAAAGTATTTTTTATTAAAATTCCGAAAATTTTACAAAAAAAGTCATATTTATGCTTTTAGTGAAAAATATACCCCCTGAGAGCTACAAATTCATGAAAATAGGTATATAATGCAAAAAAAAAAGTGCTAAAATGTCAACTTTGACTCTCTGTAACTTAAAATAATGGCCCCGAAAAAATCTGAAAAAATTCAGGAGAACTACGGGATACCTCTAAAACACATTCCTACAGTTATAGCAATATTCATTTTTTTCATCTTCGATTTCACAGAGAACCACCCATATACAAATATATATTTTTTCATTTCTATTTTGCAGGATAAAGAAGAATTAGCTAATAATCAAGAACGTTTTGAAAACTGGTTGAGATCTGTAGGAATCAACATTTATCCATATTTAATAATCTGTGGATATCTACAAGATTTAAACAGTATCTTTTTGGTAGTCAATGAAGAGAGGTATGCTTTTGATGATCCTGTGAAACCAGTAGAAGCTTGTTACAAATGCTTATCATCATTACATGTATTCCCCGATATATGCGATTTTGCCTGAATTTTTATTAATAAAGCAGTCTTTAACTTTACCTTTAAAAAAAATAATTCCTTTGTAAGTAATCTGATAAAAAAATTGTAACCTAATTAATGTTACTGGCCTAATCTAAGCTACTAGTATAGTTTTTTAAGATAAGTGAAAAAGACTGAATCTGAAAGTTTGCAGACTGTACATATTTTTTAAATTGTAGTTGGTATAGTTTTAAGGACAATCTTGAAATTTTCATCACTAAGCATACCGTGCATTATTATTTGTACACAAACATGTTTCTATAATATTATTTATTATATTTAAATTTTATTGTAAACTAGCTGCATAGTTAAAAAAGATTTTAGCATAAAACAATTGCTGAATAAATTTTTTAAAATGGATTACTCTCTTGTTCTTAACCATATATTAATATTTCTTTTGTCCTTGAACAGTAACGATTCTCTACCAAGAAAGATCGTTGACGAAGAAATACATTGTTTTAATCACTTTTTACAAAATATTTATGTATCAGAATTAAAGAACGATATCATTTTTATATTAAAACAATATGAAATTGAAGGATCTTGTCTGAAAGATATACAGCAATGTTTTGATACGCAAAGTAAAATTTTTGATGTTGTAAACACTGAATCGAGCAGATTTGATCTCTTAAAACGTAAAGAATTACTAAATTATTCAGAATTGCCGATTGGCGTAAAATTTGTAAATAAAATTATTAATGATAAATTAACATTAGTGCCAGAAACGATGACGGGAGTGTTCATTCCATTATCGAAATATCTTAAATTATTTTTAGAGATTTCGAATTTGTTTAATAAAATATGTGAGTATACCAAGCAGTTAAGGAAAGAATCACATAATCACCATTACAAATATAATTCAGGGTAGCTTATGGTTGGATAAGTACGCTAACAAATTTATGAACGATATTGTCTTTCCACTATATCTATTTTACGACGATTTAGAGATAGGAAATGTTCTTGGTAGTCACGCAGGCACCAACAAATTCGGCGCTGTCTATGTAACTGAGTATGCTGTTTTATTCTCTCATTCACATTGAAGATAAAAAAAAACAGCAGCAATAAGGAAGTTTTTGCTCAATTAATTATGGAGCTAAATTATACTGAAATGCGTTAAGTTTCAATTAGTGCTAATTTTAGGTGATAATCTTGGATTAAACGGCATTCTGGGCTTTATTGAATCGGTTAATTGTAATTATTTCTTGTAGATTAGGTATTGTATCGATAATTGATGAACACACTGTATTGTTTACATTACATTGCAACGTTTCGATGGAAATTCTCCATCCTCTTCAGGCATTACCTTTATTACACTGTAACGGTATTTTTAAATAAATATTAATATATCGTTATTCACTAAATTACTAATTATAATAGTCAATAAGCATGTTAAAGACTATATCTCGTGAGGAGGTTGGAAATAGGAAATAGTTGGCATATTTAATAATTAACAATATACGACCGAATACGAATAACTAAATAAGCGAACTTTATTCATTAATATTTAATATAAATTATGTACATCTTAATTATAACCATTATTTCATCGTTACGCGAACATTTTCTAATATTCTCAATCGCGTGGTACACAAATCCCTTCGACCGTTAATATGGCGTCGGTTTAGCCTCGCGTACCTTGATAGATACGCGTCAGCATCACCGTGGCGCCGATATTATTTGAAATAAAATAACGACTCAGGTCGTCACCGCACGCACCCGGTCGCACTGCCTTTCGGCGTGCGGGATCAGGGCAATGCAGGAGAACCAATGAGTACAAATATAACAATAGTAAATTAAAATAATAATAAAATTAACTTTACCGGAATTTTTACCATAATACGTGGCTTCTTCATATCGACAATAGGCGAGTAGTTAATCACGACTGATTATCAAGAAATCCGGAAGGGAACAAGAAGGAGATCGCAGGATCTCGTCGGTTTTATTACAACAGCGACGCTTTTCCCACTCACGATCCCTCGATTGCTGGAGCATGCTGATTGGACATCCTCAGCATGCGCCGAAAAATCGCGATGTCACGACAACATGTCAGCCGCGCGAAAATCAAAAATATATATTGAGTGAAGGCAGGTGTTCATTGCAGACACCTCCTAACACCCAACATGTAGCCTCCACCTCCATGATCTCGATACGCACTCAAGAATCCCCTCCACAAGTGCTTTCTACTCGTGGAGGCACGAATCATATTCCAAGCGCAGCACGGGTTGCAATGCTACTCACGGTTCGCATGCGCGAACCGCCCGAGCATGCTACTATTTGCTGAGATTTGCATTGCGCATTAAATGCGCGAAAATATGAATTTTTCATTTAATATCCTATAAATAATGTTAATATTCCTTATAATTACTAATTCTATTTAAATAACCTTTAACAGTTCCAATAATCAATATGGGTAAATTACATTCTAACACTAATAGTTAATCTATCATAATTCGCTTTTATATAATGTATATCATTTTCTATAAATACTACGTTATATCGTATATCTGTCTTTGTCGCTCGTTCAAGGCTTGACGACAAAGACAGAAAATCATTCTCCCCCCAGGTGATAATTCGCCTCACCTGAGTCATGTTCCTGGAGAGGTCGCACCTACCATCATGTATTACAGGAAGGGAAGCGTCGTCTGCGCGTGGGGGGGAAGTCGCGCATCGCATACGACAACATGGCCGACCTCGTCTCCGTGACTACACGTGTAGTCTGTTTCGCGAAAAAGCCTTCGGTGTACCGACACCGTCGAGGCCTTCTCCCGCGTATTTATTAATTAATATTTCTCTTTTGACATGCAATGTCACAACACATATTTTACATTAGATTAGAATAACAAGATTGAATATAAATATATTATAATTATTACATTGGTAACTTACTACACGTCAATATTCATTAAAAATTATAAAAATTCTTTCGTAGTATCTCTGAATCGTTGCACTATAAATTAAAGACAAAGTATAATAAATACATATTCTCGAAGATAAGTATTGCACAGAAGTTAAGGTTATATAGCCAACATTTATGTCAGCAGCGGAAATGTTGTGTTTCGTACGCTATTTTGGAGTACTCATGAGGGATTTCATTCAACAACACGATGAACATTCTATTAATATAAATTATATTAATATTTGCGCCAAATTCTTGATGTTGTACTATTTCCAAGAATAGTATTGTCTGATACCAAACTCCTAGAAATCGCGATATAAAATTTAAACAAGCACTATATAAAATTATACGGAAGTCTGAAGCGCAAATTTCACTTATTAATTCACTATCCCCGAATTTTATTGAGAAATGGTCCATTAGTGAATTTCTGGAGCACGAGGGCAAAGCATCTAACGATAGCAAAAGAAATTTACTATCTACAATAGCAACCAAGCAAGCATTAAAAATGTGCGAAATAGTACATACCCTGCAACTTAAAGAAGAATTTACGTTTGGTTCAGTTATTCGCAAAACAGGGAGACACTTTGAAGACAAAGCACTTGATGAAAAATGTGTTTGTTATTCGTACGTTAATATATGTGGGGCAAAATATCAAAAAAAAACTTTTGTTGCATTGCGCGAAGAAGAGTTGCAACTAAAATTTGGCGAAATAGTCGCTATAATATCTAATAAAATAAAATATTTTTTTACATTACAATTTATGATGAAATGTACTTCGATAAGCATTTCCATTCTTACATTGTTGAAAATACAGGCGTTTGTAAATTAGTTAATTTGAAAAGTTTAGCCACTATAGCGCCCGTTTCAGCAGTGCAAAAAGATAATAAATATTACATTATTACTCGATATGGATTGTAAAATAAAATATCTTTTATTCCTGTCAGAGTATTTTAGAACTTCAGCGGAGTGATCGCGAAATACCAAAAATTCCCAAAATATCCAGAAATACACGTAATTAGTGGAGTTATCCCGAAATACCGCAAAAATTCCCAAAATATCCAGGAAATCCCGTAATTAGTGGAGTAATCCCGATATAACTAAAAAATTTCCGATATATCCAGAGAAATCCGAATTAGAGAAGTTATCGCAAAATTACTCAAAAATTCGCGAGATATCCATGATATCCCGTAATTAGTGGAGTTATTTCGGAATAACTCAAAAATTCGCGAAATATCCAGAAATACACGTAATTAGTGGAGTCCCTATAATGACTATTGCTATATTAACTGGTGTTTGCAGGTTTCCTGGATTATTGCTGGCTGACGGACTTCCTGGCATTGACTCCTTCTTCTGGCTCGGTCTTCCTTGGCTTTCCTGGGTAGCTGCTACAGTGAGCTGCTATTAAACTCAGGACTTGCAGCTCGCTGTCATTCAACACCTCAGCATGCTGCTTCATTGGCTCTTCGTCAGGCTCATTATTAGATTTCGCGAAATATCATTACTTCAAGAGTAATCTATGCTTCGGTGAACTCCTTCTGTGTCCTGCTCGGTTGCTCCCCTGTGCACCTTTGTTTGTGGGCTCGGTGGTTTATATCATATGTGTTAAGGAGCTCGGTTACTGGGAGGGTATCCTAGTTATTATTTATAGGCTCTTATGGAAGTTAGGCAAGGATAGGTTTGATTAGGCTTGTGTGTGTGTGTGTGTGTGTGTGTGTGCTCGTACAGGGAAATAAGGTTTAGCTTAGTGTCGCACTAAATGACATGCACTATTTGCATTGTCACAAGAAATGTTATATGTTTGGAAGCTAGATCCTAGAAATATTGTGGCAGAAAAAGTATATAAAATATATGAAAAAATACTACGAAAAGTCATGAAGGAAGACAAATTAGAGTATGAGCAATTATTAGTAGAGAAAAACAGTGATAATTCTAAAAAACTCTGAACATTGATAAATGAAAAACTGAACAAAACTAAAAAGTAAACATTCCAATTACTAAAATTTATCATAAAAAAGAATTAGTCACGGATTCAAAAGACATTGACGTGAACGAATTTTTTGGTAATATTGGTTTAGAGCTGAGCCAGAAAATAAAAATTCTCAATAACTCTAATTTAAACCTATCAAAAGCTAACCCAAAATGCATTTTCCTTAGTCCAACTAATAATAATGAAATTTCAAATATCATTAACAACATGACACTGAAAAATAAAGGGGTAGATAACATAAATACAAAAACCATTAAGGGGGTTCCATACTCAATTTTTGATAATTAATTAATAAAAAAGTAGAACAGTATGTGAACAAATAAGAGAAGAAGCGCCTTCGTTTATTGACAATCTAACTGTGTGCTGAATTTTAGATTAAAATATTATTGCATTTTCGAGAAAAGTCTTACCAAAAATATCAAATCTTTTCACCTCGTTGAGGTTAGGTTCACATTTTTAGTAAGACTTTTCTTAAAAACGCAATATAATTTTAATCTGAAATTCAGCACACAGTTAGATTATTAATAAACGAAGGCGCCTCTTCTCTTATTTTTTCACATACTGTTTTATTTACAAATTAATTACTAATACTCATTATTGCCGATAAGGTAGGGAGGATAAATATAGACTATGGCACCCCGTTAAGACACTTACAAGCTACATAATAATACCATTAGTACATATCATCAACTTATGTATAGAAACTACAATATGGCCAAATGCACTAAACAACGCTGAAATTATACCCATATACAACAGTAATGATAAAAATTTTGCTCAAAATTATATACCAATATCACTAATTTCTAACCTTGGGCAATTTTGGAAAAAAATATCTACGATAGACTATATAACTTTATCGAGTCTTGTGATATTATAAATAAGAATCAGTATGGTTTTGTTAAAAATAAAAGAACCAAAGATGCTCTGCAATCCATAACAAATATTATATACACTAATTTAGATAATAGCAAGCCTATAGTCGTAACGTTTCTGGATTTCGTTAAAGCATTTGACACTGTTAATCACAACATACTATTACAAAAACTTTATCAATACGGAATAAGACGATGTGCATTTAAACTATTATCCAACTATCTAAGCAATAGGTACCAAAAAGTCAAGTCAAAGATACACTAAGTGACGAAATTTTGGTTAACACAGGAGTACCGCAGGGTACTATTTTGGGGCCACTATTGTTCATACTTTATATCAACGATATGTTAAAGGAAAATATCATTGCATATGCTGACGATACGGTCATAATCATTGAAGATGAAACTTAGAGTGGAGTAGAAAATAAACTGAATGAAGAAATAAAAATCTTATCGAATTGGTTTGCCATAAATATGCTTTCACTAAATTTAGAAATATCAACGTACATGACGTTTGGGAACTATCAGGACAGTGTTCCCCCTAATTTCGAGATAAGACTGAATAATGAACTTTTAAAAAAAACTGAGTACTGCAAATACCTTTGAATTATTTTTTATTATAATATGAAATGGGATAAACATACTAACAAGGGAGTACATGACCTTCGGGAAACGGATCTTATCCTAACTTTGGAATATGTTTTTTAATGTAGAAATATGAAGAAAGCCAAGCTATTGCTCGCCAATGACCACAATGACGAAAGTTATTCGACATCTAATAATAATTTCAAAGAAAATTACTTCCAATTTAATCGCTTATAACTCCGAAACAAATAAAGATAGAGTTCAGATAGATATAATTAAAAAAAAAAGCTATGATTGCTTCAGTTGGAGTAAAGTTATGAAGAAAATAAGAAGTTGAAGAATTTTGGGCTAAAAGAAACAATAAACTTTTGACTTTAAATTTTGTTAAAATTATCTTCAATTTCTTATTTTTATTATAACTTTGCTCCAAATAAAGCAACTTTAGCTTCTTTTTTTTAAATTATATCTACTTGAACTTAATTTTCTTCTGGTTTTTGGTTTGATTGTTTATCTTTATTTGTTTCGGAGTTATAAGCGATTAAATTGGAAGTAATTTTCATTGAAATTATCATGCACTTCCCTTGTAAGTATCTCTATAGCAAGACCAAATATCTAGTATTTGTATTTTACAAATTGGCTAAAGTCATGAATATAAAAACATTAAGATTGACATATTATGCACTTTTTAATAGTATTATAGGTTATGGAATCATTGTTTGGGGTGGGGTCTATCCCAATGCCTTGAGCCCTATCGAGAACTTACAGAATAGACTAATAAAAATTGTAAACAAAAACCTTTTTATTGCTAATACTAGCTTATTAAAAATTAAACAATTATTTGCTAAAGAAGCTCTACTTTACCATTACGATAATCTTAAATCTGTATTCTCGAACTCCAACAGTGTAACAAAGCAATAACAGTGTAAATAGCACCATTATTGCAATAAAAATATTACAGAATACCTTTAAGAAATGTATTCAAAAATCGATTGCCAAGAAATAGAAAAGAAATTTTATTCACTTATCAACAAAGACTATGCCAATAAAATATGCCAATCGTATCAATTGTATAATTTCGATAACGAACATCCTACATTGGAAGTCCATGAGCATGTAGCTATCAGGAAATTATTTCTAGATATCCGTACATGTATCTGCACAAAAGGACTTTGTAAACAAGAGATCTCACTGCCGTATATCAAATTAAAACTGGTCTAAAACTCAAAACAGCTATCAGAAAACTAAATATATGGAAATGATCAATAATATAGTGTAACAATGAGACTCATTTGCTACAAATTAAAAAAAAGGAACGGGTGTCACGCTACCACTGCGCTACGTCCGCAATTGGTCGTAGCTGTACTTTTCCACGTCTTCTGCCTACCGATACGCGCGCCATATGCCAAGTGCCGATTCTTGTGCTGGCCGCGTCGGTACTACAGAGCACTAAGTGACGGGGATCTATTCTCATGCAGATCCACCACGTCACAACTCCCCCCCGCCTAAACGATGAATACCCCCGGATTCATCGTAATATTAGGACGAAAGGGTAGGGAGCCGGGTCGTAGGTAAAGCAGAAGCCTATGCATGGAATCATTAAAACTTAGAAACTAGGAAACTAGGGTGCTGGAAGGAATTGGGTACTTTTATGTTGGTCGCCATGTAACACATCCGCTGGGGATCAAGGCGGAGGTTTGAGATATAATTGACAATAAACATTTGGACAGCCAAAAACACTTTACTGTTGCTGGAGTTATATTTACAGTCTTATAAGCTATATAAAATCACGGTCGCCAGTCACTAATCGAGTGACAAATAAACTACTAGCACACGCACACTCGTACCGCGCGAGGAAGTCATGCTTAGGGCCTCACACTCACCGGGAGTCGCGCGCTCGCGTACCGCGTGCGGCATCGGGCGTGCTGCTCGCCGAGCGTCCAGAACGAGAGAGAGCGGACGAAACGCGCCGAAACTCGAGCTGCGGCCGCGGCCGATTGCGTAGTATCGCGGTTGCCCGTGCGCTTACCAAGCGCTGAGAATATGGCCCGACGAACACACATACACACATGTGACTGGCATACAAATTACCACGTCACAATAGTAATGCAAATATTAAACAAGTCGATACTACCGAATGGAAATATTGCTAACAATTCAATTACAACAAAAGAGGAAACTAAACAAATTAACTCAAAACTACAAGAAGACACCTTATGCTGCGATTACACACTAATTAATAATAACATAAAAATAAAACATATACACTTCATAAAAGAAACTCTTTACAAAACTGAAGAAAAACAAGAAACTAGTATTGCAATATATACACCAATTGAAGCTGTATTTAATGATCTGGAAAAAATGGCTGAGAACAATAATATCAAAACTGTCTTAGGAAAAGCAAGTAAAACACCTGGGAAACCTATTATACAAGCCAATAATTACCGAATGTCATATGGTGATATAAACTACTTAGGTTCAAATAAAGCATTTTTGTACTTCGACAGTGGTATTAGAGGCAAACAGACGTTTATTAACTCAATGTACCCTTTAAACAATCAACCGAAGTACAAAGACCTAATAGTTATTGACGATATAATCTTTACCGCAACATGTAAATCTGATTCAGTGACATGTGCTGTTGGACTAACATCTCCTGCAAGATTAAACAAGTATGAATAAATAGCATTTGCAAGGAAAATGAATGCTTCAACTGACAAGGGGAGTAATTGACTTCCGGGAAATGGATCTTATCCTAACTTTGGTATGTATTTTATAATATAATGCATCCTACCCAAGTATCATTTAATTAAATAAATAAATCATAATCAAATGATTTTTATATTTTAAATCTCACGCGTAAACTGCTCATCAAACGCATCGTCAAAATTGGTACGCGGCACGCGAACACTATCCTCTCACCGCGCGGTCCAGTTGGGAGAGGCGCGCGTCTCGCCCCACGTACCACGGTCTACAAACTACTTAACTGCGTAATTAAGGCGATGCCGGCTTACACTTTGTTTCACCTTAACTAAACATGTTTTTTTGTTTAATTAACATTTTATAAATTTATCTAATCTTAATATGCCCCGAGTATCCGAATGATGATTTTTTTCTCATCTATTTAACATAGGAATTTATTAAAATAAATAAACAAATACTCAACTAAATATTGTAAACGGGTTTTCCGTTTCGTTAATTCACATAAATCGGATATTCGTTAAAATAACGATAATAAACAATTTATGAAGTATGAAGAGTCAAATTAATTAATTCATTTGTAGTTTAATTATTAAAATAATTATGAAAATAAGAATAACATGAAAATCAATAATTATTACATAGAAAAAATTATGCGCGTGGATATATAGCGATGGATCAAGGATCATCGATTGTGTATTAGATTATCTTGAAGATTAATAGATAATCAGTCCTTATAAGGGCTCGCGCAAGCATTAGGAGCATTGATTCATTCATTTAAATCGTACTGATAGTAGCGAGGCTCATAATTATTGGGAGATTCCGGACTCCTCTGAAGCCGTCAAAATCAACAAAAGGACGTTAAGAGGACGTCGAAGCTAGCATTTTTACCATCAGAGTAACTCTACCTAATGGCACATATTCGCAATCAGTTTCACACTATTCTTCGTTATTTGCCGCTAGATTTCAATGAAATTTGCACAGGATATATAAAATGATGCAGAGAATTGGGCTGTGCATCGAAAAGCGGCGAAAATTGAAAGAAAAACCTTTCTGATTAGTCTAAAACTGCTAACCCCAACCGCGTACGTTATACGTATGTAGTAAGGATATTCCCCAAGAGGTGGCGCTGTATGGGTGCATCGATGTTGGGGTTAGCAGTTTTAGACTAATCAGAAAGGTTTTTCTTTCAATTTTCGCCGCTTTTCGATGCACAGCCCAATTCTCTGCATCATTTTATATATCCTGTGCAAATTTCATTGAAATCCAGCGGCAAATAACGAAGAATAGTGTGAAACTGTAATTGCGAATATGTGCCATTAGGTAGAATTACTCTGATGGTAAAAATGCTAGCTTCGACGTCCTCTTAAGAGTAAATATGATTGAGGGGCCGGGTAGCCAACGGGCGACAAGCCCCCAGTGACTCCTGGTTCGCCCGGGAGTTGCGTTCCTTTTATTTTTTTGGGTAGAAAAGAGTTGATCTCTTGCCCGTTTGTGGACCCCATGGCTTGCAAAGGCCATGTGTGATCGATGCCTGAGGCTAGATCCAGATGAACCAAACGGTTTCCCAGTCGCGCGTTTTTACAGTTTTAGGACTTGTTCGCTGATCGGGTTTCCGCGTCGATCAAAAAAACTATATTACAAAATTATAATTTTCGTTTACCTGGGTCGTTTTTTCGTCTTTTGAATATTTGGAGGCGCTGGCTAACCACCGTGTGACAAGCCCCGAGTGATTTCGGAATCAATCCGTGATTGCGAAAATTGTCATTGATACTTAACGGTTTTGCAACTCGAGTCATCCGCGAGCGTTTCAATTATATATGTAATTTTTGTTTAATATTAAAATAAAAATATAAACAAAAGATGCCATTGGTCACCAAAGATAAATTTTGACTTGTTATTTCGATTTGTACTTTCCCTGAAATTTCCTCTCCTTATGCGAATCCTTATAATTAAAACAAGACCGAATCAAAAGAAATTAGTCTTATGAATTCTTGAACTTTTTGATTTTTTATTTAATTTCGCAACCCAACGAACCCGTGCTTATGAAGATTTGCTCGAGGTCCTTCCGAGCGTTCACCGACGTCGTCGATCACTTCGCCTTGATAAATACATAGGGTAAATGTACCAATACCTGCGGGTGTACGAAATCCTGCGGCTTTTTCTTTTTTTCTAAATAAAATAAATAAAAATCAATTTTTTTCGTTAAAAAAATTCATGCGATTACTATGGGTTAATTGGTACCAGAATAAATATTAATAAGTAATATATATTAAATTTATAATTAAGTATAGGTCTTCTAAAAATACAGTGTCAAAAATTGAATAAAATGATTTCATTTCCAAACGATTTCGACAAAAATTAGCTAGCTTAAAAGTCACTTAAAATTTAGTAAATAATTATGTTAACCTACGAAAAAAGATTTTTCCATTACTTAAATATATTATTTATTATTTGAAATATTAAAAAAGGCTTAATCTATTTAAATAATTATTAAAAATCGTCAGTAGCATTTGGGCAGTATCCGCAAAGTATGCGCGCATCGCTGCGGCGAAAAATTGACGCGATTGTCCGTATTCCTGCGCAGTAACGTGTCAGTACATAACCTAAAAACTACACTACTTTACAGTACCTTTATCGCAGTTATAATTTCACGTTTAATGTAAAAATATATATTTAATAACTCCAAAAGTAAAGAAACTTGACAGGCAGAAACAAAATAAAACAAAGAAGGAAGCAAGCAAGAATGTAATGAGTTGTAAAATATAAAATGTATATATACTGCATTAATGTGTATATATATTTTTTCTGTTATAACACTGTTACTTATAGCACACTGCTGTGATGCATTGTTCATTATTGGAACATTAAATAAAATAATATATATTAGATTTAAGAATAAATTAGTTATAGGCTGCAGAAATGCAGCTGATCATTAACTAATTAGTTTAAGTTAGTATATGGTTTGCAGATGTAATAAAACTGTAATTATTAATGGGTTAAATAAAGAATAAAGAATAAAGAAAAGATTAGAAAAGAAGAATTAAATTTACAAAAAGATACTGAAAAAATACGCAAACAAGAAGAATGTTTAAAATAAATGGAAATTTTAAAAATTTAGAAAGAAAATGATTTACAATAAAGAAAAGAATTGATAGATATAAAAAGTCTTAAAAAATAAAAAAGCTCAGTTGATTAACAAGCAATGCATAGTAATTTTAGATTTTTTAGATTTCTAGAAAAGTTATTTGATTTATTTAATAAATTTATTAATATTGCATGTGCATATTTATAAAATATGTTAAAGTTTAAATTAATAAACAAATTACTAATTAAATACTCTAATGTTTACTTAATATTATTGTAATTAAAACTTTATGGTAAGTAAAAACTATTATTTTTAAAAAGTATTTCCCTAAATTATTAACAGCAGAAATAGGGGCAAAGTTCCGCATTAATACGTTCATTCCATTTTATATTCCGCAGGAATATGTACATTTTGATACGCGAAAAGTTTTTTATTATAAAAAATTTTAATTCATAAATAGTAATGTTAAGTATTTTTTTTTAACTACCTAATAGCTTAAACTTTATGTTTAAATAATTTAGATATATCAATATTGATATATATTCACAAAAAAGACTAAAAAATTGGCTGATTCAGCTTGACGCCGCAGGAATTGGTACATTTACCCTATGAATAATATTAAATTTCGTATTGCATGCATGCTGCTTAATCCTTCTTGGCTACAAGGTTGCATATATTTGATTTTGCATGGCTTAAATTTTTATTACTATTATTATTTTAAAAGAATTCATAAGACGACGCAGAATTATTGAATGGATCAATAATCTTAAATGAGTAATTTAAAAATGCGCAAAATGAAGTTTGCAATAAAAATGTAAAGAAAGCCAAGTTATCTTTTGTCAACGGACACTTTTACGGGAGTTATTCGACATCTAATAATAATATCAGTAAAAATGGCTTCCAATTTGATCGCTTACAATTCAGAAACAAATAGAGTTAGGCACTCAAATAAAAAACCAGAAGAAATTTGAGTTCAAGTAGATATGGTTTGAAGAAAAAGAAGTTCAAATTGCTTAATTTGGAGCAACGTTATGAAGAAAATAAGAAAGCAAAGATTATTAGGTCAAAAGAAACAATAAATTGTTCATATTAAATTTTGCTTAAAATTTCTTCAATTTCGTATTTTCTTCATAACGTTGCTCTAAATTAAGCAATTTGAGCTTCTTTTTTTCACAGCATATCTACTTGAACTCAAATTTTTTCTGGTTTTTGGTTTAAGTGTCTATCTTCTTTGTTTTCGGGTTATATTCATTTTCAGCGTGATCTAAAATCAATGACGTAAACACAAAATCTGTTTTTTACTATTTCGGTCTGGGAGTTGCTATATCTTTGTTGTTCGTCAACTGGGTACGAAATAAATGTCATCACTTATTGCAGAAACTCGTCTAATCTTCAAAAATATTTTAATCTCAAAAAATTAATTTATTTTTTATTTATTCATATTTATAAATTTATAATACGATGCAGATTGGTACTTCTCATGCATAACTTATTAATCTCCAGGATTTACACAGTATATAATTTTTACTATTTTCACTTTTTGAATATTACACTATTGAATAGTGTAATATTCTATCTTCTATAAAATGGCTGAACATGAAGCTTGGAGTAGTGGTGCGTCCGAACCAGAAAATGAAGTATTAGAAAACGAGGTTTTAGGCAATGGAGCAGAAAATGAAGACATCGGGGAAGTCAATTTGGAAGACTTTTCTTATAAGGAAACTGAATGGTCTGAGGACGCGTATTTTTATACATCAATCAAAGATTTTCAAGGTAGGTCCGAAATAAATTCGAATATCTCTTTTTCAGGAAATACACCAATTGATTATTTCAATTACTTTTGTGATTCTTCTTTGCTCAAAAAAATTGTAGATGTAACCAATCGTTACGCAACTCAAAATCCCATAACTCGTTCTTCCCACATGAAAGCTTGGTCCCCTGTCACAAAAACAGAATTGGAAACTTTTCTAGGCCTTTCCATTCTAATGGGCCATGTCTATAAAGGCGATTTACAAAGTTAATGATCCACAGATCTTTTGCTACACATTCCAATTTTTGGCCAAATAATGCCTCGCGATAGATATATTCACATCCTACGATGTTTACATTTTCATAATAATGAAGAAATCGAAAATCATCCTTTAGTGAAAATAAAGCCAGTAATAGAACACGTGCAAAGCAACTTTTCAGCAGTTTTTACTGCAGGAAAAAATCTGTGCATATATGAAAGTCTATTATTATGGAAAGGTAGGCTTCGATTAAAGCAGTACATTCCTTTGAAGATAAATCGCTTTGGCATCAAGCTATTCATGATTGTAGACTGCGAGACGGGATTCGTGTTGGGTTTTATTGTTTATACTGGCGCAGACACTGATTATCAAAAGTTTGATTTGGGTGTTACTGGCGATATTGTAGCTCACTTTTTACAATCTTATTTTTATAAGGGTCATGTTGTATACATAGACATTGATGTACATCTCCCACTTTGGCAGAATTTTTACACGATCGTGATACAGGTATGTGTGGTACAGTGAAAGCAAATAGAAAGGGAATGTCAAAGCTTGAAAGCAAGTTAGTTCGAGGTGAAGTACAAGTCTCTCACAACGATGTGTGGATGGCAGTGAGGTGGGAAGATAAACGTAGCGTTCGTATGCTTACAACTGTGCACGAACTTGAATTCTGTGCAAGTGGAAAAAAATGTTACCTAACAAATAAAGATATTATAAAGCCAAGATGTGTCCACGATTATAATCAAATATGGGTGGTATTGATAATGTTGATAGACAATTATCTATAACAGAAACAGTGCGAAAAAACAATGAAATGGTATCGAAAGCTTTTTTTTCATCTTATTGATCTTTGTCTATCCAATGCTCATGCGTTGTATAAAATGAGAAACGTGAAAGCTATATCATTTCCTTCATTTAGATTACAGGTTGCTAGATCATTACTGAAACTTGATCCTTCTGCAAGCATCTCTCCTTACAATGACTCTCCCATTCGATTAGTTGGCCGCCATTTCCCGAGGCAAGGTACAAGTCGAAGATGCCACTTGTGCTCTTTGCGTAAGACTCCACGTAGAACGACATACATTTGCCCTAGTTGTGAAACTCCTCTATGCGCAGCACCATGTTTTGAAGAGTACCACACAAAAGAGACATTACCGTAGAGCCAATCATTTCTACGTGAGAGGCAAGGGGACTCACGAAAATCAAGCACCCCAATGGGATCACCTTTTCGCCACGTCCACGCCGTTGATCCTGGGTTATGCTAAGAGCGAATATCAGAATATTTCTTGACATCTTGACAAATGTAGCAGATGTTTGTTGTACTTGTTTTAGAAGTGAATGCGACCTTGAATGTAAATTTTTAAGATCAATGATACCTCAGCTATTTTTTTCAGAATTTTTTTTTGTTGTGTCCATGACACTATGTACGAAAATCTGCAAAAAATTCTATCTATGCTAGAAAAAAAATTTGACCTTGAGAAATAGATTTTCAAGGTCAAGAGTATCTCTAGGATTTGTTTACTATTTTTTTCATGTTCAGCGCGAGAAATTACATAGAAATACCCTCTAGAGCTTTCCTGGAAAATAAGAAAAAAATTTTACATTGTACTTTACGTTGCCTGCGGGGGTGGTCGATTTATCGACCAGCAGTCAGGGTGGCGACTCTACCTGAAATATCCAATGATTTCATGTATACATTTCGCATTTTGTAAAAGGTCGTTTAGTACTAAAATTTTCCCGCAGCCAAAAGGTTAAGGTTATGAACCTTCAGCGGGTAGCTTAGTGCTACTTGACTCAAGGAGCAAAATAACCTAATAATGTATACGATTTAGTCTAGATGTTAACTTTGTTAATCTTTTACTATAATGTTTGCCATAATGTTGATTAAATATATAAGTTTACAAATTATATCATGCACAAAAGCATAATCGGCGCATACCGTTGTTACTTATTTAAATTGTTAATTATTGAAATTCGTAGTCTAAATAGTTTTAAGCTAGAATTAAGTTGTATGTACCGGACCCACCAACAGGTAACTATGTTTACTTCTGTGGGAATTGCGTGGAATGTTTGTAACTTCTATGTAATTACATTTTTCTGGTAAATAGTTAAAAATAAAAAAAATAAAGTAATAACTTACATCTGGCTGTTGCTGTAAAAATTAATAATTTTTAAAAAAATTGATTCGATCCAAGCCTGTACATTGGCTGGTTTTGCTTGAAAATCCTGTCCACGTGTAGAGAATATTGTATAAAAAATGAAATATATTTCTGAGGTAATTATGTACAGATTAATATCAGTGCGTTACTCTATTGCGTACTATTGTAATTACAAAATACTCGGTTGAAAAAGTTAATTAGGGACCAAGATACATCAGTGGCCGAGCTAGCTTAAGATTTAAGTTAGACCCATCGCTGTTTCTCGGAAACGGTTAGAGCAATAAATTGTTTGCGAAAACAGTTGTTATTAATAAATTAGCAAAAAATTATAATCTATTGATTTTTGTGCCATATCACATGTCCGCGGATTCTTGATTTTCGTAATTAGCGTTTACATTAACTTTTAGGATTTTTGCAATGAACCATCAAAAAGCAATAAATTAGCAATAAATTCTACCATTTAGATTAGTTGAAAATATTATTTAGGGAGCAAGTTACAACAGCGGCCGGGTTAGCTTAAGATTTAAGTTGGTCCGATCGCTGTTTCTCGGAAACGGCTAGAGCAATAACATTGTTTCTAGGATAGTAAATAAGCAATAAATTAGCTATAAATTCAGGGATAGTTAATTATGGGGCGTTTTGAAGTGGATGGGCCATTTCAATAGACATCTGGGTGTGGGACTGGCGGGGCTACGGATGGTTACACAAAGATTGTCTGCATGGGCTACGGGTGCCTCTCTCAGACTCAACAGTTCTAAAACACAGGCGATTTTATTTAGGTGCCGCAAATAGTCTGGAGAATTTTATAAAGAGCAAACCGGTGTTAAATTTGGGGATAAAGTCCGCCTTTCTTCTGTGGACAACGTAGTAAATCTAGACGTTACCCTCGACTTTCAATTAACGTGGAAATATCATCGTGATAATATTACAAGGAAGATTAACAGAGTATCGTTAAAAAATTAACGTCTCACTATTTTAAATAATAAACCAAATAATCAAAATAGTAATGAAAATACTAAATATAAACAAGTTCTCACTTTACCTTATTCGAAAGATCTTTACGAGAAAATGTCTACTGATGTAAAAAACACGGAATGAAAACTCTCCCATGTGTAGAAAATAAATTAAGTAATATCATAATTAAAGGGAAAGACAGATCTGATAGATATACGCAAAAAAATGTGGTATACAAATTCAACTGCATAGACTGTGACGCATCTTACGTAGGACAAACAATGAGACAAATAAAAACACGAATTAATGAACATAAAGGAAGTAAAAATTCTGTTGTTTTTCAACACGTACAGGACAACAAACACGTCTTTGACTGGAAAAACTTCAAAATTTGAGATAAAGAAGCAAACTATGTAAAAAGAATTGCATCCGAAATGGTGCATATTAATTTACAAAAAAATTCAACAAACAACAAGACTCGATTAAATTAAATCGACAGTATTCGCACATTATATCTAAAATAAAAATGCGCTAATTTAAACGATATATTTGTATACAGAGCTCGTGCGTCATAATAGAAAAAATGTAAATATTGATTGCTCGATTCATTACTATATAAGCGGTCGCAAATTCGTATACTTTACTTTATTGCCGAAATCTTTGTCGTATATACATCTCCGTTAACGTTTTCTTTGTGTATAATGAGGAAAAAGAAACGAAAATTTAAATTGACTTACGACTGGATATTTGTACACAAATAGCGATATTACATTAGAAGGTAACCTATTATTTTTCTTTCACTTATTGTTTATTTTGTATTATCCGAGATATATTTTAATCTTTTTTATAAAAAATAAATTTTACAGTCTGAAGAAGGCGGCATTGACCACCGAAACGTTACGTTACAAAAGGAAATAAATGTGTTAAATTTTTTTACTCATCCTTTCCTTTTTCACAATTGACTCGGGAAGATCGACAAATTTTCAATCAACCTAATTGAATAAACCACCGAGTGATAAAAGTACAGTAGTTGTACTGGTTGCCTCGCAGAAGATGCGAAACAGGCTACGGATACTGCGTAATACTACATAATACTACTTAGATATTTTTTTTGTTTTTGTTATTTAACGTCGCTCTATTTATGCTGCCAGGGCTAATCAGCGACGGAGTTGAACGGTGTGTCTGTAAACAAAGCACATGTAGTTGAAACCGTGGTGCTTGTGTCCATCGGAAGATATCATCGGTCACTGTAATTAGTCTAATAATTACAGTTTCCTGTCCTCCCGATGGAACCACCGCGATCTTCTTTACATCTTCGCGTCCCTAACGTTCCCTATAGTTCAGATGCCCGTGCCTCTCATGCACTGACAAGTGCACGAAACGCACGCGCACCTGAACTGGCGTCACATTATAGTGACACGCCGAGCCACTGAGTCGCGGTGTTCGAAAAATGCACATGAAAAAAATTTTCAGAGGTACACGTCTGGGATCGAACCCACGACCCTCGGTGTGAGAGTCGGGAGCTCACTACTTAGATACATCGACCACTTTGGTATCATATTATTTTGGAATTGTTCCGGCGGTAATATTATATGTTGAATACAGGAAACATAGTGTTATCATTCTAAAAAGTATATTTGACTGTGCAAAAATAATTTCAAGATCAAATTTTTTATTCGGTATTTCGACTTGAAAATTGGTATACCAACGTATTTTAATGCTTTGAATACGAAATAAATAGTGTTGCGTTTAATGAAACACATTTTCATAGTGATTATTTGAACTATTTATCACTATTAGTTTCTTGGCAGATCAACACATAGTTATTTTTTCTTGCGGAAGATTTTTTATTGATAATATTCTTATTATTTCATAATTCTCTTTATTTATTAAGTCGTCAAAAAAATACAAGCAATTATTTTTGATAAAATGGCTGATATTGAAACTTGGAGTAGTGGCGAGTCTGTACCTGAAATACAAGATTTGGAGAATAATGAGGAAATTTATGAAGTTGATTTGGTAGAAAATGATTATGAGACTCTAATTTTGAAAGCGCGTATTTTTATCCATCAATCAACGAATTTCAAGTTACTTCTAAAATAAATCCTAACATCTCTATATCGGGGAATAAAGCAATCAATTACTTTAAATACTTTTTTATTCCCCTCTGATGGAAAGAATTATAGATGAGACGAATCGCTATGAAAGTCAGAATCATGAAGATCGGCAATCCCATCAGAAAACTTGGTCTCCTCTTACAGAAGATGAATTTGAATGTTTTATTGGCCTTTCAATTCTAATGGTCTAAAGATCCTCTGCTTTATACTCCATTTTCGGTCAAATAATGTCGCGTGATAGGTTTCTTGCAATCTTACGCCATTTACATTTTCATGATAATGAAGATACCTCCGAAATCGCTCACCATCCTTTAGTGAAAATAAAACCAATAATAGACTATCTACACAGTAAATTCTCAGCAGCTCTTATTCCAGTCAAAAATTTGTGCATAGATGAAAGTCTAGTATTACGGAAAAGCAAGCTTCAATTCAAGCAGTATATTCCTTTGAAAAGAAATCGGTTTGACATCAAACTTTTTGAATTAGTAGACTGTGAGACTGGATTCATTTTGGGTTTTATTGTCTACACTGGCGCTGATACTGATTATCAGAAGTTTGATTTGGGTGTTACTGGGGATATTGTCGCTCATTTCTTACAATCTGATTTTTACAAGGGTCATATACGTAGGTAACTGGTATAAATCTCCCATAGTGGCAGAATTTTTGCATGATCGCGATACAGAAATGTGTGGCACGGTAGGAACAAATAGAAAAGGAATGCCAAAATTAGAAAATAAATTTGAGCGAGGTAAAGTTCAAGTTCCTCATAATAATTTGTGGATGACAATCAGGTGGCAAGATAAGCGTAGTGTTTACATGCTTACAATTGTGCACGAACCGGAGTTCTGTACCACTGGCAAAAAACACTATCAAACCAATGACGATATTATAAAACCACAATGCATCCATGAATACAAGCAAAATATGAGTAGTATTGACAATGTAGATAGACAATTGTCTATAACCGAAACGGTTAGAAAAACAATGAAGTGGTATCGCAAGTTATTTTTCCATCTTATTGATCTAAGTTTATCTAATGCTCATTCTTTATATAAAATGAAAAATACAGGACTAATGTTCTTTCCTTCATTCCGAATATCGATTGTTAGATCATTATTGAAATTGCA
Organism: Theocolax elegans; assembly: GCA_026168455.1. NCBI lineage: Eukaryota > Metazoa > Arthropoda > Insecta > Hymenoptera > Cerocephalidae > Theocolax > Theocolax elegans. Next base: position 9,391,729 of record CM047431.1, read on the forward strand.
TAATACTAATGATAGCATTTCTCGTCTTGTTAGCCCTACTACTCGATTAGTTGGTCATCATTTTCCAACGTTTGCTACAATTCGAAGGTGTCACTTGTGTGCTTTACGTAAAATTACTAGTCAAACAAAATACACGTGCTCTGATTGTGATATTCCTTTACATGCGTAGCTCCATGTTTTGAAGAATATCACACAAAAGAGACATTATCATAAAGTAAAATATTTAGAGGTGAGAGGCAAGGGAACTCACGGAAATAAAGCACCCTAACTAGATCATGGAGGATCTCTTCTCCAGATATGTTCCTAGGGTCACTACGAAGGGTCCAACGAAAGAATTTGTGCCTCCCTTGATGTACACTGAGACTAGAAAACGCTTTTTCCAAGTTCAAGGTACGCATCTATGGAATTCATTGCCGGAAGAGATGAAAACTTATCGTCACTTAAATGCTTTAAGTCTGCTATACGGGGGCACTTTCTGGCACTCGAATAATAAACATCGCACTTTGTGTTAACTTATTAAAACTGTTATAATCTTATTTATTATTCTTTTGTCTGTAACGATCCATATACACCATGAGTGAATGTATTTAAGAGATGAGTGCAGACAGAATGAATGAATTAAGCGTAATTGGGAATAGAGCCGTCTAATTTTACGTATTGTTATTTTTTTATCTCACTTTATTTTATATTTTGACTGTTTGATGCATTAACCGAAAATTTATTTATTTGTATTAAATTGTTTAGTGACTTATTCTGTGATCTCGCTATATATATTATAACGGTAAGCGACATACCGATCAAGTGAGCAACGCGAAAGAGTATTGATTGATTGATTGATTAGATTTATTGGGTAAAATGGGGTAAAACCACGTATACACATATTGAAAAAATCAGCGCATAAAATTTAGTAAATAACAAACAATATATACAAAAGTTATATACAAAAATAAAAAATAATTAACGAAATATAACAAATAAATAATAAAAATAAAATTAAAATAAATATAAATAACAATATATAAATGCAGCGCCAGAATACTGAAAAGCTATAAATAAAAATAACAATATAAAATAAAAAATACTAAACTAAATAACAATTAAAACGCAAATAAAATAAAATACACTACAATCGGAGCAAAATACAAACTCAAAAAACGCTCATTACATAAATCTAAACGCTCGATACGACATGTATGCTTAAACGATTAAACGCTCAGAAATCCGGCAAGGGAGGGTAGATAATTCTCTTATTTCTCATCCTCACCTCCCAAGCCTGTCGATCGAGCTTAGAGAGATATGATGATAGGGATGATTCAAAAGAACCAAAAAGGAGAGGGTCAAAACTGGTGAACGGGAGGTGATTTATGAGGCGAGAGGCAGTGATTATGAAGGAATTATTTAGGGCTTTAGTTCTAGGAAGAAGATAAAAAATGGACAAGGGTGGGTGACGTGAGGAAGAACGGGATGGAAATGTAGCGTCGCGAAGAATGAAATACCGGGCAATGTAGGAAGGGGATTTATGCGAAATGATATTATAAACACAAGTACCGATGAAAAGGGATCTCCTAAGCCCAACCGACAGCCAACCCAGCTTAAGACGGTATCACATATTCGCGCCACGGAATATTTCCCCACACATAACGAACGCAAGCATTTAATAAACGCTGGAGTTTTAAATTTCTGGTAGCATCGAAGTCGTGCAAAACCGCGCATGCGTAATCGAAGTGCGGGAAAATCAATGCCTCGACTAGACCGCGATCTGACGAGACCAGTCCAGGGTAGGTGTAATCCAGAGGCCCAGTGATTTGTTTTCAGACTCATAGTCAAGGAAATTATTCCCTATTGCAACCTTCGGAGCAGTATCCAAGTCAATGCGCGAAATAAAGGCCTGACTGCCCAAGATCATCACTTTCGTCTTTTTCATGTTCAAATTTAATCCGTTGGACCTCGCCCACTTATTCACCGCATTTGCGTCATCCGAAATTTTCTGGACACCCTGGACGAGATCAGCAGGATAGAAAGAGGGGTAGATCTGGTTGTCATCCGCAAAGATCATGTGATTAGAATGTCTTAAGACGCGCGATAGGTTATTAATAAAGATGGAAAATAACAGTGGGCCCAGAACACTGCCCTGTTGAACCCCCCTAGACATGTCGAGCCAGGCCGAGCCTGCCCCCAGTTCATCCACTACCGCTTGAGTTGAGTTGAGTGTATCGGAACATCCCAAAGATCGCAAACTCTGGGGAGTTGGAAAAAACAGGGTCGGAGTGAGCCACAAGCCTGACATCAAGATTATTCTTGAAATAGGCCGCAATACTCCCCCCCCCCCATCCTTACCAACTCGGTCCAGTCTGTGTAAGGTGTAATTAGGAAGGCCCAACGTGTTGGAGGAGTCATGTTCCGTGAGAATAGTTTCAGAAAAAGCAATGATATCGTGATTAAAAGGAAGAAAAAAAAGTGCGTTTTTAGGCGGTTTATGTTTACATGAAAAATGGAGAATTAAGTGTTAGTAGGTGATGACGGCTGTCCAGACAATCTTTACTGCGAAGGAGGAGAATTGTTAGGTTATTAATGTCCGATTCAGAGTGTATCGGAAAAAGCTGCCCTCCCTTAGTTTTACGCATAAAAACCGTATAGTTATTAACTATAGGTCTCGCGAAACCCAAGTCAACAGAACGACGCAGCGCTTTACTTAAAAAAACGTGCAGCTCCTTGGGCCATAGCGCACGCAAAAAAATCGACGAGCCTCCACCCGCACCAAATAGGGAATCAGCTGCCATACACCTGCAGTCAAAGTCGCCGGTCTTGATTCTCGATTCCCTGGCTTGATTCGGGCAAGCCAGGGATGAACATCTACAATTTGTGAACAAACCCGGGGGAGATTGATGGCGGTCACAATTTTTTCTATGGCCTCCCCATCCGAAATGGCCATGTTAGTAGGGACACCAAGCAGTAACATCTCGCAGGTGTCTCCAAAGGATGAAACTGCCGATATCGACACGAATACTCTCGTTCGCCACTTCCAGCGCTCCCAGTCGGTCCGAGACGCTGGAGAATCTCTCTTCCGTCGCTGTCTCGATTTGTAGAACCCGGGAATTAAAGTCCCGGATTTCGCTGGCTAGCTCTTGTACCGATGTTTCGATGCGCGAGACCGTGCGCTCGAAATTAGCTTCTAACCGACTCGCAAAGTCCGAGAAGAGAGCTTAGTGCTTAGCAACCTACGCACATGGCGGCAAAGTGGGCGAGGCGACGCGCTTGGCCGTCCCTGTGGTGGGGGTCGCTGTAGAGTGAGTGACGCTTGACGCGAGCTCGTTTTCGAATAAAGCCGTCCCGGGTGGTGCTGCCCCCTCACGCGGCACGGGCAAAGCAGAGTTCTTCGCGAGTCGGCAACAGCGTTATATGAATATAACTGCCGCATCTCGAACATACCTCCGCATGATCTTTCTTTACGATTCTCCGGCTACATATGAAACACGTGGTGCGCGTAGCTGGCTGCATCTCCCAAGGATGTAGTTGGTGTAGATGAAGCCTTGAGGAAGAAGTAGAAACCGCGACGAGGATGACCTTTTGATACAGGTGATAACCGATAGAGGCGCTGATACAACTGTGCGAAATTGCCGATTCTGTGTCGCCAATTTGTGAGTGGACGATTCCTAACCTCTTGTAAGAGCCAACTTTTCAGAGGAAAAAATCCTGGGCGATAAAAAATACCTGATATTATTTCAGACAGGAGCCGCCACTCAAAGGAATCCCTTCCTCTTAGCTGAACTCGTGGAAAAAAGTGTGAACAAATATATCACGACAAGAGTAGAGGTGAAATTTGGACGCGTCCAGTATATCCACCAGAGAGAGAGAAAATATATACAGCGCTACGCACGCACGGACGCGTATGAGCCAAGCGGGGACAACTGATAGTATAGATATAGCGCGCGCCCGGTGTCGTTCGAGAGGCAATACCTCGTGTGTTTTATCGCGCCGATAAAAGAAGTTTTGGTGGATGTGTAACGGTGTGGGTGCAAGAGGCTTTCCCCACACGACCTAACACAGCCGCCCAACACCGTACACCTCCACACCTAGATTCCGTCAACGGAAAAGACGGAGCTAGCACGCCAATTCGCCTATAGGAGTGAGAAAGAAAGAGAGATAGACGAGGAGAGTTCGTGCGGTCGTTCCCGCAGTTTTAAGGGTTTCGAAGCAGCTCCTACGTAAGAGCTCCCTACGTCATCATGAGACTGCTACACCTAGGTTGATAAGTTGAGACAAATTGAACCTAACCGGTGCCTTACCTATGATATTACTTTTAGTTTTACTATTAGCTTAATTTACATTGACTGTGATATCATATGCGACATTTATTTATATTAAATTTTATACACTGCATTTATTTTGGAATGTACAAATAAACATATATCTATCTATTTCTCTTTCTTTCATTTGCAATCTTTCTCCTTAACTCCTTTTCGCCAAATCCCCCTTCCTTAAAAAAAATTTAATGTGCCTAGCTAACATAACTTGGTAATAAGCGTAACAACCAATCAAAACAATCTTATTTTGGCTTCACTTTCAGGTTCATCTATTTTTTAACACAAAAAAAATTCTTTAAAATGTCAAATAATTAGGTTAGATACATTAAGAGTTTTTTTATAATTTTAAAATCGCTCTTTTTATGCTTCCAACTGGTGTTAATCAGCGACGGCGGTCATACAATGCCTTTGTGAAGAAAGCACGTGTTGAAAATACATTCTCCAGTGGTGCTTTTATCAATCGGCCAGGGCCGGGAATCGATCCTGGGACCACCAAATTACGAGCTTAACGCCATAACCGACCGAGCCATCGCAAGCCTCAAAATTAAAAGTTATTTGAAAGAAAGAATTTATGAACATAGAAATAGCTTAATGATTGATAATAAAAATATAGGTTTAAAAAAACATGTTCTAAAAAATAAACATAGTGCCTTGTTTAAAAATATCAAAGTTTTAGAAAACAATATTTGTAGCAAAAACGCTTATCAGTAGGAATTCATATTTACATAAATAAAAATAATTTTAATATGCAACAGAAAAATGTTAACATAACAGAACAGAAAACAGAAAACATTATATCATACCATAATCATAATCATTGCATTGAATAACTAGTAGATTGACAGTTGTAGATAGAATTTGTTTGAGAAAATAAAGGGAGAGAATAAGAGTTTTGTATTAATATGGAATTTGTGTTGAACTGCTTTCGTACTTTCAACTTTGAAAAAAAAGTTGGGGCTTACTCAAAACATTAGTTAAGAAAGTCACGACTGTGGTTGGATTTTTCAGTAATATTAATATATAATGAAAAAGAACTAAAATCTAATGATTTACAGAAAAGCTTGAAAATATATAAATCATATATAATAATCATATAACATATAAATATAAAAAATCTGAAAAAATTCAGGAGAACTACTGTATATCTCTATGAAAAAAATAAATATTGCTATAACTGTAGGAATATGTTTTAAAGATATCCAGTAGTTCTCCTGAATTTTTCCAGATTTTTTCGGGACCATTATGTTCAGTTACAGAGAGTCAAAGTTGACATTTTCGCACTTTTTTGCATTACATGCCCATTTTCATGAATTTGTAGCTCCCAGGGGATGCACTTTTCACTAAAAACATAAATATGACTTTCTTTGTAAAATTTTCTGAACTTTTCATTAAAAATTCTTTTAAAGACATAAATGTATGCTGACACATTCTTGTAAGCCGTTTAAACCTTAAATAGTGAAAATCAGCAATTCTGTTCCGGACTCGGAAAACATAATACTGTCTAAAAGATGTCTTTTTATAGTCAGAAACTGCCTAAAAATTTCCAGAGTGGGTCTAAATCATTAAGATCACTTATGGTCAAAATATCCGGGAAAAGTAAAAGTTCAAGGTAGGTGAATTAAGGTCTTTTGGAGGGGATTAAAGTTAATGTACGGAAGATCGATAATGATTTCGCTCTTTATCGTTCGGGAGCGATCGACTTGGAAGCTTGGCTGTGAATGTCTACGCCGAAAACAGAAGATCGTCTATCTGGCCACGCATAGTCGAACGTCTAGGAAAACGTGGTACCGACATTTCATCGTTATGCAGACAGGACTACATTGAGTCCTTGCAGCCGATGAACGGATTCATGAAGAGGCATGAAGATAACAACCCCAAAAACGAGAAGAGCCACCACTCCACCTTACCCGCTTGAACCACTAAGTATCATCTGTATCAGCGAAGCGTAATGTTAAATAATATACTTCGTCGCCTAGTTATTATATTCGCAAATCATTAGATATAAAAATCGTACCGCGAACATATTAAGAATAAAATGTAAATTCAATTGTTAGATATAAATAAATTATCGTGAAATATTAAGATTAGATCTAAAATTACATATAAATTCAAGAATTTATTTTTGTCATTAATGTAATTATAAGATTTCGTAAATAAATCACCTCTATGCATCATATATATATATCTGTCATTAACAATTTGTGACGTTGTAAAATGTACAACGCACAAGTACATGCACATGGCTTGTATTTACAAGTCATGTGCATGCATTATTTTCACGTTACGTTAGATCGCGATCGCGTCGCAAGTAGCGAATCCCTCGCAGGCGGACCGAAGTGCACCGATGCACTTTTAAATAAGTATTGATACCCACGGTATGGGTATGTTTTAGCACGGAGCCGACGAACGACGCGACCGATACCTGACGGTAGTACGCGGACTACGACCGAGACCACGGCCGAGAGGTATCGTGAGCCAAGGACTGAGCCCAGGTCGTCTCACGATACCTGGCGAATCCGATGCTGATGTCAACAAGACGGGAGGTTAGGCGGCTTCCTAACCTCAACCGTCACACGTGCTCAGCAGACGACGACGGCTGAGATGGCGCATGGGTGCGCGCACGCCCGAACTACGTACTAGTAGTCGGGAGAGCCAGGGTGCTCCCCCACCTTACACCCGTATACCGGGGAACGCGGCACCGACGGCGACGCTCGTGCGGCACTAGGCGTGGTGCGCGGGGAAGGGGGAATCACTCGAGCAGCGAGAGTGTTGCGCGCGCGATTACGCTCGAGTGAGCGACCGTAGTGGGATAATGGGTGGGAGCGCGCGGAGCGAGGGGAGCGCAAGAAGAGTAGGAGTCGCGGTATACCTAATGTATGCGTGCAAAGGTATACCGCGGCATATGAAATACATATATATAGATATATACGGTGCGCGCACACTTATGTAGTGGTGTATACTATTGTATATAGCGAGCGCACGTATATAATATTATTAGATTAATTATTTTAATCCCGTTGCGTAGTCGTTAATTTTAAAGAAAAATACGTATATCCGTCGGTAGAGTTTGGGCGATTTTTAATAGTTTATAAATATGTATATAGTTGTAAATAGTTGCTAAAATTAAATTCTAATTGATGTATGAGTGTGTCGGGATAGTTGATAATACTTACATAGTCGGTAGGCACGGGGCGGCAGCACCGACTGGATTACCGATATGGTAATTCATTATTTGTAATGCGCGCCTTCCGAGTGTCGGGGATGATTGGTTGCGTGGTCGACCCAATAATGAACAGGTTGGTGGTGACGTAAACCACTATTATTGGGTAATCGGCCTTGACGGAAATAAGATCAAGGCTGACTACGCGTATCGATCACGCAATCAACCACCCTAATCAACGCCGGTAGATAAGAAGTAGAGTAAGTTAGAGAAGGATAGCGATAGGGTGGGGAGGAAAATCCTTAATTTTGGGGATCAAGCCTCGCCGCGAGCCGGATGAAGAAGCCGGTCTCGACCATTCGCTACCCGATCGTCCGAGGAGATAGTCCATTCGCTACCCGATCGTCCGAGGAGATAGTCGATTCGCTACCTGATCGTCCGAGGAGACAGACGTGATTCGCTACCTGATCGTCCGAGGAGACAGACGTGATTCGCTACCTGATCGTCCGAGGAGATAGTCGATTCGCTACCCGATCGTCCGAGGAGATAGTCGTGTTTTCCGAAGTCGTGATTATTTTGAGTTGTAGAGTAGTAATTTTGAGGCTGAGTAGCCATTATCATTGTTGAGGAGAGTAGAGTTGAGTAGAGTTTGTTAGTCGAGGTGTGAAGAGAGTAGTATTGCAGCGGTGAGGAGATTTATTAGGCGAGTAATATTTACGGTTAGCCCGACGGGCGGCCGAATTATTAATATTTAAAGATAATTTTTTTATATTTGCCGGACGGAAGGAGTTGTGTGAGAGATTGTGTGCACGTGTGAGAGTCGGTCGTGGATCGCGTTAATATTGTGTCGGTGCCGGAAATTTATTTTGGAATGTACAAAAACATATATCTATCTATTCTCTTTCTTTCATTTGCAATCTTTCTCCTTAACTCCTTTTCGCCAAATCCCCCTTCCTTAAAAAAAATTTAATGTGCCTAGCTAACATAACTTGGTAATAAGCGTAACAACCAATCAAAACAATCTTATTTTGGCTTCACTTTCAGGTTCATCTATTTTTTAACACAAAAAAAATTCTTTAAAATGTCAAATAATTAGGTTAGATACATTAAGAGTTTTTTTATAATTTTAAAATCGCTCTTTTTATGCTTCCAACTGGTGTTAATCAGCGACGGCGGTCATACAATGCCTTTGTGAAGAAAGCACGTGTTGAAAATACATTCTCCAGTGGTGCTTTTATCAATCGGCCAGGGCCGGGAATCGATCCTGGGACCACCAAATTACGAGCTTAACGCCATAACCGACCGAGCCATCGCAAGCCTCAAAATTAAAAGTTATTTGAAAGAAAGAATTTATGAACATAGAAATAGCTTAATGATTGATAATAAAAATATAGGTTTAAAAAAACATGTTCTAAAAAATAAACATAGTGCCTTGTTTAAAAATATCAAAGTTTTAGAAAACAATATTTGTAGCAAAAACGCTTATCAGTAGGAATTCATATTTACATAAATAAAAATAATTTTAATATGCAACAGAAAAATGTTAACATAACAGAACAGAAAACAGAAAACATTATATCATACCATAATCATAATCATTGCATTGAATAACTAGTAGATTGACAGTTGTAGATAGAATTTGTTTGAGAAAATAAAGGGAGAGAATAAGAGTTTTGTATTAATATGGAATTTGTGTTGAACTGCTTTCGTACTTTCAACTTTGAAAAAAAAGTTGGGGCTTACTCAAAACATTAGTTAAGAAAGTCACGACTGTGGTTGGATTTTTCAGTAATATTAATATATAATGAAAAAGAACTAAAATCTAATGATTTACAGAAAAGCTTGAAAATATATAAATCATATATAATAATCATATAACATATAAATATAAAAAATCTGAAAAAATTCAGGAGAACTACTGTATATCTCTATGAAAAAAATAAATATTGCTATAACTGTAGGAATATGTTTTAAAGATATCCAGTAGTTCTCCTGAATTTTTCCAGATTTTTTCGGGACCATTATGTTCAGTTACAGAGAGTCAAAGTTGACATTTTCGCACTTTTTTGCATTACATGCCCATTTTCATGAATTTGTAGCTCCCAGGGGATGCACTTTTCACTAAAAACATAAATATGACTTTCTTTGTAAAATTTTCTGAACTTTTCATTAAAAATTCTTTTAAAGACATAAATGTATGCTGACACATTCTTGTAAGCCGTTTAAACCTTAAATAGTGAAAATCAGCAATTCTGTTCCGGACTCGGAAAACATAATACTGTCTAAAAGATGTCTTTTTATAGTCAGAAACTGCCTAAAAATTTCCAGAGTGGGTCTAAATCATTAAGATCACTTATGGTCAAAATATCCGGGAAAAGTAAAAGTTCAAGGTAGGTGAATTAAGGTCTTTTGGAGGGGATTAAAGTTAATGTACGGAAGATCGATAATGATTTCGCTCTTTATCGTTCGGGAGCGATCGACTTGGAAGCTTGGCTGTGAATGTCTACGCCGAAAACAGAAGATCGTCTATCTGGCCACGCATAGTCGAACGTCTAGGAAAACGTGGTACCGACATTTCATCGTTATGCAGACAGGACTACATTGAGTCCTTGCAGCCGATGAACGGATTCATGAAGAGGCATGAAGATAACAACCCCAAAAACGAGAAGAGCCACCACTCCACCTTACCCGCTTGAACCACTAAGTATCATCTGTATCAGCGAAGCGTAATGTTAAATAATATACTTCGTCGCCTAGTTATTATATTCGCAAATCATTAGATATAAAAATCGTACCGCGAACATATTAAGAATAAAATGTAAATTCAATTGTTAGATATAAATAAATTATCGTGAAATATTAAGATTAGATCTAAAATTACATATAAATTCAAGAATTTATTTTTGTCATTAATGTAATTATAAGATTTCGTAAATAAATCACCTCTATGCATCATATATATATATCTGTCATTAACAATTTGTGACGTTGTAAAATGTACAACGCACAAGTACATGCACATGGCTTGTATTTACAAGTCATGTGCATGCATTATTTTCACGTTACGTTAGATCGCGATCGCGTCGCAAGTAGCGAATCCCTCGCAGGCGGACCGAAGTGCACCGATGCACTTTTAAATAAGTATTGATACCCACGGTATGGGTATGTTTTAGCACGGAGCCGACGAACGACGCGACCGATACCTGACGGTAGTACGCGGACTACGACCGAGACCACGGCCGAGAGGTATCGTGAGCCAAGGACTGAGCCCAGGTCGTCTCACGATACCTGGCGAATCCGATGCTGATGTCAACAAGACGGGAGGTTAGGCGGCTTCCTAACCTCAACCGTCACACGTGCTCAGCAGACGACGACGGCTGAGATGGCGCATGGGTGCGCGCACGCCCGAACTACGTACTAGTAGTCGGGAGAGCCAGGGTGCTCCCCCACCTTACACCCGTATACCGGGGAACGCGGCACCGACGGCGACGCTCGTGCGGCACTAGGCGTGGTGCGCGGGGAAGGGGGAATCACTCGAGCAGCGAGAGTGTTGCGCGCGCGATTACGCTCGAGTGAGCGACCGTAGTGGGATAATGGGTGGGAGCGCGCGGAGCGAGGGGAGCGCAAGAAGAGTAGGAGTCGCGGTATACCTAATGTATGCGTGCAAAGGTATACCGCGGCATATGAAATACATATATATAGATATATACGGTGCGCGCACACTTATGTAGTGGTGTATACTATTGTATATAGCGAGCGCACGTATATAATATTATTAGATTAATTATTTTAATCCCGTTGCGTAGTCGTTAATTTTAAAGAAAAATACGTATATCCGTCGGTAGAGTTTGGGCGATTTTTAATAGTTTATAAAATATGTATATAGTTGTAAATAGTTGCTAAAATTAAATTCTAATTGATGTATGAGTGTGTCGGGATAGTTGATAATACTTACATAGTCGGTAGGCACGGGGCGGCAGCACCGACTGGATTACCGATATGGTAATTCATTATTTGTAATGCGCGCCTTCCGAGTGTCGGGGATGATTGGTTGCGTGGTCGACCCAATAATGAACAGGTTGGTGGTGACGTAAACCACTATTATTGGGTAATCGGCCTTGACGGAAATAAGATCAAGGCTGACTACGCGTATCGATCACGCAATCAACCACCCTAATCAACGCCGGTAGATAAGAAGTAGAGTAAGTTAGAGAAGGATAGCGATAGGGTGGGGAGGAAAATCCTTAATTTTGGGGATCAAGCCTCGCCGCGAGCCGGATGAAGAAGCCGGTCTCGACCATTCGCTACCCGATCGTCCGAGGAGATAGTCCATTCGCTACCCGATCGTCCGAGGAGATAGTCGATTCGCTACCTGATCGTCCGAGGAGACAGACGTGATTCGCTACCTGATCGTCCGAGGAGACAGACGTGATTCGCTACCTGATCGTCCGAGGAGATAGTCGATTCGCTACCCGATCGTCCGAGGAGATAGTCGTGTTTTCCGAAGTCGTGATTATTTTGAGTTGTAGAGTAGTAATTTTGAGGCTGAGTAGCCATTATCATTGTTGAGGAGAGTAGAGTTGAGTAGAGTTTGTTAGTCGAGGTGTGAAGAGAGTAGTATTGCAGCGGTGAGGAGATTTATTAGGCGAGTAATATTTACGGTTAGCCCGACGGGCGGCCGAATTATTAATATTTAAAGATAATTTTTTTATATTTGCCGGACGGAAGGAGTTGTGTGAGAGATTGTGTGCACGTGTGAGAGTCGGTCGTGGATCGCGTTAATATTGTGTCGGTGCCGGAAATTATAATATATTATTTAATTTTCCAATAAATTAATTTGTGGTTATAAGATTGAATTCGTGAGTGTATTTATTAAGTTCCTTTATTCTAAAAGCCGCCGGTTCCGAGGTGGTCAGCCGTCGGAATTCCCTCTGTGACGAGGAGTCGAGGTGAGGATTTGCCGGGTTGCCGAGTAGTGTTGTAAAGTAATTATTCATTTTTATTTAAATATCGCCAGGCGCCCAATTAAATACAAATCGGCGATATCTAGCCATTTTCAACGTCGCTACGACGGAACCTCCGCCGGGTTATAATTTAATCTAATTAGATTTTTCCCGACGAAAAGTAGCGTCGCAAATTTTATTATGTTTTCTTACAATATGTTTTTTTTGATCAATTAATTTCGATTATATTTTGAAAGCAATGTTATCGGATCATAACTATTAAAATACATGTATTATTAATTTATTAGAACAATCTTTGTCTATTTTTTCCGCTTCTATTTCTTCACATAAATGTTCTCTTATATGTTCAATTTCTTTTGTTAAAATTTCACCTATTAATTCCATCGTAGTACGATAAATCTTTTGTAAATAAGCGATACTGTTTGTAAAGCTCGGTGCAGGCGATTGTTTCTCAAAAACTGTCAGTCATGATCAGGGCCTTCAGTTGCTGAAAGGCTTGTTCCTGTTCATCTAACCACTCGCACCCTTGGTTCTTCTTCGTGAAACGGGTAAGCGGCTCGGCAATCGTGGCGTAATCCGGCATAAAACGCCGATATCACGACGCCATGCCGAGGAATCGTCGAAGCTGTATGAGGTTCTTGGGAGTATTGGGTATTATCAAATATCAACATAATCAAATATCAACATAAATTGCCAATATATTGCCAAAGTATTATCAATATATTGCCAATATGTTGCCAATATGTGACCAATATGTTGCCATTATATTGCCAAAGTATTATCAATATATCGGCAATATGTTTCGTGTCTTCCATAACTTCGTAACATTTACCAAATTGTCAATATTACCGACGAATCGATGATCTATTATTACCTCAAGTGGATGAAAATGTGGATGAATTATAATTTTAACGAAGTAACTTTTTTCGAGCACGTTTGCTCTTGCAGTGTGGACGTCGGAGAGCGTCCGCGGCGGGCTTACTCCGCGAGTACAAAATTTGATGAGCGCGAACCTCGGAGAGCGCCCACGGCGGGATTACTCCGCGAGTACAAAATTTGATGAGCGCGAACGTCAAAGAGCGCCCGCAGCGGGCTTACTCCGCGAACACAAAATTTGATGTGCGCGAACATCGGAGAGCGTTCGCGGTGGTATTGTTTTTAAGCGGAGAATTGAGGCTTGAGCTATATTCATTTTACACGAACTAGAAATTATTTCACTAGCAATATTATTGCCAATATACTTACAAAATTAACTAATATATTTCCAATATGTAGCGATATATCTTCATGGTAAACGTATTTATTGGCTATATTGTACCAAAAGGTTTAAGTCAATTCAAAATTTATATCATAGATTTAGTAAATAAATTAATAATAGTAGTAATGAATTTATTAGTCTGCGGTTTAATTTAAACTTAAATAAAAATCATTTTCTTGATTGTACATTTGATTCATACAATCAATCTCGTAAAATGTATTTTGCGATTCATTCGCTTTCGCGATCTTCGCTTCTGCTATACGTATCATCTATGTTCAGGCGCCTCGGCCGCTTCGCTCGTTCACCTGTTACATTAGTCTCACGCGGCAACGGCGCACACCTATCTTCTCTAATCCGGCTTCTGATTGGCCCATATCAAAAATTAATTACGCCTTGCCTAATTAATATTATTTAAAAATTCCAACGGGATTATACTCGAATTAATTTCCTGAACCGGAATATATATATATGGGTGGTTCTCTGTGACATCGAAGATGAAAAAAATAAATATTGCTATAACTGTGGGAATATGTTTTAGAGGTATCCAGTAGTTCTCCTGAATTTTTTCAGATTTTTTCTGGGCCATTATTTTAAGTTACAGAGAGTCAAAGTTGACATTTTAGCACTTTTTTGCATTATATGCCCATTTTCATGAATTTTTAGCTCCCAGGGGATGCATTTTTCACTAAAAACATAAGTATGACTTTTTTTGTAAAATTTTCCGAACTTTTCATTAAAAATACTTTTAAAGACATAAATGTATGCTGTCACACTCTTGTAAGCCATTTAAACCTTAAATAGAGAAAATCAGTAATTCTGCTCCGGACTCTGGTAACCTAATACTGTCTAAAAGATGTCTTTTTATAGTCAGAAACTGCCTATAAATTTCCAGAGTGGGTCTAAATCATTAAGATTACTTATGGTCAAAATATCTGGGAAAAGTACCCAAAATATTAATAGAAATGTATATTTGTTGCCTTATAACGATGAATCTAGTAGCATGATCATTGCAAAAAAATTTATGCACTTACCTTGGAATGGTAGAAAAGTATCTCCACTTGTTTCAGTATCCATCTAATCCCCTGTAAGCTGCTAAAAATACAAATATTATTATAAAATTATAAAAAATTATTTTTAAACATTTATAATGCTGGATTTTTAGTTTTATAGCCCTTACAAGAATTATAATACTAATCTGAAGGATTACTATAAAAGTATCAACATTATTATTATTATTATTCAGCAATACATTGTTTAGATTTCACAAACTTGTCACTATCACGTTATCATATTATTCATTATAATTATATATCCGATTTATTTATATATCTTTTGTATTAAATACGTATATTCAGTTATTGTAATAATGGTGTTTATATATTTATAGTAATCCTTCAGATTAGTATTATAATTCTTGTAAGGGATGTAAAACTAAAAATTCAGCATTATAAATAATTAAAAATTAATTTTTTACATTTGTATAATAATATTTGTATTTTTAGCAGCTTACAGGGGATTAGATGGATACTGAAACAAGTGAAGATACTTTTCTACCACTCCAAGGTAAGTGCACAAATTTTTTTGCAATGATCATGCTAATAGATTCATCGTTATAAGGCAACAAATATACATTTCTATTAATATTTCGGGCACTTTTCCCGGATATTTTGACCATAAGTGATCTTAATGATTTAGACCCACTCTGGAAATTTTTAGGCAGTTTCTGACTATAAAAAGACATCTTTTAGACAGTATTAGGTTACCAGAGTCCGGAGCAGAATTGCTGATTTTCACTATTTAAGGTTTAAATGGCTTACAAGAGTGTGACAGCATACATTTATGTCTTTAAAAGTATTTTTAATGAAAAGTTCAGAAAATTTTACAAAAAAAGTCATATTTATGTTTTTAGTGAAAAATGCATCCCCTGGGAGCTAAAAATTCATGAAAATGGGCATATAATGCAAAAAAGTGCTAAAATGTCAACTTTGACTCTCTGTAACACAGTTATAGCAATATTTATTTTTTTCATCTTCGATGTCACAGAGAACCACCTATATATATACCAACCGGTTATGTTTTGATATCATTAGGTGTTAGTTCTTTGCTTACAAACATCCCAAGTAATGAGGTTCTTAACAGTTTAGATAAACTTTATTCATATTCAAAATAAATGTAAAGTCCCATTTCATAATATTCGAAAAAACAGAATTTTTATTTAATAATGTTCATTTTAGTTTCAATAATGTCGCCTATATCACTTTTATTTGCAAATTTAGTAATAGATGATCTCAAGACCCACTGTTTATAAGAATTACAGAATAAACTCAATCTCAAAACCTATTTTTTATTATAGATATGCAGATGACACAGTTTTATGCGTAGAAAAAAGTCATATAAACACAGTTCTCAACATTTTTAACAATTATAATGAACACCTCAAATTTATATATGAGATAGAAAATAATAATTGTACAATTTTTATTGACCTCACATTAATCAAAGAAAACAATAATATTATTACAAACTGGTATATAAAACCAACTAATTCAAATCAGTTATTAAATTTTACTTCTAATCACACAATACAACAGAAATGAAATATTATTTATAATTAAGTGGATAGGGCAATGATATTGTCACATAAACAGTTCCATTAAGAGAACGTAAATATTATTACAGAAATGCTAAGAATCAATGATTATCCTATTGAATATATAAATATGTAAATAAATAAAAGAAAATGCATTATTAAAATTAAAAACAATGATAAAATAGATAAAAAAATCCCAATATGTACCATATCACTATCTTATAATAAAGAGTTTTTTAATAAATTTTCATGAATGCTAAGAAAATATAATATCAACACTATTCTGTTAATTAATCACAAACTTGATACTATCATAAAATTAGGCAAAGACGAAACATCAAAATAGGAGGAGGCCGGGGTAGTTTACAAGTTATCTTGTATTAAATGTCAGAATATTTATATTGGAGAAACAAAACGATGCCTAAAAAATCGAATAAAACAACATCAGAACAATAAAAATTCAGAAGCTATTGTTACTGCACATATTTTAAATAATGTAAGTCACAATTTTAACTGGGAAGATGTAAAAATAATAGATAAAAAATCTTGTTATAAAAAACAACTCATTTCAGAAATGCTACACATCAATCATCATAATTCAACGATTAATAGAATAGAAGATATTCAACATTTAAACTGTCAATATAGAAATGTTATGAATATAGTTTAAAGAGATAAATGTACAGATGATTAATTTTTGTTAAAATAATACTTTATCTCAGTTAATAAATTACTCATCGGTAACATAACAAGTTTAACATATTTTTTTATGCATGAGGATTTTTATTTAAGTATTTCTATAAAATAAGAGTACTTGTTGTTCTTGTCTAAAATTATAAAAGTTTATATTGTTTCTCCTGCTCTAGTATCTTTAATATTAATATTAATTATATTAATATTAATTATAAAAGGTTATATTGTTTCCCTTGCTCTCGTATCTTTAATAAATCTGAAAATCCCATATAAGCCTTTCCATGCAGGTACTGCTAATTTTTTCTTGTGGATATATTGAAAAATAAATAAAAGTATAATAAGAATAAAGCAAAAATAAGATATATACTAAGATTAATAGTATCTCTCGATTTACAAAATCATTAAATGTTAATATATTTACTTAAGGGGGTGGTATACCCGAGGAGTTACCAATCGAGGAAAGAAATATAATTATATATATTTAAAAAAATATGCAATTTTACATAAATTCCAAATACAGAAGCACTAGATCATTCAATTATAAGTAATTCTACAAAGTTTCAAGTCAATCCAACAAAGATACCCTAAAAAATTTCTGCACCAAAAATTTAGGATTCTCCATGATTCTTCGATGCAGAAAGTTTTAGGGTGTCTTTGTTGTATTGACCTGGAATTTTGTAGAATGACTTATTATTGAATGATTTAGTGCTTCTGTATTCGGAATTTGGGTAAAATTGCATTTTTTTTTTATATAAATGTAATAATTATATTTTATTGCTCTATCGGTAACCCATCGGGTATGCCACCTCCTTAAATATACATTATAAAAATTTATGGTTCATTCATTTTTTCAACATTAATATTTTTATTGGATTTTATAATTTATTTTCAAATAGGCAAGTATTATGGGGTGAACTGATGCTCTTGATACACCTATAAGTATGGCATCAATATTATATACATAGCTAAACTTTGCAATTTTTGTTTTGAAAAAAATATATTATTAAAAAATAAACACATATATCTGCAGTTATAATTCCTGATAAAACCAAAATACAAAAATATTTTTTAATATCTACAGAATATTTATAGCGATCTATTAAAAAAACTCATAGATACAAATACACATATAATTTTCAAACAAATTTTTTCTCTACTGGTTTTTATTGTATCGCTTCAGCCATGTAAACATTAATACAACTAAAGAAGTTAATCCATTACTCTAAGCGTACAAATTTATAGATATTATATCCTTAATTTAAAAGATCTGTGCATCAATTTTCATGAACAAAGAAGATCAAAAAATAAATATACTTTTCATTTATGATATATAAAGATCGCTATTTAATTAATGTGTAATAATTATTACAAAATATTTATATTAATCAATTCATAACAACTTATAATTAAAAAAACCTTATTTACTTTAGATTTAATTCAACAAAAAATTACACAGGTAAATATCAACATAACTTTCATAAAATATTTCAATTTCTACAGATTAAAAATAAGTGAATTATTATATTTATTCTGATTTTAATAATAGCAAATAAAAGTAAGAAATCTTTATTTTATTTCTTCACAAAGAATAAAACAAATTATTAAAATTCTAAAGCTAAAGCAGAAAATAAAAATTGAAAGCTAACATTTATGCTTACCACAGATAATACTCCGTTCATTTTTTTCAAAGCTTATGTAACAAAGTACAAAAACATGAAATTAAATAAATTTAAATATCTTTAAGTATCTTGACTAAAGAGAAGATAAATTAATATATATCTCAAATTGACATTATTACCAACTAACAATTTTCGTAGGTTACGATCACGGTTATACGATACAACTTGCAAGTGCAAACATACAGACCGACCCTACCCCAGCCCGACGACCCTTCGAAATATAATAAAAAAAAAATGCTAATCGACGTATTTTTAATTGTACTTTTCAACAAAAAAAAAATTTTCAATTGTACCCCCGTAGTTTTTTAGAAAAAAAAATCCTAAAGTACTAGAATATTAATCCGCCAATAGCTCCTTTTAAAGTGGTTTTAACGTTAAAGGAAAGGTGCAGAAAAATTGTACCTTTTTTATACTTAATTGTACCACCGTTACTTTTGCGAAATAATATAATACATAAATAAAAAATCAAAAAAATTGTACTGACATAATGCAAATATATTTCCAGTCACCGCGCATGCGCGGTCACCGAAAATACGAGAAACGCATGCTTATGGCGCGTTATTTAAAACTCATGAATAGATCAAAAAATGCTCGAAAGATGTTATAAAAATAGTCAACGATGTATATTCATTTATCTTTCATAGACTTTACAGAAAATTCAATTGTACCACCTGAGGTTTGAGAAAAAAAAAGTTATTGTCAGGTTACAGGTGGAAACGTTGAAAGCAGCGTGCACAACAGCTGTTTAACAATTAACAGACGTATTAAATATTCTTTTCATTTGTTCTTAATTGTACCATCATTAGTTTGTTGGTTTACACATTAAATTGAGCAAAAATAATTAAATAATTACCAGCGGGCCTATGAAGGCAGGCGTCTTAAAATCGCGAAAAAAGCAAGTAACAACAAAAGTGTTTATTATTTATGAGGCTTATGTGGGTATTTGAGAGTTATGTAGACAGTCGTCTATAACTCGTTTTGGGTTGAAAAATTGAGAAGTAAGTACGGCCCCGTCTTAGTCAATAACCTGAGGGATAGTTTATTTTTAAAAACATAAAGCAAATCAACAATAAAAATATGGTCCACCCTATCTATGCATACATACATATAATTTTAAATTTCGGGGTTTATGACGCCCATGACAGAGAAGGAAGATACGTACTTTAGTACGATAAAAAGAGACAGAAAAGATTATGGAGCCCCGGCTCCATAAACCTGCCATATTAACAATGAGTGGGAAAGGGATAGGGTTATTGGAATTTAACATACGAGGCTCCATAACCCCCTATATCCAAATGTATATATATATATATATATTAAATTACGTAGTATAATATTATATATATATATATATATATATATAATTATATGGAAAGGTATTTATCTGAACTCTTTATTATTGATTTGCTTTATGTTTTTAAAAATAAACTATCCCTCAGGTTATTGACTAAGACGGGGCCGTACTTACTTCTCAATTTTTCAACCCGAAAGAGTTATAGACGACTGTCTATATATAAGTCTCAAATACCCACATAACCCTCATAAATAATAAACACTTTTGACTTTTTTATAAAAAAACTATAAAAGCCTTATAATAATGCATCTTCTTTAGGATTATAACCAAAAAAACGGGGTTACAAGGTCAAATAACCGAGCGTTACTTGCTTTTTTTCGCGTTTTTAAAACGCTTGAGTTCATAGGCGTCACAACCGCACATGCGCATAGTGCGCCCGTTCGTTCAGCTAATTATTTACTATTGTTTCTAATTGATTCCCATTAATAAATACAAAGTTTGACGATTGTACTATTACGTACAGATAATGTACATTTTTTTATTTACTCATAGTAGTAGAGTTAAATATCAATGATTTGGAGGGTACAATTACTTTTTCCACAAATTCTGGTAATTAATAATAATAATGCGACGATGGATATTTTATCAATGCCTGCCATGCATTTTTTCCCTTTTTACGATTTTAAAATCTCGTGCGGTTGAAAATCTCGTGTGCATGCGAATCTCGCACTTCCGTTGGCCGCGCATGCGCAGTAGCTGAAAACGGACTGTCAATCAGACGATATTGCTTTTTTAATATTTTTGCGTTATACCGTTATTTTTTCGGAAAAGTGAGGGTGGTACAATTAAGTACGAAAAAGGTACAATTTTTTTACACCCTAATTAGGACGAAGGAACGATTGTAAGGTGAGGTATCGGTGTTTTAATATTGCAATACTTTGTCATTTTTTTTCTTAAAAACGGTGGGGGTACAATTAAAATTTCTTGTTTTTTTTAGAAGTACAATTAAAAATACATCGGATAGCATTTTTTTTTTATAAAATTCCGTAGGTCGGCGGGGCTGGGTAAGGGCGGTAACATACAGTATCTATGTTTGTCATGAGCCATGCACAAAGGTCTTTGCACGTACAAAGAAATAGAAGAAATAAGGACCGAGAAATAAGAGAAACACACACACGCCAATGTTACTTTTTTTTCCTCCATTTGCTGCAATATTTCTTCCAATATTTTCCTGGAATTGTGTACTTAAAAAAGTACTAATAATTTACATATATTTAAGTATACATAAACAAATAATATTGATTAACAAAATTATACAATTATTTTTCAATTTCTTGAGGATCAGGTAGGTTCTTGTTAATTTAAATAAAAAAAAACAAAATTTCTATATTAATTTAAAAACTTTTGTCTGGCTGAGAAAAATTATATTTTTAAAAATAATAGGACTTTGGTTTAGAATTGTGTCCATAGTACACACTCTGATGTTAGGGGGCGCTATTCCATACACAATCAGAATTTCCATCTTATGTGTACTTATATAGGCTCCGTTTATTCGTTCTTACGATACCGAAATTTAAGTTCATCATTATTTTGATTCCGTAATATTGTCTTATGTGTGTCTGAGGCAGGGACTGTCTGCGCTCCACTGATGAGTTCTGACGGACGGTCCCAAGACGAAACACATACACTTAAAATTTCTTTCTTTCTTATTTAAAATATTTTCAATTTTATAACTTAGTATTTTATTTGCTTCTTCTTTCTTCTTTTGGTTTATGTCTGGCGGCTTATGGCCTTCATAATGCTGTCGTCGGGATTGATGAGTTCTTAGAGTCGTTAGACGTTAGCTCAGCAAGACCGACAAAATTTCTATATTAATTTAAAAACTTTTGCCTGGGTGAGAAAAATATTTTTAAACATAAAAAAACCATTTTTACGTTATGTCAAACTTCAAATAAGCCTGGCTGAGGTTAGCGAATTTTGCTAACGAAACGTTGCATCTAACTTAAAAATGGTATTTTGATTTATTGAAATTAATAAAAACCTATACCTGGTGTTCGAATACACATATCAAGTTTACTTTAGTATACAAAAACACATTGACACATTACCGAGTAAAGTAGCAAAACATTCTATAGACTTCCCTACTAGCACACAACGTTGTTATAAAAGTTGTTGAAACGTTGGAGCAACGTTACTATAACGTGGGATATGTCCGCTAAGATTTATGTAAGTTGCTGCGATAGGTGGAAATAACGTTGTAACAACGTTTGAGCAACGTTGAAAATGCTTTTGAAAAATGTATTTCATATACAAATTTAAGAAATGTCCTGGGCAAGCGAAAAAATACATTTTTAAATGCACAAAATTTTAACTAATAAAAAAAAATAAAAAAAAATTTTCAACCCGCGGCAATTGAACCTCGAATCTTTAGATCCGGAGGCTTGCTCTCTACCAACTGAGCTACTTTGTTGTTCCTGTCATTAAATTAACTTTTGGTTATAAACTGTTGTTACAACGTTATTTCCACCTATCGCAGTAACTTACATAAATTTTAGCGGACATATCCCACGTTATAGCAACGTTGCTCCAACGTTTCAACAACTTTTATAACAACGTTGTAACGTTGTCAAAACAATGTTGTCACAACGATGCTACAACGTTGTGTGCTAGTAGGGTTACATTCTAAAAATTTGTTACAGGCTGAAATATTATTTTATGTTCCCTACTAAGGCGATGATATAGGCTAAATGGCTATCGATTCAATTCCCGGCCCGGCCGATTGATACAAGTACCACTGGGAAATGTATTTTCAACAAGTGCTTTCTTAACAAAGACATCGTAGGACCTCCGTAGCTGATTAGTACCGATTTGGGAGCATAAAAAGTGCGACGTTAAAATAATAAAAAAATAAATAAAATAAAATAATATTTCAGCGTGTAAAAAAGGTCATTTTTAGAGTGTATGTCTATGTAATGTTTTACTACTTTACTCGGTAATGTGTCAATGTGTTTTTATATACTAAAGTAAATCTAATATGTATGTTCCAACACCAGGTTATAACCGGATTCCAAGTTGGCACCTTTTCAACCAGATGGCATCTTTGTATTCTGAGGCGATGGTATGCACTAGTTAAGTTAGTTCGAGTTCGTCAGTCTCTGCAGTAAGACCTCTCAGCCTTACTTAGGTTCTAATAAAATTTTTGAATTAATTAAAATACATTTTATTTCATTGCCCATTTCCAATAGGTTATTATAGGCTCTGTTTGCGTGTGATGTAGTAACATCACTGGGCGTCGCCTGGAGAATCGTTGCTGGTGCGTGCACGACCGCGCACCACTCCGCGGTAGTACCCGGGTACTATTCCCGACGGTGGAGATCGCGCACACCCGGGGAAACGGTCGCGAGGCACGTTCTTTACGTGCCGGTCCGCGCTCAGTTGTCGCCATCTTGAATCGATCTAGATTCAAGCGCGCGCACACTGAACACGCGATCCGCGCTCGTATCGATACGGGGATCGCACGCATATTGTCTAGGGAATTCGGAACGCGGATAGTGGGGGAACATGTGTATAAGAGTACGGAGATAAATGTATATTTGAATTTAGCGCTGTTAACTAGAGAATAATTTATTGATCTATTGAACCAATCAATAGATGATTTTATTAGAGAATAAGACTTCCGTATGGGTAAATATAACAGCATATTACGTTATATGACTGTAATTACCTTAAATACGGAAAGTCGAAATACTAGTTGGGACAATGATAACTTATGCAAATTAGTTGTCATTTTTATTTATAGTAGGGTAAATACGGGTAGCTTTATTACACCTGTGACGGATACGGAAGGGTTGGAGAATTATAATATTGCCGTATCCCTCGCAGGTAACGAGAGAGAGAATAGATAGGGATATTAGGAGATTGAGGGAGATAGAAAATCGGGGAAGAAGTTTGGCGTGACTCGGAAAAACGGATCATCGCCATTCTGATTCTACCTACCGAAAAGTATAGTATTGCTTCAGTATTCTGATCCTATCGATCTTCCAGAGAGTAGTGTTCTGTATCTTCTAATCTTATCGATCGCACAAAGAGTGTTGTTTTCTGTAGTTTTGATTTCGGAGATTTATCGTAGTTATTTTATTATAAAGGAGGATTTATTTTTGTATAAGAAGGATTAAGGAGTATCCATAGATTTATCACTTTAATAAGGAGGAATAATTATTCAAAATTTATACAGATATATATATATATATATAAATTTCCAAACGGAATAGCATCCAAGGAGTATATTTAGATATTATTTATATTATATTGATTATCTTATTGATTTCGTTTCATCGAATTGGTGAGTTATTTTAATTATTAAAATAATAATTGATCTATTTAGTGGGGACAAAATGGATAAATTCAGTGCGCGTTTTTCTTATTAAATTAAATTATTTATTTGATTAATTATAAAGTAACGTTCTCTGTCTCGTGGTTAGTGGTGCCACGGGATCTATTATTAGATCCCGTAAGATAATTATATATATCTAAATTTTGTTAAGGGTGTTAATATTCGTTACGCGGTTTAATAGGTATCCGGACCTATTATTTTATTCAACGGAACTTCCTCTGGGTGAGTCCACCGGGTGATCAGGACGAATAAATTAATATTATTATTTTTTTTTCTTTTCAATGATGTTGGGATCCAGATAATTTTGTTTAAATAATATTTCCGTTATTTGAATTATAAACCAGCATTACATGCGTTAATTTTAACGGCGTAGGTAGACCGTGCGCGTTCGTTACATGTTTGTCATCGCGACGTTGCCGTACTCGTTCATGTGCGTATCGGTGGGGGAGGGGGGGGGGGGTTTCGCGCGCGAAGGGCACGTGGACGCTCGCTTATGCATGCATTCTTGAATAGATCGCTGAAGTGCTCGTGCATTAGGTGTCTTTTCAAGCATATTTTTTGAACTTGCGTTTGGCTTTGTGCGTTGCTTGTTTTCGCTGGATTTTGTTTCTCTTGCGTAGGGAATTCGGCGTGTGTTTTATTTGGAAGTTCGCGAGTGGATTTTCGTTTGATTAGGGCCGCGATCGGGTCTCGCGAGTCAGCGTAGCTGCACGCGTTCGAGGTATATGTGGGTATGTGTGCCTCGAGGACATATGACAGTGTTGGGACGATTGGCACTGGACTTCAGTGATCGTCCAGAGCGAACGTTTTGGCGGCAACTCTCTGTGTTGCCCAGCGCCGCTGGTCAGGTTTCTTCGAGATCTCGGGACGCGTACGGTGCCGGTCGAGAACCAGTGGGCGTTTCCCGGGCCCGGTTTGTCAGAACTATTTCGGCGAGAAGCTGCGCCAGTGATTTGCGTGCGACTCAGCAATCCTCCGGTGGTGCGGTGCTCGAGTCTAGCGAAGCGACATAGCGCGGGCTGCATTGAGCCCAGGTAAGCGTTTATTGCGACGTTGCGTTTTATACATCGCGTTATTTCATTTTTGTAATTTATCGCGCGATGCGTTTCTTTGTATTACTTTGATTTTTGAATATTATTTATAATTTATTTATATTTTCTTTTGAATAAATTATTACCTTGTTTGGCTTTTCCCTCAACTGTGTGAGGATTTTTACGCCAAAGCAAGGGTATTTTGTTTGCCACGAATTATTGTGTTTTTTTTTTAAATTAAATCACCAATTATTCACTCTATCCTTCTCCTTTCCCCTTTTTTTCTTTCTTTTTTTCATTGTTTTATATATAGGTCAAGTATTAAGAAATTAACAGGCTCAGTAAACGTGTTTTAACATTTTAATTACAAGTGATTTAACTTTTAATTATTGATAAGTGTAAAATTAGAATAAATAGTTACTCATTAATATAATTAGTTTATACACTCCGCATTAAAATTATCGCAACAAGATTTTTCACAGAAAAATTGCCATTTTTTAAATGCTTGTAGCTCGGTCAATTTTCATCGAATTGAGATAGTTTTTTTTTGTTTTGTAGGAAATTATGTGCATTTTGAAGAAAAAATAATGCCTAATAGCTGCGAGATAATGCCATATTGCTATGTCTTAAGGGGTCAAGCCTGGGTTAACTGCTCAAAAAATCGATTTTTTTTTTATTAACTTTTTTAGAAGTATTTCTTATATAAAACATTATCCCAAAATTTGAAAAACAAAAAAAAATTTTTTCGCAAGTTATAATTGAATAAAGTAAGCATTAATGGACATTTTTTCTCTAAAATTATTTTTGCAAAAAAAAAACATTTTATTTTAATTTAACTAAAACAATAATTGCGAGGTTTTCGACGTTTACATACAAGTATATTAAACGAAGTAACTATCAAGCGTAGAGTTTGGTAAAGTAGAAATCTACTTTACCATACGATTCAAATTTAATATAATAAATAAATGATTCCTTTTACTCTAATATACTGCACAAATACGTACAGTTTTATTTGAAGTAAATATTGTCTGCATTGATAAAGTATTTACATTATTTTAGTAAATACTCAGTGGATTTTAAATTAAAAGTATATTTTTGACTATAAATTTTATTAGTTTTAAAAAATTAATTATAAATTTATACAAAAAAAGAGCAGTAAAAAAATGCCAGACTCAAGGAATAGAATACCTGGTACATCTGCTCATAAAAAAATTATCAACATCAGTAAGAACCAACTACGATGTACTTTCATCAACATCGATGGAATTCACAACACCAAAGCTACAATCCAGATCAAGTAAAAAGTTAAAAACTGATACCATTGAAGAAAGTAGCACACAAAATAGAATTATAGATATATCACTACTTTTCTCAATATTAGAAGAATTTTTAGTTTGTCAGATTGTCATGGTACAGTTAAATTTTCTGAAGTTGATGTGAGAGGTTTGGGAAGTAAAATAACAATAACATGTACAAACTGTTATAAGGTACTTGTTATTGATTCAAGCAGAAAAGTTGGAAAAGAAAATAATGTTTATGAAATAAATTGGCGTATAGTGCACACAATGAGAACTCTTGGTCATGGGCATGCTGGTTTAGTTACTTTTTGTGGAAATATGGATTTGCCGAGTCCAGTTTCTCACAGTAATTATGACATTATTAATACAGAGATAGAAAATGTTTGTAAAAAAGTTGGTAAAGAGTCTATGAAAGCAGCTATCGAGCAATTATATGATTCAACAAGTCAGAATTGCCATATAAGTGTATCAGGTGATGGTTCTTGGAGGAAGCAAGGATTCAATTCTCTTCAAGTTGTTGCAAGTTTGATACTGCATGAGAATGGAAAAGGAATTGACGTTTCTCCAAAGCAATCTATTTGCAGAGCATGTGAATTGCGACCAGAAGAAGGCACAGAAGAATATAGAGAATGGTACAACGTACATCAAACTAATTGCTCTGCCAACCAACTGGTAGTTCTGGCAAGATGGAAGTAGATGGAATTGTAGTTTCAAAGATCTGAATCACTTTATGGCATAAAATATGCTAATTACATTGGAGATGGAGACTTTATAAAGCTAAGAGGAAGTTTATAAAGCTTTGTGCGATGTCAAAGCATATTGAGGTTTGTAACACTTTCACAAATACACATAAAATAACTTCAACCACATAATATCACATTAAGCACAATACACTGAACATAAGAAACCACTTGTTGATATAATTTTATCCGTATACTGGCAAATAATGTATTATATCTAAGTGTTTGACACATTGGTTATGCTGAAATGGAGAAACAAAGAATCAATTTCTTGACATAAACAAAATATAAATTTAAGGTTATGCAAATACTTATCTGATATAATTTATTCATGCAGTTTTATAAACCACTTGTTTCTTTTATTTATTTTATTTAGATACTCTATATATATATAGTTAATATATTAATATATAATTCTTTCATCAACATCGATGGAATTCACAACACCAAAGCTACAATCCAGATCAAGTAAAAAGTTAAAAACTGATACCATTGAAGAAAGTAGCACACAAAATAGAATTATAGATATATCACTACTTTTCCAATATTAGAAGAATTTTTAGTTTGTCAGATTGTCATGGTACAGTTAAATTTTCTGAAGTTGATGTGAGAGGTTTGGGAAGTAAAATAACAATAACATGTACAAACTGTTATAAGGTATTTGTTATTGATTCAAGCAGAAAAGTTGGAAAAGAAAGTAATGTTTATGAAATAAATTGGCGTATAGTGCACACAATGAGAACTCTTGGTCATGGGCATGCTGGTTTAGTTACTTTTTGTGGAAATATGGATTTGCCGAGTCCAGTTTCTCACAGTAATTATGACATTATTAATACAGAGATAGAAAATGTTTGTAAAAAAGTTGGTAAAGAGTCTATGAAAGCAGCTATCGAGCAATTATATGATTCAACGAGTCAGAATTGCCATATAAGTGTATCAGGTGATGGTTCTTGGAGGAAGCAAGGATTCAATTCTCTTCAAGTTGTTGCAAGTTTGATACTGCATGAGAATGGAAAAGGAATTGACGTTTCTCCAAAGCAATCTATTTGCAGAGCATGTGAATTGCGACCAGAAGAAGGCACAGAAGAATATAGAGAATGGTACAACGTACATCAAACTAATTGCTCTGCCAACCAACTGGTAGTTCTGGCAAGATGGAAGTAGATGGAATTGTAGTTTCAAAGATCTGAATCACTTTATGGCATAAAATATGCTAATTACATTGGAGATGGAGACTTTATAAAGCTAAGAGAAGTTTATAAAGCTTTGTGCGATGTCAAAGCATATTGAGGTTTGTAACACTTTCACAAATACACATAAAATAACTTCAACCACATAATATCACATTAAGCACAAATACACTGAACATAAGAAACCACTTGTTGATATAATTTTATCCGTATACTGCAAATAATGTATTATATCTAAGTGTTGGACACATTGGTTATGCTGAAATGGAGAAACAAAGAATCAATTTCTTGACATAAACAAAATATAAATTTAAGGTTATGCAAATACTTATCTGATATAATTTATTCATGCAGTTTTATAAACCACTTGTTTCTTTTATTTATTTTATTTAGATACTCTATATATATATTTAATATATAATATATAATTCTACTTGATATTATAATAGCTCAAAACTGAACTACAAACGTGTGGCTGGTGCACACTTCCATTAACAGCTGTAACACTATCTATGCCTCTCTCTTTCTCTATCACGTGACAAGGCTATTCGAAAAAATCAATAATCTTATGGAAGACTTGTCATGTGAGAGAGAGAGAAAGAGATATTGTACACAACTGTCAAACAGTATTTGTTTTTACTGCATTCTTTACATATTTTTAATTAAATTTAATGCTTATAATAAAAATTATAATCATATAATATAGTATATGATTTTTTATCAAAATATTTTTAAAATCCATATAATCATGCATTAATATTCAATAATAGCTAAGTATTCTTGTAGTTTTAAAAAATTTTATTCCTCTTTTTATAAAGAAACTGATTCTTGAAGTTGATTTTCTGTTATTTTAGATAATACATGTATATTAAAAAATATACTGAGTATTATATTAATAAAACCAGAAAAAAGTCATTACAAACCTATTAAATATATATATTATTAAGATTATATATATATAAAGTGTATGATACCTGAAGAATATGGTATTAGAATTATAAAATAAGTAAAACTTTAAATCTAATAAGTGAAACTTTAAATGCATTTGTCTCATTGTTGGTTTTTTAATGATTTTAGCTTACTTGCCGCAGGATATTTCAGAGCCAGGTTGATGAATCACTTTGAAATTTTGGGGAAACTTTTAAAATATATATTTCTACGGACTTATGTTGCCCAATTTTCAAAAAGATAAGTTTAGGTGAATGTTATGTACGTATACGTACATAACATTAAGATTATATATATATAAAGTGTATGATACCTGAAGAATATGGTATTAGAATTATAAAATAAGTAAAACTTTAACTCTAATAAGTGAAACTTTAAATGCATTTATCTCATTATTGGTTTTTAATGATTTTAGCTTACTTGCCGCAGGATATTTCAGAGCCAGGTTGATGAATCACTTTGAAATTTTGGGGAAACTTTTAAAATATATATTTCTACGGACTTATGTTGCCCAATTTTCAAAAAGATAAGTTTTAGGTGAATGTTATGTACGTATACGTACATAACATTCACTATTTTTCTTATTATTATCAACTTTTATATTTAATACATTGTTATTAAATTTTTTTTCAGAAAAAGAAAAACATAAGTCTGTAAACATATTTTCCATGAACATTTTAAGACTTATTAGACATTAAAAGATGCATTCAGTGCTTCAATATCCTGCGGCAACTGCAAAAATTGATCAATTTTTTAATATCATTATAAGTTTAATAACCAGAATTAAAAATGCATAATAAACATTTTTTATATTGATAACTATAAAGTATAATGTATATATATTATGTAAAAAAAATAAATTTGTAAGAGGAAATAAAAAAAAAAATTATTCCAATAAGAATTGTTTATTTATTTAAAACATTTAACCCAGGCTTGACCCCTTAATCAGGCCTACCAACTTCTTTTTCTTAAACAACGCAATAGTTTGCAAGTTTACCTGGATTACCAAAAATTTTTTTCAAAAAACAACAAATACCACCTTAAAGTAGACTTTTTAACGAGTATTTTAAAAAAAAAAGTCGACCCTCTACGACTTTTTTGACCGAGTTATGCCATTTCCTATGTTTTAGTCAAATACCGCCAACATTACCATTACCCGATGCATACCGCGAGGAGGTTGTTGGTCGGACTTACGCATCATTGTGGCCCTGAAAAGGGCCGATTGTGTGAACCGTTTCTTACATTAGGGACCCCACGGTCTGAATCCCCTACAAAACAAAAAAAAATTATCTCACTGCGATGAAAATTGATCGAATTACAAGCATTCGAAAAATGGCCATGTAAATGGCCTCTTTACGAATCTGTTGGAAGTACTTTGGATAAAATCTTTAGCAAAGAGTATTAATATTGACATGTTCGATTCGATCATTATTTATGAAGATAATAACCCCACAAGCACACTTTCAGGGAAAAAGTATTTTATAAGAAATCTTGAGTGTCCGCAAAAAAAGAATTCTGTTTGAGAGCAATAAGTATAAAGGAAGTATTACTGAAGTATTGAATACTTAAGTAAGAATACTTTATAAATAATTTTAAAGTATCTAATAAACAATAATCGGTATATGACACAGCTTTATATAAGTCTATGTATATAGTAGTAAATTAATATCAAACAAGAAATAATAAACAGTTCATTTATCAATTTAAAGGATAATACAAGAGAATCTCCTATGCAAGACACACGCACATTTTATGTACATTTATATTTTTAATTGTAATACAAAACTTAATTTTGAAATTAATAAATATTATTTATAAACAAATCAACCGCGTATTATATGATAGATAGGCTGACGAGCATGTACAAGTTCCGAAACTAACTAAGTAAAATGTTGTGATAGCTGCGCGTGCTAAGGCGTAGCACTCTGACTATCGGTTCTGAGTTCGAATCCCCATGATGGGACTTAGGCCCCTTATATACATGTAAGTATCCCGCCAATTTGACACACCAATACGAAGAAGGTACATATGTACCCTACTAGCACACAACGTTGTAGCAACGTCGTGGCAACGTTGATTTGACAACGTTACAACGTTGTTATAAAAGTTGTTGAAACGTTGGAGCAACGTTGCTACAACGTGGGATATGTCCGCTAAGATTTATGTAAGTTGCCGCGATTTGTGGAAATAACGTTGTCACAACGTTTGAGCAACGTTGAAAATGCCTTTTAAAAATGTATTTCATATAAAAATTTAAAAAATGGCCTGGGCAAGCGAAAAAATACATTTTTAAATGCACAAACTTTTAATTAATAAAAAAAAATAAAAAAAAATTTTCAAGCCGCGGGAATTGAACCTCGGATCTTTAGATCCGGAGGCTTACTCTCCATCAACTGAGCTATTTTGTTGTTCCTGTCATTAAATTAACTTTTGGTTATAAACTACTATCAAAATATGCTCCGAAATTAATAACCTATAGTTAATTTAATGACAGAAACAACAAAATAGGTCAGTTGGTAGAAAGCAAGCCTTCGGAGCTGAAGATCCGAGGATCAATTCCCGCGGATGGGAAATATTTTTTTTTATTTTTCTTTTATTAATTAAAATTTTGTGCATTTAAAAATGTATTTTTTAGCTTGCCCAGGACATTTTTTAAATTTTTATATGAAATACATTTGTAAAAGACATTTTCATCGTTGCTCAAACGTTGTTACAACCTTATTTCCACCTATCGCGGCAACTTACATAAATCCATTGCTCCAACGTTTCAACAACTTTTATAACAACGTTGTAACGTTGTCAAAACAACGTTGCCACAACGTTGCCACAATGTTGTGTGCTAGTAGGGTATGTATTAAATTAAAAATATAAACAATTTATAAATACTTTGACTAGATATAATAAAATAAAATTCAAAAATATAATTTTTTACAATAATCTTAGTATAAATTAAAATATAATTATTATATAATTACACAATTTAAAATCTAGTAATATATAGTTATTTGTTTATTGTTCACTTTGCAATAAACATCAACAATGTATTATACATATAAAAATATAAAAAATGAAATAACATAAACAATTTTATCAATACATAGTTGTAAATGTTATTTAAAACGTATATTTATTATTTATTTATTTATAGGTTATCTCAACACGTGGACTTGGGGATATCAACATCGAATGTTTGCGACATGGTGATACAGTTGGCATGACACGCGGGATAATTCAAAATTGACAACGCGGGAAATTCAAATATAGATAAGTATTCTTCATAATTAAATACAATTTAAATTTAAATAATTACTAATTTACCTCTTTTTATTTTTAGAAAATAGACTGCTGCAACGTTGCGATTACAAAATGGTTCATTGTCAATTAACGATTTGATAAATCTAGTACATTGCATTAGCATTTCACAGTACTGGTCGATGAATACTAAATTAATGTACCTAGTTTACTTTAACGCCAAGTATAATAACTATCTGCCGTTGTTTAAATGATGAACTAACAATTGAACATCATCTTGAATTCAATGCAACGTTGTTATCTATTGTTAATTTACCAATTTAACAATGTGAAGGGTTTTTAGTGGTTCGCTTTTTATATGCTGTTAATATTACAGTTACGTAATGGTTGTGTACAATTAATAATTGTTGCTCGCTTCATAGCACTTGTATTGCATGCAATAATTTGTTAATTTAATTAGTGACTATGTTGTATTAATATAATTATCACATTCCAGCGGTATATTGATATTCTCGCGATTAAGATCTGCACCCCGGTCGAAAAAAAATAAGTGAAAATTTAACTAAAAAATTTACTTAAAAATTTAGTTAAAAAGGTAGCTATTATCAGTTAAATTTTCAATTACCAGGATTCAAATTTTTCAGAATAATATTTAATTAAAAATTTGATTATTATTAGCTATATTTTTTACTGAATATTTAAGTAAATGTTTTGTTGCCCTTAAAACAAAAATGCAGTTGAAAATTCAGTTAATTAAATATTTAATTGAAAATGTAACTATTATTAAGTAAATTTTTAATTAAATAATTTGGTTATTATTAGCTATATTTTTAACTGAATATTTAACTAACTATTTAGTTGCACTGGAAACTGTGACGGAAATCGTCACACAATCTATTCACGACGAATAGGATATTTAAATTCGCGAATTGTAAGTCGTCGGAGCCTTTCGTATGTCAAGGCCAACCGACGACACTTATTTGTTTACAGAAATCAAGTGTGCAATTACGCGCGCAATAGTACGTAGGGATGAGAGCGCAAGAGTGTGTGTGTGTGTTTCCCACTCTCATCCCTTTTTCGGAAAATTAGGCGAATGCCTAATTAGCACGTCCCGATCCGCCGCTTGAGGCGGACAAAAATCTATCCGGTGCGATCGTGAGTTTTCCGGCTAAGAAGACGCGCGTGAGGCGCAAAGCCGAAACGTGAGCGGGTTGAGTTAGAGAGAGAGAGAGAGAGAGAGAGAGAGAGAGAGAGAGAGAGAGAGAGAGAGAGAGAGAGAGAGAGAGCGAGAGAGACAGAGTGTGAGACGCGTCTCTATACCGGAGTATTCCCCATCTTGCTCGGGTATCCGAGGAGAGGTGTACATTGGTATATCGGGAGAGAGTTCGCGCGCGACCATTATTTTTGTATTACAATTATCTGACAGTAATTACTTAATTTAATATTTGGTATTTATTAAGTATTACTGTTCACGATACTTGTAATATATTTTTGAAAATTTTTGAGTGTGAGAAAAATGTTTTTTAAACTCGTGTTAATTGTTTAGACTTTTTGCAAGTTAAACAATTAATGTTAAGTATCTTTGTGTGATTGTTCCGCAAAGATACGAGAGTTATAATATATAATTATTTAGACTCGAGAGTGATTTAAATTATTAAATTTTTTTTTGCATGTATTTTAATGATCGGCGTATAACCTAATATTTTGTATTCGTTATTTGCTGTGAAATTTTAATATATGTAAAGAAAATTTCTTTTCTCGTTTTGTGTGTTTAAATTATATCTCCACACATTTTTACCAATTATTTAGACTTGTTTGTTAGTTAAATAATTGGTTATAATTTTTTTTGGTGTGTTTGAGTAAAATATTCGGTGTATAAATTTAATTGTTTAGATTTGTTAGCAAGTTAAATAATTAAATTTTCATCTCCTTTTCGTTCAATTTATAAAAATAAAATGAAATATAAATTATTTCAACTTGGTAACAACATAAATTATTTATTTAGCACTTTTTAGGGTAAAATAAATATATTTCGCTGAAAAATTGTTGTTTGGGACGACAATTAGTGAAATAATTATTTTGATGCAAACCATATGGGATTTACAACATTTCGTAAATACCCCTACTGTTGAAATAATTTAATTAAATTTATAGCACTGCGTGGTATAAATCCGCTTTATAGTCACGCCTATCCGTGGCATAAGTAGTCCATTAATTCACCGTGATTATCCCCCTCGCTACGCTCGGGGGCTAACCTCACGGTGCAAACATGGACCGCTAATGCACGGATAGGCGTGACAGCGGATTTATATCAGCAGATGCTATAAAATATTGTACGATACTCGTGACACAACTGACCCATTAAACGGCGTGCCTTATTGCCCTCGCTGCGCTCGGGCACTAAATACACGCCGTTAAATAATGGGCCATTTATGCCACATGTATCGTAATATACTATTGTGTTTGTAGCGTAGTGTAAATTATAAAGGAAAATTTTTTTTTGTTTTGGGCTTGGATAAGCAAAATAATAAATGGTGTCTTGGTGTGTGTGAATGACAAGACACTGTATTTATTTTTATATTTATTTTAAAATTAATTATTTAGGCTCGTTAGCGAGATAAATAATTTAATCTTTTTTTCTTTTCTTTTCTTCCTTTATAATTTGTTGTTCTGTATTTATTAATAGATTGAAACTTTAATTATTTCAATTACCATAACAAAATAAGTTCTTTTTGCTAGTGAGGAATCTTTTGGATTATAACTGGCGAGAGAGATATTTTGGGAAATCTTTTTTGTTAGTTTGATTTTATCACTCGGTGGTTTTCAATGTATATGTATAGATTTTTATCGATCTTCCCGAGTCAAATGTAGTTGTAGGTAAAAGAAAAAAATTTTAATGCATTTTTCTTTTTGTAACGTTTCGGTGGTCAATGCCACCCTCTTCAGACTGAAAAAATTTTTATTTATAAATAATTTTTTTGCACAACTCAGATAGTGAAAAAAATGAATATAAAAAAAGTGGAAATAATACCTTCTAATATCAATATCATAATTAATTGTATAATATAAAAACTGATTTTGTCGAAAGTCGATTTAAATTTGTTTTTCTTTTTCCTCATCGTAAACAAGGAAACGTCAAATAGAAGTATACACGACGAAAACTTTGACAATATAATAGTACGTATACAATTCGCACTTTCTTAAATAGTGAAGAATCGAGAGCGAGCCAATGTTTACATTTTTTCTATTGATGACGCACAGGTTCATGTATATTGCTTACAATATATCAAACTAATTTAACGTGTTTTCATTGTCATCAATAATGTATCCAGAAAACTAATACTGTCATTATTCTCCAATTCAAAAGTAAATTTCAATTTTTCATCATAAGAATTAAGATACATTATCTGGATACATTATCTGGATACATTATTGATTAAAAATAGTAATAAAATTAT
This sequence comes from Theocolax elegans, assembly GCA_026168455.1. Lineage (NCBI taxonomy): Eukaryota > Metazoa > Arthropoda > Insecta > Hymenoptera > Cerocephalidae > Theocolax > Theocolax elegans. The sequence goes on from CM047431.1 coordinate 9,427,981, forward strand.
TATAGACTGGTACACTAAACCTACGTTTTCTGTTCGTTTCTTAAATTTTGAATCGGCACATCCAATTTCTCAAAAAATTGCTATGGTTTATAATCTTATAATTACGTACTATTATATTGTCAAAGTTTTCGTCGTGTATACTTCTATTTGACGTTTCCTTGTTTACGATGAGGAAAAAGAAAAACAAATTTAAATCGACTTTCGACAAAATCAGTTTTTATATTATACAATTAATTATGATATTGATATTAGAAGGTATTATTTCCACTTTTTTTATATTCATTTTTTTCACTATCTGAGTTGTGCAAAAAAATTATATATAAATAAAAATTTTTTCAGTCTGAAGAGGGTGGCATTGACCACCGAAACGTTACAAAAAGAAAAATGCATTAAAATTTTTTTCTTTTACCTACAACTACATTTGACTCGGGAAGATCGATAAAAATCTATACATATACATTTTGGGAAATCGTTAAATTTACCATTCCTGGTAAATTTCCGACGATATTGAAATAATTTAAAGATTTTTTTTTGTTAATAATTATTTTTGCTTGCAGAAGCAATTGTATAGAGCCTTGGTGTGTGTGAGTTACAAGACACTATTATAAACATTAATTATTTAGACTTGTGAGCAAGTTAAATAATTAATTTTAATTTGGTGTAAGTGTTAAGTGTGTGATTTGCCACAACTTTAACCAACAAAATTTAATTATTTTGTCCTTCTAAGGACGAAATAAATATTCGTTTAAGGAAAATCTTTTGGATTTTGATTAAGTGAATTAATTTTGTTGGTACACTAGTCGGTGCATTTTTACAATTTATTGTAATTTAGCCGACACCAAATTTTTTTTTACTCGTTGGGAGTAATAATTATTTTATTGTGGTGAGTCCAATAAAATAATTTCCAATTGAAAATTGGATACTTTCGAAGTATTTGAAATACTAGGGATTTCATTTAAAATCCCGGTTGAGAGTACTTCTCCGGACGTAACACGTCGGCTGCTGCTGGTCAAAAAATAATGGCCAGCAGCTATGAAGCCCGAATGGCCCAGCTTATGCGTGAATTACGCATAGCTAGGGATATTCGTCGGGAAACGAAGAAGCTTCCGATTGAGGCAGTGTATGCCCAATTGGAGCATCTAAGTTTAAACGCAAATGGCGAAGAGGCGGAGTGCCGCGAACGCCTTTTGCGTCACCGGATAAGATGTGTAGACATTAATCTGGAAATACCATGGTTCCCTGAATACGATAAGAATGTAAGGGCAGAGCCTGCACATAAACCTCTAGTATGTCAGGAACTATGGGAAATTAGGAAACCTCGTTCCAGGAAAGGGAGTGTGGTCCCATCAGGAACGGAAGTTTGCTGTGAGTCCGAAATGTCGGATCGCGAAAGGGTTGCTAGTGACAGAGCACCCATTCCTGAAAAAGATGGAGGTCTATCACCAAGTGGTCAGTCTAGAAACTCGCCAATGAGTACTGCACAAAGCCCGAGGTTGGCATCAACAGGTGCTATACCTAAACGGTTTGGTGAGGTACCGGCAGCAACCACGACCACGACTGCAATGCCTTATGTTCCTGTTTCGGTGGCTGCAACCACGAGAATACACCTCTAGACAATACGACAAGAGGCAACCCGAGGCTAACACAACCGAACGTCAATTTGTTGATGATAGGAATGGATATGACCTTCCTAACGACGTTAGTGTTCAATCTTACGAAAAACCGAGATTTGAACCGAGACGTCGTGAGCCCTCTTCTAAGAGGCGTGAGTACACGACTCCAAACAGTAATCCACGAAACCATCGTTCTGTGAATAGGGCCTCAAGCAACGATGAACGTCGTGATAGCTGTACGGAGAGACGTACTCAGAAACGTCAGTCCAACCGTAAACTCGACGACCAAGCACAACCGGAAATTCCGGAGCAAGGTCACAAAGAGAGGTCGGACAGACGTAGAGAAACGCCTCGAGAGAAACGTGAGGTGGCTACTTGCGATCAGTGTACTCAGACGAATTCGTCCGATGGGTATTAGTGTGATCGCGAACCTACTCGTAGAAGATCCGATTCTCGTAGGGCGGCTGAAGGCCGACAAGAGAGTAGGAATCCTTCTACCAGCAGGCGCAGGAGTTCCCGGACGGATAATAGAGATGACCGTCGGGAAAGAGACTCCTACGAGGCCAGGCCAAGGTATCGTGAAGACGATAACCAAACGCACGATCGGACAGGGTGCGCACGAGAGCTGCGTATCTGGAACATGTCCCCAAAAAGGACGCGGAAGAGTTTCTGAACCGTTTGCACGATTTCAGAAATGACAACGAGTTCTCAGATCGCAGGATGTTCAGTGCCCTGCCCAATGTGTTCTCAAAATCAGCTCTGTTCTGGTATAGAACAGTTCGGCCATCTCTTCGAGATTGGCGTGATTTTGAGATCGAGTTCCTTAATGAGTATGGCCGTATAATAAATGACGAAGATTTACTCATGGAACTTCGATCAAGAACACACAATGAGGGAGAAAAGGCTACGACGTTCTTGAACTGTTTCAGAGCGATCGTAAATAAGTTTAAATGCCCTTCCTCATTAGAACAACAGGTAAAGATGGCCTACTCGCAGATGAGGCCAGACTACCGTAGGTACATACCAGTACGACAAATCAGGAATTTTTCTGATTTGACAAGCTACGGTAAAGAGTACGAGCAGCATTTAACATGGGACACGAAATTCTCCAGTTCCAACGTTAAGCGCGAGAAGCTCGTACCAGAAGCTTTCCCGAAACAGAGTGGTGGAGCACGAGTTTCGGGTAAAGTGGCGACTGTTACCGAAAAGAGTAAGGATGAGGCTTCTCATTCGGATAAACAGTCGTCTAAGAAAACTATTAAGAACAAGAGCAAGAAAAGTGCGAAAAACTCGCCAAACTCTTCTTTAAGCGAATACGAAGCAGCCGCTGTGTACGGTACTTCCAACGTCGCTAATAGTTTTCAGAAACGATACGGCAAGTCGAATAATGGAGTGAGTGCCCCCCATTCGAAATCCGTATCGTACGTGCCTGTTTCTCAACAGTCACCTGGGCAACAAAAACAGAGCTCGGGCAAAAGAGAAAGACGTGCTTTGACAAATTCTCAACTGTCCCAGCAAAACGTTTTTGTCCCACAAATGGCACAAAACCTGGTGAGGTATGTGCAACCACAGGCGACGGCAGTAAATCCAACGAACCTGAGCACCAACTTTGCCGGCGTGTGTTTCACATGCCAAAAAGTCGGTCATAGGTCGTCGGATTGCCCGAGCCGAACATGCTATCGATGCGGAAACATTGGGCACTCCGCTGAGCAGTGCTCTACCGAATTGGTAGCAAAGGAGTGCCAGCTGTGTGGAACTAGTGGCGTTACACTCCAAACAAGTCCTAACTGCGTCAGGTTCCTCCAAAAACGTGGGAAACCTGAACGCATGGCACCTGAGCTGCCCCGGGCGCCCTGCACTGCAGTAAGTAAACCGCATGGTTTACAAGGGCAAGAGTCTAAGGTTGGAGAACCCTCTAAACTCTTTAAGAAGTCTAGCAAATCATTTGCTGACTTCTCCAAAGTCCTTAACGGAGACCAAATTCCCACTCAGACCGAAGTTGGCGTTGAAAGTAAGTCTGAGTGTAAGGATCCTAAATGTTCTGGGGATTCGACAGATGGAAAAGTTCTTAGAACACAACCTGTCAATCCCACCCGAGCTTTGCAAGGTAAAACAGAACAAGGAACCTTATTAGACCAACAAAAGCCTGAGGCTAAAGATTGGGCTAAGGAACTCCAAAGGCAAATATACTCTGGTAGCAGAGATATAATTGGTGAAGAAGGCGTAAAGAGATCATTATCTCAGCCGCTTAGCACCATCGGAGTGAACGACCTTGGTTGTTGCTCATCGTCACCCCGTTGTGACACACCTAGTAAAGAGGACAAGAAGCCCTTGGTGGAGAAGGAAATTGTCCTCAACAACGAGCCCTTGGTGGAGAAGGTAGTTGTCGATGGTGTGCATAACATGAACCGTACAAACTCGTTGCCGAGAAGTACAGTTCAGGGGGGGGGGCAGATGCCGTACCAAGTACGTCTAAAATGACGCACACGGCATCGACTCCTAACGACGATAGTCAAACCGATCATAATTAATTGTATATAAAAACTGATTTTGTCGAAAGTCGATTTAAATTTGTTTTTCTTTTTCCTCATCGTAAACAAGGAAACGTCAAATAGAAGTATACACGACGAAAACTTTGACAATATAATAGTACGTATACAATTCGCACTTTCTTAAATAGTGAAGAATCGAGAGCGAGCCAATGTTTACATTTTTTCTATTGATGACGCACAGGTTCATGTATATTGCTTACAATATATCAAACTAATTTAACGTGTTTTCATTGTCATCAATAATGTATCCAGAAAACTAATACTGTCATTATTCTCCAATTCAAAAGTAAATTTCAATTTTTCATCATAAGAATTAAGATACATTATCTGGATACATTATCTGGATACATTATTGATTAAAAATAGTAATAAAATTATTATAGACTGGTACACTAAACCTACGTTTTCTGTTCGTTTCTTAAATTTTGAATCGGCACATCCAATTTCTCAAAAAATTGCTATGGTTTATAATCTTATAATTACGTACTATTATATTGTCAAAGTTTTCGTCGTGTATACTTCTATTTGACGTTTCCTTGTTTACGATGAGGAAAAAGAAAAACAAATTTAAATCGACTTTCGACAAAATCAGTTTTTATATTATACAATTAATTATGATATTGATATTAGAAGGTATTATTTCCACTTTTTTTATATTCATTTTTTTCACTATCTGAGTTGTGCAAAAAAATTATATATAAATAAAAATTTTTTTCAGTCTGAAGAGGGTGGCATTGACCACCGAAACGTTACAAAAAGAAAAATGCATTAAAATTTTTTTCTTTTACCTACAACTACATTTGACTCGGGAAGATCGATAAAAATCTATACATATACATTTTGGGAAATCGTTAAATTTACCATTCCTGGTAAATTTCCGACGATATTGAAATAATTTAAAGATTTTTTTTTGTTAATAATTATTTTTGCTTGCAGAAGCAATTGTATAGAGCCTTGGTGTGTGTGAGTTACAAGACACTATTATAAACATTAATTATTTAGACTTGTGAGCAAGTTAAATAATTAATTTTAATTTGGTGTAAGTGTTAAGTGTGTGATTTGCCACAACTTTAACCAACAAAATTTAATTATTTTGTCCTTCTAAGGACGAAATAAATATTCGTTTAAGGAAAATCTTTTGGATTTTGATTAAGTGAATTAATTTTGTTGGTACACTAGTCGGTGCATTTTTACAATTTATTGTAATTTAGCCGACACCAAATTTTTTTTTACTCGTTGGGAGTAATAATTATTTTATTGTGGTGAGTCCAATAAATAATTTCCAATTGAAAATTGGATACTTTCGAAGTATTTGAAATACTAGGGATTTCATTTAAAATCCCGGTTGAGAGTACTTCTCCGGACGTAACACGTCGGCTGCTGCTGGTCAAAAAATAATGGCCAGCAGCTATGAAGCCCGAATGGCCCAGCTTATGCGTGAATTACGCATAGCTAGGGATATTCGTCGGGAAACGAAGAAGCTTCCGATTGAGGCAGTGTATGCCCAATTGGAGCATCTAAGTTTAAACGCAAATGGCGAAGAGGCGGAGTGCCGCGAACGCCTTTTGCGTCACCGGATAAGATGTGTAGACATTAATCTGGAAATACCATGGTTCCCTGAATACGATAAGAATGTAAGGGCAGAGCCTGCACATAAACCTCTAGTATGTCAGGAACTATGGGAAATTAGGAAACCTCGTTCCAGGAAAGGGAGTGTGGTCCCATCAGGAACGGAAGTTTGCTGTGAGTCCGAAATGTCGGATCGCGAAAGGGTTGCTAGTGACAGAGCACCCATTCCTGAAAAAGATGGAGGTCTATCACCAAGTGGTCAGTCTAGAAACTCGCCAATGAGTACTGCACAAAGCCCGAGGTTGGCATCAACAGGTGCTATACCTAAACGGTTTGGTGAGGTACCGGCAGCAACCACGACCACGACTGCAATGCCTTATGTTCCTGTTTCGGTGGCTGCAACCACGAGAATACACCTCTAGACAATACGACAAGAGGCAACCCGAGGCTAACACAACCGAACGTCAATTTGTTGATGATAGGAATGGATATGACCTTCCTAACGACGTTAGTGTTCAATCTTACGAAAAACCGAGATTTGAACCGAGACGTCGTGAGCCCTCTTCTAAGAGGCGTGAGTACACGACTCCAAACAGTAATCCACGAAACCATCGTTCTGTGAATAGGGCCTCAAGCAACGATGAACGTCGTGATAGCTGTACGGAGAGACGTACTCAGAAACGTCAGTCCAACCGTAAACTCGACGACCAAGCACAACCGGAAATTCCGGAGCAAGGTCACAAAGAGAGGTCGGACAGACGTAGAGAAACGCCTCGAGAGAAACGTGAGGTGGCTACTTGCGATCAGTGTACTCAGACGAATTCGTCCGATGGGTATTAGTGTGATCGCGAACCTACTCGTAGAAGATCCGATTCTCGTAGGGCGGCTGAAGGCCGACAAGAGAGTAGGAATCCTTCTACCAGCAGGCGCAGGAGTTCCCGGACGGATAATAGAGATGACCGTCGGGAAAGAGACTCCTACGAGGCCAGGCCAAGGTATCGTGAAGACGATAACCAAACGCACGATCGGACAGGGTGCGCACGAGAGCTGCGTATCTGGAACATGTCCCCAAAAAGGACGCGGAAGAGTTTCTGAACCGTTTGCACGATTTCAGAAATGACAACGAGTTCTCAGATCGCAGGATGTTCAGTGCCCTGCCCAATGTGTTCTCAAAATCAGCTCTGTTCTGGTATAGAACAGTTCGGCCATCTCTTCGAGATTGGCGTGATTTTGAGATCGAGTTCCTTAATGAGTATGGCCGTATAATAAATGACGAAGATTTACTCATGGAACTTCGATCAAGAACACACAATGAGGGAGAAAAGGCTACGACGTTCTTGAACTGTTTCAGAGCGATCGTAAATAAGTTTAAATGCCCTTCCTCATTAGAACAACAGGTAAAGATGGCCTACTCGCAGATGAGGCCAGACTACCGTAGGTACATACCAGTACGACAAATCAGGAATTTTTCTGATTTGACAAGCTACGGTAAAGAGTACGAGCAGCATTTAACATGGGACACGAAATTCTCCAGTTCCAACGTTAAGCGCGAGAAGCTCGTACCAGAAGCTTTCCCGAAACAGAGTGGTGGAGCACGAGTTTCGGGTAAAGTGGCGACTGTTACCGAAAAGAGTAAGGATGAGGCTTCTCATTCGGATAAACAGTCGTCTAAGAAAACTATTAAGAACAAGAGCAAGAAAAGTGCGAAAAACTCGCCAAACTCTTCTTTAAGCGAATACGAAGCAGCCGCTGTGTACGGTACTTCCAACGTCGCTAATAGTTTTCAGAAACGATACGGCAAGTCGAATAATGGAGTGAGTGCCCCCCATTCGAAATCCGTATCGTACGTGCCTGTTTCTCAACAGTCACCTGGGCAACAAAAACAGAGCTCGGGCAAAAGAGAAAGACGTGCTTTGACAAATTCTCAACTGTCCCAGCAAAACGTTTTTGTCCCACAAATGGCACAAAACCTGGTGAGGTATGTGCAACCACAGGCGACGGCAGTAAATCCAACGAACCTGAGCACCAACTTTGCCGGCGTGTGTTTCACATGCCAAAAAGTCGGTCATAGGTCGTCGGATTGCCCGAGCCGAACATGCTATCGATGCGGAAACATTGGGCACTCCGCTGAGCAGTGCTCTACCGAATTGGTAGCAAAGGAGTGCCAGCTGTGTGGAACTAGTGGCGTTACACTCCAAACAAGTCCTAACTGCGTCAGGTTCCTCCAAAACGTGGGAAACCTGAACGCATGGCACCTGAGCTGCCCCGGGCGCCCTGCACTGCAGTAAGTAAACCGCATGGTTTACAAGGGCAAGAGTCTAAGGTTGGAGAACCCTCTAAACTCTTTAAGAAGTCTAGCAAATCATTTGCTGACTTCTCCAAAGTCCTTAACGGAGACCAAATTCCCACTCAGACCGAAGTTGGCGTTGAAAGTAAGTCTGAGTGTAAGGATCCTAAATGTTCTGGGGATTCGACAGATGGAAAAGTTCTTAGAACACAACCTGTCAATCCCACCCGAGCTTTGCAAGGTAAAACAGAACAAGGAACCTTATTAGACCAACAAAAGCCTGAGGCTAAAGATTGGGCTAAGGAACTCCAAAGGCAAATATACTCTGGTAGCAGAGATATAATTGGTGAAGAAGGCGTAAAGAGATCATTATCTCAGCCGCTTTGCACCATCGGAGTGAACGCCCTTGGTTGTTACTCATCGTCACCCCGTTGTGACACACCTAGTAAAGAGGACAAGAAGCCCTTGGTGGAGAAGGAAATTGTCCTCAACAACGAGCCCTTGGTGGAGAAGGTAGTTGTCGATGGTGTGCATAACATGAACCGTACAAACTCGTTGCCGAGAAGTACAGTTCAGGGAGGGGGGGGGGCAGATGCCGTACCAAGTACGTCTAAAATGACGCACACGGCATCGACTCCTAACGACGATAGTCAAACCGATCAGATAATTGCCGGAATCCAATCGGATACCCGGCTATTCTTTTTGGTACGACTCGGTGGAAAGGACTTTAAAGCACTTTTCGATCCTGGCGCCATGGTCTCTCTTGTACGATCAGATGTTGTCGAACAGTACAAGTTTAAATGGAGACCTGTCAAGGTTATCGTAAAAGGTGTGGCTGGACCAGCACTTAAAGTCCTTGGCCTTATCGACATTCTATTCTGTGTAGAAGGTCTTGATGGAAATATCCAACTGAGAATTGTAGAGAATATTGAGCATTCCATCATTCTCGGTATGGATTTTCTACAACATTGGAATATGGAAGTCAAATTAGGCGAAGCTATCTGGCGTATTGGCGAGAGTGATTGACTTGGAGACACTTCGTCAGAGATACAGCTCATGACATTGATTCGAGGATTTCCGCTGAATGTGCTGGTATAATTGTGCCATCAAGCCAGACCCCGACGATGAAGAGATTGCCTTAGTGCTCGGAATACCCGCAGACTCGTAACCCGCCCGCCCACCCGTATTTAAGACTCGCGGGTTTAACCCGCTTCATAACCCGTATTGATCGGGAACCCGTTTCAATCGGGTATCCGTAAGCGGAGAAAAAATTTTTGTTAATTCAATAAATAAATTAATTGACTCAATAAAATAGACTTATTTTATAGGTTATGATAAAAGTCATTGTAAATGATAAGAGTGATATAAATGTTTCATTATTATTCTTATAGTTTTCAAATATTTATAAAACATGTATGTATATGTAGTAATCTAATTTAAATTCACCTGAAAACACTTTTTAGCTTAAAAACACAACTTTAAATAATGAAATAAACCATTTGGTTTAGATAATTTTTCAAAGAAAAATTGTAGAATTAAAGTGTTAGTATTGAAAAAAAAACAATTTTTTAGAAGGGTTAACAAAATCTTTATTATTTAGAATAGAACTATTCAATTAACTATAAATAATATTTAATTGATATAAATACGAATTTATACCAATTTACAATTTATATCTTAACAAAAAACAATAATATGCTTTACGATAATACATAACTTTAATGTATTTTACGACAAAAGTATTTTAATACAAATTACTGAAATGCGCAATAAAATATTTTCATTCAAGTTTCCTATTATATTGCCAAACGATTTTTAAGTGAACCATATTTTTTTATTCTGAAATAGGAAAACTAATAAAGTTACATTTTCTATGGCCAGACAGTTTCTTTTTTTCGTGATTATATTGCCTGCTGTAGAAAATACCCGCTCTGAGCTTGCAGATGAACAAGGGATATACAAATATTCTTTAGCTAATTGAGCTACAAGCGGAAAGTTTCTTTCATTTTCTCGCCACCAATTTAAAATGTCACTATTATGATCAATTGACGACTTATTTTTGTACTTTTCAAGTTGATTTTCCCAATCATCGGACTCGGAACGAACGTTAAAAATAATATCTAAGGCTGATTTGTTATCAACTGAACGGCTAGTAGGATCACCGATAGTTATCTTCTTCATCGTCGCAATTTTCTTATCAACAGAATTTAAAATACTTAACTTTTCTACGACATCTTCATGTTCAAGACCTTTATACCGCGGGTCCAAAAAACTAGCTATTTGATGAATTGTAACATGTTCACCACCATTCTTTTGTCTTGACATGGAAAATCTTTTGTCTAAACTTGATTTTAGAACAGTCTTCAGTTGGAAAAGTATAAGGCTATCAGTATTTTCAGCAGCCAGATGATTATCTATTAAACTGCGAATGATTGGACGATAAGCATAGATATAGTTACACTATTTTCAGCACACAAAACGGTTGTCGATAATTGAAAAGTTACAAGAACGTTTGTCAGTACCTCTATGATTTCCCAATCATTTTCACTTACTTCTAAACGCTTAGCTGTTCTTGCTTTACAGACATTTCTATCATTCAGTACTGCTTGAACTGGAATTCGATGTTTAATCAATCTTACACACATAAAATATGTGGAATTCCATCGTGGACGGAAATTAAGTTTTTTAATACAAATTAATGAATAAATCTTGTAAGAGATAATAAAAATATATAAATAATTATCTATTTAATAAATTAATCTCATTAAATTCTCTAATAATGCTATACTTAGATGTATAACGTCGTTGTAATAAAATTATATTCACTTCTGTATATAGCGTGTATTAGGATTATGTATAATATTCTGTAAATGATTTATGAACTAACTTAATTTAACGTATGTACATAAACACACAATTTGAAACTATAACTATTTTTTCGTTATTTACATGAAAAATACTATTAAGGAGGTACTACGCTTAAAATTCGTAAAATTAATTTTGACTCAAAAAATTAAATAATTTAATAATTGTCAAAATTTTCGAAACATTTTCTATGATATTTAGATTTATTTAGATCAAAATCTCTCAATTTTTATACTTGTATGTAAATATAAATTCAATAACAAAGAATATTTATTATAACAATTTTTCTAATTTATGTGACCATAACTGTAGTTTGTGAGCAGCTCACAAAACACTTTCTCTGATTGCGATGCTGTTGACGTTGTTGACATGCTGTGTTGCTTTGTCAGGTGTTTGCCCATCGCTGACGGAGATCCATCATACGAAAATATTTCGTTACATATATTGCAAGAAGCATTTTTTCCATCATCAGACATGGTAGCATACTGCCAAACCCAACTCGGTTTTCGTGGCACAAATTTCGTAGCACAGTGTATAACAAATAGCGTAACGATGTACTAATAAATTCAATTTATTTCGCGACCTGAGTTGAAACTAGGCAGCGATCTACTAATCCGCATTGCGCAAGAGAATTGGTCGAACGTCGGGTTATTAAAGTTTAATTTCGGAGAAATAACTGTGTATATATATATATATATATATGTATATATATATATATATATATAAGACTACTATATAAACATACATAAATATTTTCACATTTTCGGAAAATTTCAAATTGAGAATTGTAAACTCATACAGTACGGATACCCCTGAACCCGTACAATGTAAGTACCCGTATGCTGATATATACCCGTATAATACGGGTTAGTTTCTTATACGGGTAACCGTATTATAGGTACGGGTTCGACTCGTATTTAAACCCGTACATACGAGTAACGGGTACCCGTAATATAAAAACCCGTGAAAATTCCAAGCTCTAGATTGCCTCGTTCGAAGTAATTACAGACCCATGGTATATTGCTAGATTAAACGATGTACGCTCATGCCCTCGAAGATTTCCGGAGTGGAAAATTGAGGATGATATGCTATATCGTTTTACAAGCGGTAAACTCCTGGACTCTGTATCAGAACGAGAGGAAGGCTGGCGTCTTGTGCAACCCTTAGAGCAGAGGAACCGAGTTCTAGTAGATTCTCATTTCCACCCAGTTATGGGTCACATGGGAATTGAAAAAACTTACGAACGCGTTGCAAGAGATTACTATTGGCCAGGTATCTACCACGATACCCACCAATTTGTCTTACGGTGTCTGATACGTCAGAACTATAAGACGTCTCAAGCAGGTCCTCAAGGCTCATGATTTAAATTGGCCGTACATCATAATATCGTACGAAGCAGGAAGATTCATTGAAGCAGCCTCCAATTGCAGAAAAGAAGAGAAGCGTACAGCGCGCAGTCGTGGATAGATTGTGCCTTTCTTTCGACTCGGCCTTCCCGAGGGAAGTGGAGTCTAGGGGGGGGGGGCTTTGTTACGAAAATCGTCACACAATTAATCTATTCACGACGAATAGAATATTTAAATTCGCGAATTGTAAGTCGTCGGAGCCTTTCGTATGCCAAGGCCAACCGACGACACTTATTTGTTTACAGAAATCAAGTGTGCAATTACGCGCGCAATAGTACGTAGGGATGAGAGCGCAAGAGTGTGTGCGTGTGTTTCCCACTCTCATCCCTTTTTCGGAAAATTAGGCGAATGCCTAATTAGTACGTCCCGATCCGCCGCTCGAGGCGGACAAAAATCTATTTGGTGCGATCGTGAGTTTTCCGGCTAAGAAGAGGCGCGTGAGGCGCAAAGCCGTCGATAACCCGGAACGTCCTCGTGAGTAAGCCGCGAGTGACTTGGTGTACACAAAAGGACGGGAAGTGAGCGTGTGAGTGTTAACGCGGTTTGCGAGACACTCGCCGCGGTACAGGGCCGCCTTTTGGACACCGCAGCCGACGTCGGTCCTCTGTTACCCAGGAGGATACAGGGACACGTATCGGCTGGGCCATCCACGGGGCGCATCTCGGTAAGTCTTGATTATATTACCGCGCGTTTCCCCACTTCCCCGAGTTTATGTGAGGGTGTGAACTCGGGAGAGTATTCGGGTACGCCGGTACCCGAATAGCGGAGATCGGGACAAAGTCAACCGCAGGCGAGGATCTCGATCCGGTTGACTCCCGAGACTTCCGCCCGCGCGAAGTAACATTGTCGCGGACGAGGCCTGGATGGCCATCTTGTTAATATATAAATTAAAATAAATTTATATTATTTTATTTTAATTCTGAGATTGTTTTTGTTCTCCCCGCTCCCGCCGACATTCCTAATTTAAAATAATCGTGTCGAGGCAAGGAGGATCGCCCGAATCCTCCACACCGTTCGTCCCAGCGAACTCACGTTCCAAGCGACACCCCGCAGTTCGGAAAAACAAATAAATTAATTGTATGCGCGGTATTGGGCAACGCGGCCCAACGGTTTTATTAATTACATAAAATAATTAAGTGTACCGGGTTCGCGAGTACCACGTCACAAATGGCGACCATGACAGGACGATCGGTTTCCTCACCGATTTTAAATTAAATTACAATTTTGTCGGCCATCTTTTCGCGCGCGAGCAGTGTCGCGGCGAAACGTGAGCGGGTTGAGTTAGAGAGAGAGAGAGAGAGAGAGAGAGAGAGAGAGAGAGGAAGAGAGAGAGAGAGAGAGAGTGAGAGAGAAAGAGAGAGAGAGAGTGAGTAGTGCGAATTAGTGAGAGAGAGAGAGAGAAAGAAAGAGAGAGAGAGAAAGAAAGAGAGAGAGAGTGAGTAGTGCGAATTAGTGAGAGAGAGAGAAAGAGAGCGAGAGAGACAGCGTGTGAGATGCGTCTCTATACCGGAGTATTCCCCCTCTTCCTCGGGTATCCGAGGAGAGGTGTACACCGGTATATCGGGAGAGAGAACTTAAAACTTTATTACAAGAGAATGCTAAATAAAGAATACATACTAATTCCGTAACAAATTCTGAATTATTTTAAATGTTAACATGAATCATCGAATCATATAAAAGATTAACAAAATTGGATTACTTTAGTGAAAATTAAATTTAATATTTCTTTTTGGTGTTATATTACTAGCTTACTGTAGAAAACCACTATCTTTATTTTCATGAAGAATAACATTGAAAAATATTTATAATTAAAGGGCACAAAATTAAGAATACCTGCAAGTGTCACTCGAGTCTGACAGTTATTTCTATAACCATTAATAAATCACTTAAATACAGAAATATTTAATATTTCTTTGATGTTTATTAGTAGTTTGTAATAAAAACTACTGTCATTATATGCATGAAGAATATTAATGAAAAACTTTTGAAACTAAAGGACAAAAAACTAAGAATACATAGAAATATTGTATAATTGAAATATTTTTTCTAATAGTCAGGTTACTATATTTGACTAATTGAAGAATAACGAAACAAAACTTATCTAACAAATGTATACTAATTAAAGAATACATACAAATGTATACAAATATTTTACAAAGTTTACTTGCATCAGTCGTCATATAAGAATTATTATACTGGATAAGTTTATTTAAGATTACATTTAATATTTCTTTGTTGTTTATTAGTAGCTTACTGTAGACAACTTCGTTCTATAATTTCAAGAAAAATAGCAATGAATAATATTTGTAATTAATTAACAAAACTAAGAATATTGAATATTGAAATATTTGTCCTAAAAGTTCGGTTAATATTTTTTTATTTTTAAAAAATAATGAAGAATAAACTTTTACACAAGAGTATACTAATGAAAGAATACATATAAATTCCGTTACACATTCTACATTATTTTACAGAGTTTACTTGAATCAGTGAATCGTATAAGAATTATTATATTGGATAAGTTTATATAAAATAAATTTAATAATTCTTTGATTTTTATTAGTAGCTTTATAATAGAAAACTTTTACCTTTACTTGCATAAAGATTAACAATAAAAAATAATTATAACTAAATAATTCAAAATTAAGATTACACGCAACTGTATCAGATATATATATATATATATATATATATATATATATATATATATATATATGGGCTATTTCACGTCAAGTGGTACGATGAAAATTTTAAATCGCTCCAAAATTTGAGATCAGGCTGGAAATATCTTCAAGAAGATAGAAAAAAAATTTTAGGTGTTAAAAATAATTTGCCTAAGAGTTATTCCACCATGAAAAATGGAAATTTTTCAATTTTTTAGAAAATTTTCGATTTTTAAAGCCATTTATCTCAAAATCTATTAATTTTTTTGAAAAAACATTACAAACAACTTTTGTTCAAAATAATCCTTAAAATTTATCTACCTGGGTTACAATTCTTAATTTTAAAATCTCGAAGAGATAGGGCACTCGAAAATATTGAATATCAAAAAAAGGCCACCACGCCACAATCGATTTTGATCTAACACCGCTCAAAAGATCACATTTTCTGAGAGCTTTCGAATGGTGGTGGTTAGATTATTGGCCAAGACCGCTGGTGTACGTTATGCCACATAAACCTCATAAAATCACTAATTTTCATGTATTCTAGGGCATAACCTACAACAGCGGTCTTGGCCAATAATCTAACCACCGCCATTCGAAAGCTCTCAGAAAATGTGATCTTTTGAGCGGTGTTAGATCAAAATCGATTGTGGCGAGGTCGCCTTTTTTTGATATTCAATATTTTCGAGTGCCCTATCTCTTGGAGATTTTAAAATTAAGAATTGTAACCCAGGTAGATAAATTTTAAAGATTATTTTGAACAAAAGTTGTTTTTAATGTTTTTTCAAAAAAATTAATAGATTTTGAGATAAATGGCTTTAAAAATAGAAAATTTTCTAAAAAATTGAAAAATTTCCATTTTTCATGGTGGAATAACTCTTAGGCAAATTATTTTTAACACCTAAAATTTTTTTTCTATCTTCTTGAAGATATTTCCAGCCTGTTCTCAAATTTTGGAGCGATTTATATATATATGAGTATATGTAAAATATTACACACTCAGAGCTATTAATTATTGCTATTAATTAGTTTTATAATTTAGAGCACATTCAAATTGAATTAAAATTATTTGTTTTCCAGATCTGTTTTGTCCTTGGTGGAAGAATATTCTTTGTATTTGAAGATATACTGAAAATTAACATGTAATTGAGTTCGATTTGATGCCTGAAAAGAAAAGAATTATTATATTGGATAAGTTTATATAAAGTAAATTTAATATTTCTTTCATGTTTATTAGTAGTATATCATAGAAACTTCTATCTTTATATGCATGAAGAATAACAATGAAAAACATTTATAACTAAAGGTTACAAAACTAAGAATACATGAAAGTGTCACACGAGTATCGCTGCAGCATTAATAAATTAAGTATACTTATGTAATTCGTATTATTGTTGGCGCAGCCGATACAACCCGATAGGCCGTCTGTCCCTTACATGCGTCGAACCTCGTAAAACCTTATAAAGACGTCAAACTTTCGAAAACCAGATACATGCCTATTTAGTATAAATAATAAATACGGAATTGCCTGGTAGAATGGGATTAGCAATTTAATTAAGATTTGTTATTACTGGCGCAGCCGGTAGTAACGAATAGGTCGTATGCCCAATACATGCGTCGATCCTCGTAAAACCTTATAAAAGAACTGTATTGGTTGGTTTAAAATTATGGAATTTAACGGTAGACACCGATAGCTGTTAGTGGACAATATAGTGAAAAGCCTTATAGAACCTTATCAATTCAATGCACACGAATACGTCAAATACTCGAAAACCCGATACATGCCTATTTGTTATAAATAATAAATATGGAATTGCCTGGTAGAATGCGATTAGCGATTTGATTAAGATTTGTTATTGCTGGCGCAGCCGTTAGTACCCGATAGGTCGTATGCCTAATACATGCGTCGATCCTCGTAGAACCTTATAAAAGAACTGTATTGGTTGGTTTAAAATTATGGAATTTAACGGTAGACACCGATAGCTGTTAGTGGACAATATAGTGAAAAGCCTTATAGAACCTTATTCAATCAATGCACACTAAGACGTCAAATATTCGAAAACCGAATACATGACTATTTGTTATAAATAATAAATACGGAATTGCTTGGTAGAACGCGATTAACAATTTGATTATGATTCTTTTTATGGATGTCTCAGCTCATACGATCCGATAAACGAACCGCCCATTTATTTTGTTGATCATCATATTGTACTATAAAACGTTTTTTTCTATAAATTACTATAGGCATTTATTGTATAGTATGGTATGAGGTTCTTGCACTCGGGATACCTTATAGACTCGAATTATAAACCTACCATTAGAAAGCAAACAAAAACATAAACATATACAGTAATTCCATGATAAGTGCTTATTAAATTTTTTATCGGGAAATTTGTATGAATTATAATCTTTTCAAAGTCATTTGTTTTATTATAGAACCCGATTAATATTTTCTTGGATATACTTGTGTAATTCATGTACTAAAACATCTATACAGGCTTATAGTTTTTCAATCAATTTATTACGATATATGCCGATTCTGAATTCATATTGGTAAAGTGAATAGATTTCTATAAATAATTATATGAGCATATCTCTAGAAAAGCCTATAAGTTTAATAGTCTCATAGAAACTGATATATCTTTTACCAGGTAAAACTTATAAAAACTAAATTTCGGAACTTGTGATTCGTAGCTGTGGGGAATTCATTATAGGTATACTGATAAAAAAGAAATCGCCCTATATATTACTATAAAATTTTTATCGACACCCCGATACAATGAGCTATTATTTTATCGGATTTTATAAGGTTTTTTCAACAGGGCGTAACGCGTCAATATTGTAGTGCATATCATCGGCGAATATATTCGTCTGCGGTGAGGGATTCCGCCTGTCCTCGCGAGTATGGCTTTCGCCCGCGTCGTTTCGCAATAGACTATCTGCGACGTGGTTATCCTCGCCCTTGATGTAGCAGATGGTACTGTCGAACTGGCTTATGCACGCTAACTGTCGATCTCTACGCGCCGGCGCTTCTCCGAATTTTTCTAAATTAATAATTTTTATAAATTTGGTTCTCCCAATTGAGCCGAATTAAATTTTTTTTGAAAAGAATGCGAGAGGTTTTCACGTGTCGCCGTGTGCTTGTTCGAGTACCGCCTCCATCGCTAATTAATAAGTTAATTTCGTAAGACTGTCCTTAATTTTATTGAACGCGTCAATATCTTCTGTGTTCCAGTCTATTACGCATTGATTTTTTTTGTTAGAACCTACCAGATGTTTGAGTAGCGTAGGCTGCAAGTACGCTGCTCGCGGTACGCTTTTTCGATAAAAATTGATCATTCCCAAAAATCGCTGCAACTCGTGCACTGTCTTTGGTTTCGGAAATTCCCTAATGGTTTTAATTTTTTTTGCCGATGGTTTAAAACCTTCCGAGTCTATTCTGTACCCTAAGAAGCCTAGTTGGAACTCCAAACAAGCAGTTCTCTAAATTTAAGCTTAGATTGGCGTCTCGCAGCTAAATGCCGTTTCCAAATGCCTCTTGTGTTCGGCTTCGTTATTTGACGCGACTAGAATGTCGTCGAGATACACGAATACGAACTCGAGATTTTCTAATGTTTCATTTACGTAACGTTGGAACGTCGTAGCTATAGGTATTTGGTGGTATGTCTTGTAAAGGTCGAGTGCTGAAAATATAGTTTTATTGTCTAGAAAATTCGGAAAATCGTGTAGGTGTGGGATTGAATATCTATCGGGTGTAGTGATTAAATTAAGCTTCCTATAATCCTTACATAATCGTCATTCGCCGGTTTTCTCCTAACCATGTGAATGGATGAAGCCCATGGGCTATCAGACGGTCTGCATATTCCCTGTTCGCAAGGCTTTTTAATCTCCTCCTTCGCGGCGTTTAATTTGTCTGCGTTAAGTTTACGCGCTTTGAAGAATATAAGCCGGCCCGTTGTTTCTATGTTGTGTGCGACACCCCTGTTAGTTATTGGAGCTGGCTTATCGGTGCCGAGTATTTCAGAAAACTTGCAGAAAATGTTGGCGTATTTGTGACCAGGATCTATAATTGAGATTGAGAAGGTAATGGTTTGTTTAGCCGTGCTGTGCACGTACTCTCGCGCATCACCCTTAATAAGTCTGCCTTGTTTTGGGTCGCTTCTTTGAACCCGAAGTTGATGGTGCGGTTGAAAATTCCCTACATTTCGATACGCGTGTTATTTGCTGCGTGTAAACGGTAGTTGGCGGGCTGTCCCTTAAAATCGAGTGTTTTAGGAAAAACCGAAACTTCTGCGCTTGTTTGATAAGATAAATGTCGCCGGTCGCCCTATCCGCGACGTGGAGACAAATACCCCAATAGACATATGATTGCAAATTGACAGCAACTTTGCAAAAAAAATTTGTACCTGTTTATCCAAAATTTGCGTCAATGTAAGTCCTTATTTATTATAAATTTACTTCAAAATCATTTACATGAAAATAGTGACAGCAAATTTATATAAGATTAAAATAATATTTTAAGTAAATATAATAGAATACTTATATTATTTTTGTGCAACTAGATCGCACGTCGCATCGCCACAACTAGTAAATGTGTTAGACTCTTAAAATTGCAAAAAAGTAACAGAACTTGAAATAGTTCACAAAAACACAGATTTTCTTGAATAAAAAATACATTGAAATTATTATTTTCATGATTGCAAAATAGCAACAAATTATCATCAAATCTTGTTGCAATATACTGCACTATGTAAGCATTTACTGATTTAATTTTGCTACCAATTTGCTGAAAAAGAATTTCTCAGATTATGATATATTTCTTAGCAAATATATACCAAAATTATATCAACTCGTGCAGCAGAGTTAAATAACAAATTAATCTAAATCTGCGTCCTTATTCGTTAGCAAATTTATAACAATTATTTGTTGCAATTTTTTTCACAATTTTACATAAAATTTAGGTACACGTCACTATTATGTAATGTCTCGTTAGCAAGTTTAACACAAGTTGTTTTCAAAAATTGTGTAGCAAGTTTTAACGAAGTTTTGTCTGTGCAACTCTGTCTATTGGGGTAGATGATCCACCCAATGCGTTAGTCTCCTCTACGCTGGGTGTTGTTAGTTTAATGAATTGTTAATAAATCAATTTTATCAATTTGATCGTTATCGTTGCTACGTTTGTCTCTGATCGATATTTCCCACTTACAAGGTGGTACACATCGTTTGGTGTTGCGATCGAATCGACTGTGATATGTGCAAATTCAATGCCCGGTCGTTACTGCATGGGCGACTGCGCGCTCTATCGTTGCTAATTGCACATTCTCTGGAACTACTTCGCCCAGGTGTCGAATTCCGTCTTTCATATTGACTAGATCTAAACTTATTATTGTTTTTCGCGACTCGGGCTTGAAGCGCGTTATTCCCAACTAAGGTTGCCGCGTCGATTTCCATATCCACTCGATTAGTTTCGCTTTGCAACGTATCGAAAACAGAATCTGCCCTAGTCAAAATGTCATTTACGTTGCCCGCTTACAGTTCTTCCTTTAAATGTAATTTAATGTTACTGGGAATACGCAGTGTCCAGACTTTGAGTAGTGTGCTACGCGATACCATATCACCTGCCATACTAGCCAATTCGTAAAAATATTCCAATGATCTACGTCTTCCTATTTTATTGTCGGTAATAAATTTCTCTAGTTTCTGATTCGCGGTCTCCGTATAGCGTTGCAGAATTGCTGATTTCGTCGCGTTATGTTTATTATCGTTAGGTAATGCTTTTAAAATGTCCATGTTTTCGTTAATTACTTCGCTCCATATATTTTTTAATAAGTTATAATATTTAATTTTAGCAGCAACAATGCTATTATCCTCGAAATGAATTTCCAAAATTTCAAACCATGTAATCGAATCGTGTTCCCAAAACGGCTGGAGGTTAATGTCAAGTGTGTTAAAGTTGCGAATATTATCTCGTAATATATTACTCGAAGTCGAATTACGTTTAGTTTCTGTGTTGTTTACCTGTCCTCGAAACGAATTTCGTGTGTTTATATCGTTAGTTTCTAACCTAGTGTTTACGTTGCTGCGGTGTGTGTTAATGTTATTGTTATTCAAACTAGTATCGGTCTCAAGGTTGTTATCGTTCGAATTTCTACCTACTAACATTGATATGGTTCGCGATAATTCCGATAACTGTCTTTTGATTTCAAGCATTACGTTGTATAATTTGTCGGGATTTGGGTTTCCGCGTCGTTACACGTGGTTTCCATTTGCGTACCTATGTTGACTATGGTTTCTCTTGTCCCTGGCTTGAAACGTTTACCGTTACGAAATTTCGAGAAATAAAATTGCTCCGAGACTCTATTGCTTTGCTCGCCCTGATCTTTATAAACTGGTTCTAAGATTTTTCTTTTCCTAGTGTACATGTATTTACATGTGGAGATGTGTAGATTATATCTATTTGAAAATCAAAAATTCATTATTAATTGAATAAATTAAAATAAAAATGTAATTATCAATGAGAATTTCGTTAATTGACAACAAAAATTTATTCAATAATTAGATATCCCTACTAAAAATTATCACGCGATCATCACGTAGATAACTACGTGATTATTACGTGGATATCCACGTGACAATCACGTGAGATTTTCGACCATTTTTCTACGTGATTATCACGTAGATATCCACGTGATAATCACGTGATATATGAAAATTTTTGTTTTTTTAAAAATGTAATCTTAGTCACGGAGTTGATGGGATGCAATTTCACAGAAACCGAACAGTTTTGACAAAAAAAATTCTTTATATGCCACGTTATTAATATACGAGGCAAAGTAAAGACCTCCTACAAAGTAAAAGTTCCTACTTTGCCTCCATATAAGCCCTACGCGCACGATAATCTATAGCGGGTAACTGGCAGCCACCTATCGGTCGTAACTGATAATACCGTGAGCAAGTGCAGTAGTCATATTTCAAAACCGTTTCGACCGATAGGTGGCTGCCAATTACCCGCTATAGATTAGCGTGCGCGTAGGGCTTATATGGAGGCAAAGTAGGAAGGTAAAAGCGACTTTGATCATATTCTATGCCTTTACTTTGCCTCGTATATTAATAACGTGGCGAATAAAGGATTTTTTTTTGTCAAAACCGAATGGCCAGTTTAGTTTCTGTGAAATTGAATCCCATCAACCCCGTGCCTAAGATTACATTTATAGAAAAACAAAAATTCTCATATATCACGTGATTATCACGTGGATATTTACGTGATAATCACGTGGAAAAATGGTCGAAAATCTCACGTGATTATCATATGATAATTTTTAGTAGGGATCGATTAGATATAATGTAATCTTATTTTATTATAATTAAAATTTTTCCTCAAAAGTGTCCGGCGTCCGGCGTCCGGCGTCCGACATTTACCATTGGGCGTCTTTTTATTATGCTTTATATATATGCATGTGTATAAGGGTAAGTGTGTTATGGTGAAGAGGTCAGGGTGAGGGTCAGGGTGGAGGGATAGGGATGGGGTCACCCTGACCACCTGGACATCGTCTCCAGGAGGTGAAAATTTTTTTTGCAAACGTCCGACATTCACCATTGGGCGTCTTTTTATTATGTCTTATATATATGCATGTGTATAAGGGTAAGTGTGTTATGGTGAAGAGGTCAGGGTGAGGGTGAGGGTGGAGGGATAGGGATGGGGTCACCCTGACCACCTGGACATCGTCTTCAGGATGTGACAATATTTTTTGCAAATTTATGCAGAACGGCATGTAGACTTTCCTGTGGAGGATGTCAGGATAACCTGGAGGTTACCCTCACCACCTCGACATCGTCTTCAGGAAGTGACAATATTTTTTGCAAATTTAAGCAGAAAGGCATGTAGACTTCCCTGCAGACGATGTCAGGATAACCTGGAGGTTACCCTGACCACCTGGACATCGTCTTCAGGAAGTGACAATATTTTTTGCAAATTTAGGCATAAAGGTATGTACACTTAATTTCTTTTTATGTAAAGTATGCAAAAAAGTAAGTAAAAAATCGTAAAAAAAATAAGTAAAAAAAAAAGTAAAGAAAGTAAAAAAAGTAAGTAAGTAAAAGTAAGTAAGCGAAAAAAGTTTAATAAACCCATTCTAGTCAGAATGTTTCATGTAAATCCTAAAGATCGAGAACGATTTTTTCTTAGATTATTATTACTTCATGTACGTGGGGCCGAATCTTTTGAAGATATACGCTCATACGAAGGCGTTGTTTATGATACATTTTATGAAGCATGTATAGAGGTTTAATCGTTACTGATAATGAATGGGATAAATGTTTAGAAGAAAATTGTAATTTTCAATTTCCACAGGCACTATGTGAACTTTTCGCTTTCATTATATCATTTGATCACAATTTTGATGCCTTGAAACTTTATAATAAGTATAAAGAACATTTCTTTGATCCTAAATTACCTGAAATTTTAGGAGAACAAAAGGTTTTAAAAATTATAGACAACGTTTTATCAAAACATAATTAACCATTGTAACAATTTAATTTACCTAATATTGATAATATTGATAATGAAAATCACAATGATATGTTTTATAATGATATTATTGCAAATGAAGATAATGACATAGAAATATTGTTAAAATCTTTAACATTGGAACAAAAAACAATATTTGATACAATAGTAGAAGCAGTTTACGGTAATAAAAAAGCAAATTTATATTTTATTGATAGCCCTGGTGGTAGTGGAAAAAGTTATTTATTAAATGCTATTATAAAATTTGTGAAATTAAACAAAATACCAGAGTTAGCAGTTGCTTGGACTGGTATTGCAGCAAATTTATTAATAGGTGGTAAAACTATCCATTCTACATTTAAAATACCATTTAATTTAAACGAACAATCATCATGCTACATTTCACCAATTTCACAAATAGGTCAAATTTTAAAAAATATTAAATTAATAATTTGGGATGAAATATCAATGACTTGTAAATATGCATTAGAAGCTATAGATATTTTTTTCAGAGATTTATGTCGAAATAATAAACCGTTTGGTGGTAAAATATTAGTAACATCTGGCGATTTTCGACAAACACTTCCTACAGTTTGATAGGGAAATAGAACTCAAATATTAGAATCATGTGTAAAAAGTAGTTCTTTATGGCAATTATTTCAAAAACTTACATTAAATAATAATAAATAATAATAATAATAATAAATATTACAAAATTTGAAATTGATAATAACGTTATAAAAATTCCTTCTGAATTTATTACATTTAATAATTTGATAAATGATATTTTTGGTAATAAAATAAATATTGATGATTTTCATACTCTTAAAGACAAAGTAATTCTTTCGCCTATAAATAGTGATGTTTTAGCGATTAATAACAAATTAATTGAAATAATTGAAGGTGACGGTAAGATATATTTAAGCATTGATAGTATTACTTATGATGAAAATAATAAGTTGGATGAAACAATAACAATAGATTTTATAAATTCATTAATATCAAATGGTTTACCACCGCATAAATTAGTATTAAAAAAAGGAATGATCGTTATGTTACTTAGGAATTTGCATTTAGA
This sequence comes from Theocolax elegans, assembly GCA_026168455.1. Classification (NCBI taxonomy): domain Eukaryota; kingdom Metazoa; phylum Arthropoda; class Insecta; order Hymenoptera; family Cerocephalidae; genus Theocolax; species Theocolax elegans. Next base: position 9,452,523 of record CM047431.1, read on the forward strand.
TGGAGGTTTATGTAATGGTACCAGGCTCATGATTACAGAAATAAAACTTGTACACTATATATGGAGAAATTATAACAGATAAAAATTCAGGACAAATTGTGATGATTCCAAGAATAGATTTATGTTCATCAAAGGATGATATACCTTTCAATATGGTTAGACGACAATTTCCTATTAGACCAAGTTTTGCTATGACCATAAATAAAGCACAAGGTCAATCATTTAAAAAAGTAGGTCTATATTTACCAAGACCTGTATTTAGCCATGGTCAATTATATGTCGCATTATCAAGAGTTACAGATGAAAAAAATCTAAAAATAAAATTTTCGAAATCGTCAATGATACTCACTAATACAGAAGGAGATATACTTAATATAAATGAGAGTAATTTAAATAATAATGTAATAATATATACAACGAATATAGTTTTTTCTAAAGTGTTTGATACTTAAATAGTTTTTTTTTATTTTTAAAAGTCAATTTAAGGTCGACTTATTAGGAAAACGAATTATAAAATAATAAGATATAAGCATCAGACAAAATTTGTAGATAAAATTACGTATAATAAAGAATATTTTTCAAGTATACATTATTTACATCAAGCAACATTTCAATATATCATTACTTAAGAAATAAATAAATATTAAAATATTAGTTGTCTGCATTAAGCGACATTTTATTGGCAAAATTATTTATGAAATATATAAATTTTAAAATAATCAATTGTCTGCATCAAGCGACATTTTTTTACTAAAATACTGAAGAAATAAACAAATTTAAAATTCATTGTCTGCATCAAACGATATTTTATTGACAAAATTATTTATAAAATATACAAATTTTAAAATTATTAATTGTCTAATATAGCATTAATTAAATATCAATTAAAATATTTTGATAATACTTGTTAGAATACAATGTCTGCTAAAAGTGATATTATTTTAGAACTTTGTTTAGATATTAATGAAACAAAAAATTACAAAATATATAAAATAAATACGAATATACGAGATGCCATATTATATTATTTATTTTATTTTTAATGCAGTCATATTGGAACGTATATTTTTATCAATTTTAAAATATTTACGTATTATACCATACATAATTTTGAAATATATATATGTTAGAAAATCAAATATTTGAAACTTTTAATACACATTATATTTACGTTTATTATATGACAGTCCCAAGCCTGTAAATGCAGAGAGAAAATAATACAAACCAACATTCGAAAATAAACAGTTATAGTTAAATATCATGATGAGTAAAAGGAATAAATTGTATACATTTTTTAAAATAAAATATTTTATAATTTATTTTTATTTGTTTTAATAATATAACAACAAATTTTAATTAATAGTTTAAAGCACATAAAAAAATTGGTTTGAAAATAGAATAAAATAATTGTATCAAAATCGTTTAAAATTGATTTGTTATAAACTAATAATAAATTTAAGACTACACTTTATAATCAACGTCTAGCCTCAAAAATGTGATTCAACCGAGGGAGCGTTAGCGACCGAGGTAATATGGCTAGTTAAAAATTGAAATTTATTTATAAATTAAATATAATGTAATTAAAAATTAAAATTTAAATATCAATTAAAATGGAATTTCCATTAAATTTTAGTTAACTATTTACAACACTGGATGCGGCGAGCCGAAGAAGTTGACTCGAAAATATCGATCCGACTAATTAAATCGTCGTCCGAGTATTTTAAACAAGTCTTATATATTATTAATTTTCCGCTCGCTGGTTATACTTCCATTTTATTGAAGAATAAATTGAAGATTCTCGGCTTTGCAATGTTCTCCGTCGGAGAATAGCGTTGGCGAGTTGTGAGCGTCGGTGCTCGCTGCGTACCGGAAGTGGTCGCTGGCTACCCACGACGTGAATTATCGCTTGCAGTTTTCAGGATTCTCGCCTTCTCCTGCGGTTTGTCGGGGTCACCAGTGTGGCGGTGGTGCACTTATATACGAGCCGCCACCAGGAGCTTCGCCGAGAATAGGATGGAAGTTGAGAAAGTTTAGAAACAGATTTGTAATGAGTAATCGTTTTATTATTTCGCCCGGTCGTGCGGGCAATCTTTATACTAAAAAAACTAAATAAAACTATAATATTCCCATAATTTTTTCAGTTTTAGCAAGGTGTTTGGTTTACTTTTCGCAACTTTAGAAACATTTCGGAAACTTTATTAACATTTAATACTCAAAAATAATTGTCTTAAACTTGTCGCAAAATGAGTTAAGTCTATGTACAAAAATATACCAAACTTTGTTACAATTGAAAAAAATGTCTCAAATATTACAGATTTAATAAACACTGGCTCACTTTACTGCACACTTTCAAAAAATACCGAATTATTTCCACTATGGTTACGATGGTTATCAATAGTAACAATTAATATTTACAATCTAGTTGTGTAAACTTATTTAAACTCGTCTTATTTGACACCCTCGCTTCGCTCAGGCTACGAGCATTTATTCAATAAATATACAATAGTATAAATCCTGTTGATTACAATATTATTATAAAAATTTATTAGTTCTATTTTCTCTCTGCATCTACAGGCTTGAGACTGTCGTATTATGAACGTGATTTTCATACACATTAAAATCTGAAATATTTTGCATGAATATATTTTGATCAAACAAAAGTTCAAATGCTGAAAAAAAGGCAAAAAAAATATATATTTAAAAAATATAAATATATAAACATCGGAAATGTTATACATTTAAAAACAATTTATTGTAAATTATATAAATGTTTCTAAATTTTGTAACGTGGTATTTCGTCCTAATACCAGTTACAAGTCATTTATTTATTAAGACAGGGACGACGGCCCCGAAGAACGTGTCTTTGTCGTCGCCGTGGGTTAATAGTTAACCCGTCGGGACACGGTAGCGGAGATAGGACGATCTCCTACGTACCGACACACGTGGCGGGAAAATCGGGAATCGGAACAATGATTATTGCGGGTTAATTTATAGTTAAAACGATAACGCGACCGTTATATAAAAATAAAATAAATGAGTATTTATTTAAGAATTTACACGGAGGTGCCCGACAATAATTAACGGGGCGTTCTCCCGGTCGCGTGGTATATACGCGGCAAGCAGGGGCTGCCCCCGTGCTCGCCCCGCGCAATACCTATTCGATTTCGGTAGCACCGGTATGCTACCGAACAAACATACGTGCATACACACACAACACACTCTAACGTATACGGACCAATGTCGGGTACTTACCGAGCTGGGTTGTCCATAGGCCCTGGTGTGCGTCGGCGCCACGACGTCTGCTGGCCGGTGGAATCGGCCCGGTTCCCGTCGTCCTCGACGGTAGCCTGCAGGTGCGGCCTGATGCCGCGGCGATTCGCCTACCTCGGGGAACACTCAACCCGAGGTATTTGGTCCTTCGCACTGCACTTACACGAACTCACGAGCACTCGCGTACGGCTTCCCGGAGCACGGACGAACCGGTCCGGTATTTCCCGTGGCGCGCGAAACTAGACGTGGCGATGTGTAAAAGAAGATGCTGTCGCAGTCAAGACCGGCAGCGTACTGAGCTTTTCGGGAATTGTCGCATTCCCGAAAAGTATCTAACACACACACACACACAATATCAATTGTATATACGGATGCTCGCACACATCCTCGGTCGTCGACATAAACACGTGTGTTTCGTGGCCTTGAAGAGGCAACGCACGAAACAATAACAACGTGCGAGATTTTAAGATATAATATTTAATACATACTACGAAATAATATAATACATTAAGTATTTTATTAGTATTTTTTTTACATGTGCATTTATCGAACACCGCGACTCAGTGGCTCGGGGTGTCACTATAATGTGACGCCAGTTCAGGTGCGCGTGCGTTTCATGCATTTGTCAGTGCATGAGAGGCACGGGCATCTGAACTGTAGGGAACGTTAGGGACGCGAAGATGTATAGAGGATCGCGGTGGTTCCATCGGGAGGACAGGAAACTGTAATTATTAGACTAATTACAGTGACCGATGATATCTTCCGATGGACACAAGCACCACTGTTTCAACTACATGTGCTTTGTTTACAGACACACCGTTCACCTCCGTCGCTGATTAGCCCTGACAGCATAAATAGAGCGACGTTAAATAACAAAAAAAAAAATATTAAGTATTATTTATTTCATTGCAACGACGTCTCGTCGCAAAGCCCCCCACTAAAGTCTACATCATCCTACTGATGTGAGAGTTGAAAAGAGGGCAATGAAATAAATAATGACACGCACGCAATCGAATTCCTCGCCTAGACGAACTAGGGGCGAGGTTCTTCTCCAGGGTGGCCATCACCAGTCGCAGGATGACGTCTCTCGCTGCGGGGTTGTCTCCCGCCACCGTTTCCAACAACAAGCGACACTCCCGAAGGAGGTCAGCATCGTTGTTGGGTTGTCTCGATGGCTCGGTGATGACGTTGCTGCTCATCCCCGACTTGCCGGAACACGTTGTTGAGACCCGCCTGCGCCTCATCCAAGGGTCCAGAGTTTGGTACTCCCAAACCCTGCGCCAGGCGACGTAAGAACGTCTCGTGCGGGGGTACGTCCTCGATCTGCTCGACATGGACTGGCTGAGCTACGCTCTCTTCTCGTCCACGGGTCTTGTCCTCTTCGGCCTCTTGCTGGCCAGATATCGTTGGAGGAGGCGGTGTCGGAGGAAGGGCAAGGGAGTTCTGGTATTTCCTACGGCGTTGCTCGACCAGCCTTTGAGCATGCTCGCTCAAGGCGCGTCGTACCTCCTCAATCGGCCCGGTATGGTGCAGACCGAACTCTGCCGCCTGTCGGCGGTCTGCCTCCTTGATTCGACGAGCAATGACTTCGAAAGCGAAAGATGGTTGTTTTTCCTGGGGCTGTGCGTCCACAATACCCACCGAAGTTGCTCGGACCGATGCGACGGTGGTCTCTTCCACCCGCCGTTTCTTCGCTTTACTGCGGCTCCCTCTCTGTCTGGCCCTCTTGGACACGGACTTCTCCTGTGTCCCAGACGTTGAAGGTTGGGATGCCGCTGTTGTATACGCTCTAATTTTTCGTAGCGAGTCGATCATCGCTGTCCTAGGATTTTCTCCTTGGCGGAACGTATCGCTTTAAATCGGATACGTGTACTTCAGACCTTTTCCGTCCAGACTCTTCATGTCTTAAGACTACTGGTGATAGTATCTCCTTGACTTCAAAGGGTCCGTCGTACTTAGGCGCCAATTTGGCCGAAATACCTTTGACCCCATGCGATAACGTTCTACACTTCCTCATGACTAAATCACCTACTTGGAAGGAAGCCACACGTCTATTTTTGTTACAGGCTTTCTCCTGACGTCTCTGCTCTTCATCTATGTGTTTCCGCACTAGATCTCGAAGGGCATCAAGACGTTTGAGTCGATCCATCCACATCTCGGGATCGATAGGAATTTTGAATTCCCTCTTCTCAACCTCTCTACGCAGACTCTTTACAGATTGAGGATGTCGTCCAAAATTGAGGAAAGCTGGGGAGACCTTCGTACTTGATTGCGTTGCTGTATTAATAGCATGACAGAATTCATGTAGATGTTCATCCCAGCTGCGATGATCGGAATCCACAAAGGCCGCGATCATCGTCTTTAATGTCCTATTTGTTCGCTCGACGGGGTTGGCTTGTGATCGGTAAGGAGGAGTCGTGATCTCTTTTATCCCGTAATCCTCAAACATTTGTGTCAACTTATTATTGACGAACTCTGTACCATTATCTGTAAGGAAGTAATCAGGAGTTTCCCAACGAAACAGTATGAGTTCCTCGAATGCTTTCGCGACCGACTTACCGGTAGCAGCTCGTAACGGTTTTAACTCAACCCACCTCGTGAACAAATCTTGTAAGAGCAGTATATATTTGTATTGGTTCTTACTACGCGGCAGTTCCGTTATATCTGCTGCAACCACAGCCCACGGTCTCTCAATATTACGTTTGCCCATCAAACCTTGAGGGCCCGCCTGTGAGACTTTATATCGTTGGCAGTCTATACACTGCACAACGAATTGCCTGACATCATGGTAGATACCTGGCCAATAATAGTCCCGTGCCACTCGGTCATAGGTCTTTTCCACTCCTAAATGACCACACGATGGAGGGCAATGCGAATCCTCTAGTACGCGCGTCCTATGCTCAATGGGCACAACTAATCTCCATCCCTCCTCTTGACCCGTGATTGGATCCAGCAGCTTATCGGTCGTGAACCGATAGAGCATTTTATCCTCAATTTTCCAGTGCGGAAACTTTTGAGGACTGGACCTCACATCATCAAATCTGGCGATGTACCATGGGTCGGTAATCACGTCAAAGGAGGCTATTTCGACTTCATCCGAGTCCAGGTTAACAGCGCGAGAGAGTGCGTCGGGAACATAGTGTAGTGCACCTTTCTTGTGCACAATTTCGAAGTCCCACTGTTGCATCTCAAGCACCCAGCGCGCTAGTCTGCCCGTGGGCTCTTTAAGAGTTTTCAGCCATTTGAGCGCGCTGTGGTCCGTCACAGCTTTGAAACGATACGCTTCAATATATGGCCAAAGCTTCTTAATTGCCCAGATTAAGGCTAGACACTCTTTCTCCGTCGTCATGTAATTACACTCCGCCTTGTTCAACACTCGGCTGACGTAAACGATCGGATGCTCGAAACCATCTTCATCTTCTTGGGTCAACACAGCCCCAATAGCCTAATCACTCGCGTCGCTCTGGACCGAGAAAGGCTTAGAGAAGTCTGGTCGAGCGAGTACTGGCGCGCCGGCTAGAGCTAATTTGAGTTCACGGAACGCCGCGTCCTGCTCTGGTCCCCAATCCCACGGCTGGTCCTTACGGAGTAATCTCACGAGAGGGATCTTAATATCCGACTCTCGATTTATAAAACGAGAATACCAACCGACCATGCCAAGGAAGGAATGAAGTTGTTTAACATTTCTTGGGGACGGATAATTTAGGACAGGAGCCACTCGATCCACATCGGGACGAAGTCCATCACCATCCAGGTGGTACCCAACGTAACGCTCGAGCAACAGAACCGCCACTTCTCTCTGTTCAATTCTAGCCCTGCGTCCACTAGTGTCCTTAGAACCATTTCCAACCATTTCAAATGTTCCTCGAAAGTTTCGATTATAACGATTAGATCGTCCAGGTAACCAAAAACATGAGGTTCAACTTCGGGACCAAATAGAGCATCGATCAACCGTGCAAATGTCATGGGTGCATTCATCAGTCCGAACGGCATCCGTGTGAACTGCCACAACCCCGACCCAGGCACAGCGAAGGCGGTATAATGTCGACTAATTTCTGACATTAACACTTGGAAATATGCCTTCTTAAGATCGATCTTAGAGATGAATTTGGCATTATGTAACTTATCCAGAATCGAATCCGTATTCGGTATTGGATATGAGTCACGTTTTGTTACCGCATTTAAATTTCGGAAGTCTATGCAAAAACGATAGCTACCTTCGTCTTTGCGGACTATCACTGGAGCGGCAGACCATTCACTTGCACTCGGTTCAATTATTCCTCTCTCAAACATTTTTCTAACTTCTTGCTGGGCGAATTCGAGGACTTTAGGCGACATACGTCTTGGTTTGTGACGTACTGGTCGTGCACCTGGCTCTACTTCCACGTGATGTTCGATCAACGTAGTAAAGCCATGCACATCGCCTGGTGGTGGTAATAAGCTCTCTACTAGCTTTCTTACCCTCTCTCGCTGTTTATCGTTAATCTCGATGATACCTGCACACTCTGCGAGAATCCTCGTGTCTCCGTCTCGGATTCCATCCTTGACAAAAGACTGCCATTTTCCGGCGCCAACGCGCCAGAGGGCATCGCCAATTTTAAGGAAGTCCATACCGAGGATCATCGATTGTTCCATACTCTCAACTATTCTCAGTTGGATGTTGCCATCTAATCCCTCAATTCCAAATAGAACATCTAACAAACCTAGGACTTTCAGTGCCGGGCCTGCGACACCTCGCACGACTACCTTGGCCGGTTTCCACTTATCCCTGTAGTATTCCGCTACGTCAACGCGTATAAGTGAAACCATTGCTCCTGGGTCGAACAATGCTTTAAAGTCCTTGCCACCAAGTCTTACCGAGACGAACAAACGGTTTTCGGATTGCACTCCCGCAACCATGTCTTCGGCTTGACTGTCAAGTAGAGCTGGAGTCGAACTTGTCTCTCTGGACGTCTTCGGGACGGCTCCTGCCCCCCCCCCCTGAACTGTTCTAATCGGCAACGATTTTGAACTGTTCATCACCTGATCAAGAGAGACAGTCATTTTACTCTCATTAGACTGTTTTAAACTCTTTTCTTTGTTTGTAGGTTGGGGTGACAATGAGTAACGAATATCATCGTTCTCATTGGTGGGGTTACATAGGTTTAGAGTTTTTCTCTCGTTCTCTATTTCCTTGAGTAACCGTTTGTGTTCGTTACCGGCCTGCCTACGGAGTACTTCAGACCAGAAAGACTCTTTGTTTTTCTTGATCTCTAGAAGTTCTAAATCTGCTTTGTTCAGTGTTTCGAACGTTGGAGTTAGCTTGGAAGGAGTCTCAGCCTTAACCATAGATAACTCAGCAGATTTCGGCAAATTCAGATGTTCAGAGGTATTCTCTCTCACCTTCTGAACGTTTGTTTGCTCTCCGTTAAGCAGTTCAGCAAAGTCAGTGAGGTGTTTGTCCTTCTTAACAAACAACCTCGCGGGTTCACCAACCCGTATTTCATGCCCCCTAGAGCTCTTACGCTCTTTTAATTGCGTGCTGGGCCCGGAGGACGATTCTGGTACCCTGCCGCTAGGTTTCCCAGATATTGCCGTACATGTTCACACTTTGGACAATTATCAAGGGTATTCATTCAAAAATTCATTTTCGAAGTCATACCAGTTACGTAAAGCAGATTGCACGGCCCTATACCAAAATAGGGCTGTCTTCTTAAACACGCAAGGCAATGCGCTCAGTATACGCCGGCCAGAGAACTGGTCGTCATTCCTGAAGTCTTGTAAACTATCTAGGAATTCTTCGGCATCGTCATTGGTCTCCCCATCGAACGATAGACCCCAGTCTCTGAGGGCTCTTGCACAACCAGGCCGATCCTTTCTATCTCTCATTGGTGGCTGGTTGTATTCCAAAGGGACTAATGCACCCATGACCTCACTTTGGTTATTCCTATCACGCCGGTGGACATCTCGACTCGGCGATGGTACTCTGCTACGTCTGTCAGGGAGGCGCTCCTTGCGATATCTTCTCGCATAGTAAGCGGTTGCATCTTCCCTATTTGTAGCGTAATATTCGTCCGAATCTAAGTTGCTAACATTAGAATCGGTTTGAGTACCTTGATCGCGTCTAGCGACAGCTCGCTCGTGCTCGACGGGATCATTATTCGTTTCGCGGGATCTGTTGTAACCATTGTCACATTGTGTAGAGGCTTCTTCCCTCCTAGTGTAAGTACGTTGGTTACTATCGGACGTTCGAGACGCTCACCTTCCGAGAACCATTCATCATCTGCTTCTTCTGGTGCTGGCGCATATCTATGTGAGGAGGTCCTGTTGTTATGCTTGTCATAACTAACCTTCCTCTGACAGTTACCGTATTAATCACGACTATATGTATAGCTCCAGAACTACTAAAATGGCTGGGAGTAGACCGTCCATGTGCATCGGAGTTCAGTCCAAAATCGTTACGACGAATGGCGCCCCTTCCCACTGGATTGTGGTTACCAACCAACGAGTTACGCTGATCCCGGTGTGACGTATGTGGTGAATTTATAGCATGCGTCTCACCTAGACCAGTATGTGTGGCGGTCGACACCGTCAATTGTCTTGAAGGTGGTGCATTAGCCGTCGGAATTGCCGCTTCTGTGTCAATGCCTGCTGCATTATCAGAAAGCGGTCTTAATTCACCCGTCGGCGTGGGCACTCTACTATGTGTAGTCACATTTCCCTCTTCTTCCTGAATGGGGGTTATGTGCTCACTTGTTGGTCTATCGTCTGACAACTCAGACTCTACAGACCTGTCGGTACCAGAAGGTATCACACTACCTCTTCTGGAACGCTTTTGGTGCTTCTGCCAGAACTGTAGACAAGCTAAAGGCACGGTCAATTTGAGCGAATCGTTACCACTTGATCCTATGTCTTAGGAAGCGCTCTCTACACTCAAACTCTTCGCTATTTGCATTAAGGTGCACCGTCGAGCTGGGTCGTAGATCTCCTCAAAGAAGTGATCTGATGTCTTTTAATGTGCCTCGCGTCCCGCGAGTCACTCAGTATTTCGCCATACGCTCTGACTGCCATCGTAACGGGCCAGAGGCATTGTGTCAGTGAATCTTGTTGCTATCTAGTCTAGGAATTCTTCGGCATCGTCATTGGTCTCCCCATCGAACGATAGACCCCAGTCTCTGAGGGCTCTTGCACAACCAGGCCGATCCTTTCTATCTCTCATTGGTGGCTGGTTGTATTCCAAAGGGACTAATGCACCCATGACCTCACTTTGGTTATTCCTATCACGCCGGTGGACATCTCGACTCGGCGATGGTACTCTGCTACGTCTGTCAGGGAGGCGCTCCTTGCGATATCTTCTCGCATAGTAAGCGGTTGCATCTTCCCTATTTGTAGCGTAATATTCGTCCGAATCTAAGTTGCTAACATTAGAATCGGTTTGAGTACCTTGATCGCGTCTAGCGACAGCTCGCTCGTGCTCGACGGGATCATTATTCGTTTCGCGGGATCTGTTGTAACCATTGTCACATTGTGTAGAGGCTTCTTCCCTCCTAGTGTAAGTACGTTGGTTACTATCGGACGTTCGAGACGCTCACCTTCCGAGAACCATTCATCATCTGCTTCTTCTGGTGCTGGCGCATATCTATGTGAGGAGGTCCTGTTGTTATGCTTGTCATAACTAACCTTCCTCTGACAGTTACCGTATTAATCACGACTATATGTATAGCTCCAGAACTACTAAAATGGCTGGGAGTAGACCGTCCATGTGCATCGGAGTTCAGTCCAAAATCGTTACGACGAATGGCGCCCCTTCCCACTGGATTGTGGTTACCAACCAACGAGTTACGCTGATCCCGGTGTGACGTATGTGGTGAATTTATAGCATGCGTCTCACCTAGACCAGTATGTGTGGCGGTCGACACCGTCAATTGTCTTGAAGGTGGTGCATTAGCCGTCGGAATTGCCGCTTCTGTGTCAATGCCTGCTGCATTATCAGAAAGCGGTCTTAATTCACCCGTCGGCGTGGGCACTCTACTATGTGTAGTCACATTTCCCTCTTCTTCCTGAATGGGGGTTATGTGCTCACTTGTTGGTCTATCGTCTGACAACTCAGACTCTACAGACCTGTCGGTACCAGAAGGTATCACACTACCTCTTCTGGAACGCTTTTGGTGCTTCTGCCAGAACTGTAGACAAGCTAAAGGCACGTCAATTTGAGGATCGTAACACTTGATCCTATGTCTTAGAAAGCGCTCTCTACACTCAAACTCTTCGCTATTTGCATTAAGGTGCAAACGATCGAGCTGGGCGTAGATCTCCTCCAAGGGAAGTGATCTGATGTCCTTTTTAATGTGCCTCGCGTCCCGCGAGTCACTCAGTATTTCGCACATACGCGTCTCGTAACTGCCCATCGTAATCTTTTTGATAAGGCAGAGACGGCATTGTGCACCTGGGGATTTCTTCTCAGTTGGCACACCAGCTGCGTCCCCGTATGCCCTGTAAAGCTTGGACAACTGAGGAGATAGCTCAGAGTCCAGATTCAATTATAGAGTACAAAACTACTCTATATGAGAAGGCATACCTTATATGAAAAGAAAAAGGAACCCAACAAAATTCCGATCCGAGTTTGGCAAACTACTAAATAATATCAAAATAAACAACAAGGAAAATTAATATAAATTAATTAAATCTTTAAAACAAACAACAAAAAAAAATTTGTTTGGCACCAGATTCGAAAGCTTAATCGAATCTGTATTCGGATCAAAAGAAAAAATTTGTGTTGTCGATCTTCTCTTTAAAATCTAAGTAAAATTGCAAAAGATACTTGGACCAATCCAAGACCGAATTAATTTGACAAACAAATTAATTTGGTAACAATTTAAAAATAAATTGCTATCGATTGCAACTTACAAACAAAAATAATAATAAAAAAAAAATATTTTAATTCGCTGACACGAGAAAGTAAATATTGAAGGAAAGAAAAAAAATTCTGGAAGCCACAATTATAATTATTATGACAAACAAAATTTAACATTTTGTGTAAAATTATAATTTTACACAAAATGTAAATTTCATATAAAAAAAAAATTTGTTAAGAGTAGCTTCGAAGGAAGAATTTTCAAAAGCAAGATCAGACAAAAAAAAATGTGATTGAAACAGCAAAAAAAAAATTTTAAATTTGATTTAAAACACACAAAAAAAAATTAATTTTATTGTTAACCTCCAACAAAAAATTTTAGTTTATTTTTAAAACAAATTATTTATTTTATTTATTATTAATTTTATATATATATTACATTATATTATTTAAAAATTAACAATATAAGTATGCAATTAATTTGACAAACAAATTAATTGCAATCTTAATTTGGAGGAAAAGCAAAAAAAATTAAGAAAATAAATCAAAGAAATTTTCCCGTCAGCAGAATTAATGATTAAGTGACAAACACTTAATCAAAATAATATTAATAATAACAATAAAAATAAATGTAACATCGATATCACGATGTGTCTCAGCACTTATGCGAGCCAAAATCGCGACGGTAATACAACAAGATTTATCAACTTTGACTTATCTGACTAACAGACAATGTCAAAATTGATAATAATAATATTAATAATTATTAGCACACAACAAAAAAAATTATTGTATAATTCCAAAATTATCAGCTGACTAACAGCGTGATAATATTTATGAAAAGTTAATTTAAAAGTATATATATATATTACAACAACAACAAATTATTAATAATAATAATGATAATAATAAAAATAATAATTATAAGCAAAAAAAAAAAATATTATTGGTCGTCTCGAACTGATACAAAATCAGTGAGCCGACTAAAAAATATTTTACACACTCACACAAATTGTTAAACTCGCTTTTAAAGCGAGTCAACAAAATTCATGCAATTAAATTAAAAATGAAGTTACGGTCGCGCAAAGGGGGAAATTTTCCTTCTTGCGTAGCAACGAAGGATATCCGCGCGGTATATGCCGTATAGTGTATATGTTCTCTCTCTCTCGCTCTCTCTCTCTCTCTCTCTCTCTCTCTCTCTCTCTCTCTCTCTCTCTCTCTCTCTCTCTCACGCGACTTGCAAAGCGAAATTCTTTTTAAAAATAAACAACCCGCTGTTTCTTAAACATATACAGGTAAACCTGTACATACAAGAAACACTTATGTTCTTTAAAAAAAAAAAAAAAAATAAGATAGAATTCACCGACCCAAAATCGACACGCAGGTGGTACAACTACCGTCCTGTCACGGTCGCCATTTGTAACGTGGTATTTCGTCCTAATACCAGTTACAAGTCTTTTATTTATTAAGACAGGGACGACGGCCCCGAAGAACGCGTCTTTGTCGTCGCCGTGGGTTAATAGTTAACCCGTCGGGACACGGTAGCGGAGATAGGACGATCTCCTACGTACCGACACACGTGGCGGGAAAATCGGGAATCGGAACAATAATTATTGCGGGTTAATTTATAGTTAAAATGATAACGCGACCGTTATATAAAAATAAAATAAATGAGTATTTATTTAAGAATTTACAAGGAGGTGCCCGACAATAATTAACGGGGCGTTCTCCCGGTGGCGTGGTATATACGCGGCAAGCAGGGGCTGCCCCCGTGCTCGCCCCGCGCAATACCTATTCGATTTCGGTAGCACCGGTATGCTACCGAACAAACATACGTGCATACACACACAACACACTCTAACGTATACCGACCAATGTCGGGTACTTACCGGGCTGGGTTGTCCATAGGCCCTGGAGTGCGTCGGCGCCCCGACGTCTGCTGGCCGGTGGAGTCGGCCCGGTTTCACGTCGTCCTCGACGGTAGCCTGCAGGTGCGGCCTGATGCCGCGGCGATTCGCCTACCTCGGGGAACACTCAACCCGAGGTATTTGGTCCTTCGCACTGCACTTACACGAACTCACGAGCACTCGCGTACGGCTTCCCGGAGCACGGACGAACCGGTCCGGTACTTCCCGTGGCGCGCGAAACTAGACGTGGCGATGTGTAAAAGAAGATGCTGTCGCAGTCAAGACCGGCAGCGTACTGAGCTTTTCGGGAATTGTCGCATTCCCGAAATGTATCTAACACACACACACAATAATAATTGTATATACGGATGCTCGCACACATCCTCGGTCGTCGACATAAACACGCGTGTTTCGTGGCCTTGAAGAGGCAACGCACGAAACAATAACAACGTGCGAGATTTTAAGATATAATATTTAATACACACTACGAAATAATATAATACATTAAGTATTATTTATTTCATTGCAACGATGTCTCGTCGCAATTTATAAAATATTAAGTTCAAAATAAGGCTGCATTAAAAACGATTTATGAACAATTCACTTGGTTATTTTTGTGTATTTTCCACGTACTTATTTCACGTGTATTTTTCAAGTATATTTGATACGTGTATATTTCATGTATATTTTTCACGTGTATTTTTCACGTAAAAATATCACATGTTTTTTTTCAACTGGGCATTCTTTGTTTATTCCCAAACCCACTTTGTAGCATCTTTTGAATTGTTTAACCATACCTGAATATGGAAATATACTCTGTGCAAATGTTGAGTAGCTGCTGATTCTGTTGGCGGGAGCATTTGTAACTTAAAAGAATTTTTGATGTAGGTTTTTTAAAGATTTCAAACAGTGAATCATTTAAATTTATTTTGCTATCTTTAGCACCACACATAACACGTATTATTTTCTTTCCATTTTCATTAATAATTGCGGGCTCTATATTTTCATTATAAAAAGTTGCTGCTAATTTTTGCAAAATAGGGTTTTTATCAATCATTTTTAATATTTTACTAGCAGCAGATACCTCGCTCGCTAACGCTCACTCGGTTGTATTTTGATCGTGCTTATTTTAGATGAGTATATGTAAAATAGATACACAGCCTTTTTCCTTTAAAGTTAAATGTGACATTTTTATGTTTATTTTTTAAATGAAAAACATTACATTTTTTAAATAATTAGTAAACCAATTGGGTTTATCAAGGCAGAAATTGCATTTTTATAGATACACCAAATTCGCTGTGTAAAGTTGAAGTTTATATGCATATAAATTTAAATTTTCTTGGATTAAAGCCCTTCGACAACTTTCATTCTGCAAGGAGTTTTTTGTATTTGCACCTGTTTTAAGCCTATTTTTGATAATATTTTAATATTTTACTTAATGAATGTGTTAAAAATCATCAAAAAAGAATATTTTTTATAATATATTTTATAAACATGACATTTCACATAATATTTTATAAAAATTACAAAAATATTTTTATAACCGTACTCTACCCTTAACACCAACAATGATAATTTGCGCATTGCGAAGAGGATTATGGTATAATTAATGTGGTGACTGAGATGTCGTTTTTGTAGAAAAAAATTGAGAAATAAACAAAATATGATAGTTAACTACCAAAGTTTTAAAATTAATGAAAATTTCTTTAAAATTACATGTAACTACTATTGTACAGACGATTGAAAAGAGTGTGAGAACTTGATATATTTTGTGTCGACTTTCCAATATTTTGGTTTTTTAAAAGAGGTTATAGATTAAAAAAAACATCAAAGACAGAACTGAAAATAAAGTTCAACTGAAAACTTGATCATCTAATGACTATCAATTATTTCGTGACATTCAAAGAATCCGTCAAATGTCAATCATTCGTGAGATTTCGACTCCTTTTTCATCATTATTGCAGGGGTCCTTTATAGTATATGAGCGGGCAATCGTTTCAAAAAGGCATCTCGAATCTTGATCTCGCGTAGACGAGTTGAAAAGATGTGAGAACTCCATATGTTTTGTGTCGACTTTCCAATGTTTTCGTTTTATTTGATAATTTGAAATATCTATTTATACATTATTGGATGAGAGTTAGGCTCTTGGATAGTGTATTTGATGAAAACCTGATGTCGTTTCTGCAGACCAAGATATGTTGTACTGAAGTCATTAAGATTTTTCGTGTATAGTTGTAACACACGCTCCGTAAAATATATTTATGCTTCCAGCGTTAGCCAACATATGAATATTGTATTCGACTCTTACGGCGAGGATGTGCTGGTAAGGTATACATTTCAAGAATCATATATTTTTTCAATGCATGATCCATTTAATAGTAACATAATAAGGGCTCTGTAACAGTGTAAGTTAAGGAAAGAAAAGTATACTGTTAAATTTTGACGCTAATAATGATAGAATTAAATACAAAAAGAAAATAAATATGACAAAGAGTAAAAAATAAGTATATATATATATATATATATATTGTGTCTGTGTAAAAATAATCATTATAGGTTATTGTAAAGAAGGTGTGTGTGCGTGTGTTCAGAAAGAAAGTGAAATATGTCCATATATTTAATATATTTAAAATGCACACACATAAAATAATTTCCATTTGGGGGGATATCGTAATTTTAAATAAATTGATGTAATATAATGTTTTTACAGAATACATAAAATATAAGCATGTTATATACTCTCATAAATTATATTTTTCTTTAATGGCGGTGGTAACATTTTTTATAAAGTGGTATATAATACTGTCGTTGTGTTATATATGGTTTTAATTTGTATGTGAATGTAGTATTATTTCAAAGTGATGGTTTTTATAATGCATATTTAAAAATTTTGGTATTTAATAGAATCTGTATAGTAATTGTTATTATAAAATTGAGTGTTATGAAAATCATTTTTTACGCACGTTGGGTGAGTGATTGTATCTAAATGGCGGCTCTGTCGAAATATTTTATACATGATATATGCAAATATAATTCTAATTGTAAAATTTTAACAAATTTATGTTTTTAAATAATAATTTTAAATACCTGTTTATACGTTATTATAAGAATTAAACTTTCGGTCGTTGTATTTTGGGAAACTCTGATTCTTTTTTGAAGTCTGTAAGTTTTGTCGAACGGCAGGCTATTATCAATTATTTTGCATATTTATTTTAATGATTCAGTAGTAGTAATATTTCAATGGATTTTTCTTATATTTCATTTTTTTTATTTATTATAACTAATGTAATGATTTGTCATTTACAATATGATATGTTGTAGCCGATTTTCAATTGTATTTTAATGATTTTCAGCGTAAACAATTATTAATTATTTTGCATATTCACTTTAATCATTCAATAGTTGTAATATTTTAATGTTTTTTTTCATACTTCCATTTATATTTATTTATAAAATTTATATAAAATGTGTATAAATTTTCGTCTACACATTTACAATACTTTTTTAAACACTATATTGTTAGTGTAAATTTTGTGTTTATATTTTAATGTATCATTTTCTATTTTTGCATTGTTTAACAGTAATATTTTTAAATTTTTTCTACTTTTAGCTCTTGAAAGAGCTACGTATAATTGACCATGGCTAAAAATTGAAGATGGTAAATAGATACCAACTTGTTTGTATGACTGTCTTTGTAATTTGTTAATAGTCATTGCAAAACCTAATCGAATGGGAAATTGTTTTCTGCGCATGTTGAATGGTATATCTTCTTTAGATGGTGACAAAGTGATTCTTGGTATTAAAACTAATTTTCCAATTTTTTTCCGCTTATAATTTCTGCTTTAATTAAATGTTTCATAAGTTTTGTTACTAATAATCTTGTTCCATTACAAAGACCTTCATTCACATTTAAATTTCTTAGAAGAATTACTATTGCACCTACTTTTAATTGTAATTTATGTAGAGGAAGTCCATTAGGTGTAAAGGAATTAAGAAATTCTGTAGGTAACATGACATCTAAGTTTTCTCCATTATCATCTTCTGCTGTATCTACACTTAAGTATTGAATAATTTGCCCTTCCATTATAGCCAAAATTTTATTATTTATTTCCATTACGTCGTTGTTGGTGTAGGCTAATATAACTTTATCATTTAAATCTTTATCATTTATTTTTATTTCGTTTCCAAAAATTTCTGCAATGATATCATTTTCTTTTGTTATTAAATCAAGAGGGATTTCAAGCAGTTCATTTTCTTCTTCAAACATATTTAAACGTTTACCTTCACCTACATTTAATAACCATTGTCTAAAATAATTGTCATTATCTGTCACTCGAAGGTTTTCATTTAGTGTCATACGTATAAAATTCGGCCATAAGTAACTGTTTTTAACTGAATTTTCAATAACTTCAGTACGACTACCATGTCGTATAACTGGTAATGTTTGCCTAAAATCGCCTGAAACAACCAACATTTTACCACCAAATATTTTTTTATTATTACATATATCTTGAAATAGGCGATTGACTGCTTCAAAAGCATATTTCGATGTAATAGATATTTCATCCCATATTATAATTTGAACTTCTTTTAAATTTTTACCATCTATTGAATTAGATTTAATATTACATATAGTACATTCTGTGATATTAAGTGGTAGTTTAAATGTTGTGTGTACTGTTTTCCCGTTATGTAATAAATTTGCTGCAATCCCTGTCCAAGCAACACATAAAAATGAAATGTTTGAGAATTTAAGATAGTCTATTAGAACATTAAGTAAACAGCTTTTCTCACTTCCTCCTGGTCCATCAATAAAAAAGCTTTTTTTGTCTTCAATTTTTAAATGTTGCACGATAGTATCGAAAATGTCTTTGTTACGATTTTTTAAAGAATGTACTTTGACGTTTATTTCAGTAAATGTGCAACTTTTGTTATGTGTTGTTGATTTATCAGCATAATCTTCTATAAATGTAGATATAACGGGTAAATTAAAATTACTTAAAAAATATCCATTCAATTGTAGGTTCTTATCAATAATGTTTAATGCTAGGTTTTCATCAGCATTTTTTCATATTTTGGGTGGTAAAAAAAGTGTTTCTATTTTTCGTACAAAGAGCAGTAGGAAAGTGTAATTGTGTTGCTTCTTCCAAACATCTGTCCCATTCTTTATCTTCATTAACCAAATGTCTAGCTATAGAAGCTTCATAAAATGTAGAATAAATTATATCAACAGTACGTAAATCCTGATATGATGATACTCCTTTGACATGTAAAAGTAATAATCTTATAAAATATCGTTTTCGATCCTTTGGATTCACTAAATACATTCTGCTTAATACAGGTTTTTTTGTTTTTTTTTCTTTTATTCCATGTTTTTGAATTATTATCAAATACATAATTTAATGGTATTTCGGAATATAAATAATTTCGTGCATCAGAATCGATTTGATTTAATTTTAAGTATGCTGTTAATGTCGTTTCTACATTTTTTTTTAAATTTCTGTTTCTTTTCCTTCTTTAAAATACACTTCTTGTTCATCTTCATTGAGAATAGCTAATCTTATTATGGTATGTGAAAGTTCGTGTAGAGGGTATTCTAATAGTATTATATTCATTGCTTTCAATATCTTCATCATGAGTTAAATTAGAACTGTCTTTTGATCTGATACCTGTGTCACGTATTTCTATGTTCGCACAGTCATGTCCTTTATAACACTATTTAAATAAGTATTTTATACATTGGACTGTTGAGCATTCTTCGACATTAATGTGACAATTAAATTTTAACAATAAATAAGGATTATACGAAACAACAAACCGATTACCAGCTATTCTATTGTGGGTTAAATTAAAAGTTGTTTTGTTATTAAATTTTTTTTGGAAAATTTTTCATACATTTTTTTTGTGTCTTTACTCATGCAAGGTGAACTCATGTTTTGCTCTCCACAGGGTCCATGAATCATAAACTGTTTTACAATATTATACAACCGTGGATAGATATCTTCGTTTGGAATTTCTGCGTTTATGAGTTCATCTACTTTTTCGGGAGTATTAATTTTATAATTTTTATCTAAAAATTATAGCATATGCATGTGAGGAAGTCCACGTTTTTGAAATTCGATAACATAAGTGTAGGCGATACAATTTCCTAAAACACCTTGCTTAATTACCAATTCTTTAAATTCTTTTATTTTTTGATGAAATACCTTAAATACTAAATCTGGTCTATCAATTACAGTTTCATATTTTTTTAAATGTTCAGTTATTTCTTTTCAGTTTGGATTACATGTCATTGTTATAAATAAGTCAGGTTTTCCGTAACGATTTACTATACTCATTGAGTCAATGTAATTTTGTTTTAGGAATCTTGAACTTCCAACAAAATTTGATGGCAAAATAAACATTTTTCCAATTTTTATATTTTCAGATTCTTTTTTCTTGTGTAAATAATCCATTACGCCTTTATAATAATCGCTTCTTAAAATATCTTGGTTTTTCTTTACAAAATATAATCTTGATTGGTCAACTTTTACAAATGCATCAATTGTAAACTGTTGAGAAACTTTTCCCATATTAAGGTATGGATTAAATCCATATCTCATAGAAAGTCTGTAATTATAAAATTGCAAACATGAAATATTGTTTTTCTTATATTTGCATTTCATATTAGGCATTCATCCATATCCTCCATTTGGATAAATAAGTGGGTATGTCATTGGATCAGTGTGTTTACTTATTAAAGGAATACTAATTGGATTGTCATATTTTGAATATATAAATATATCCCGCTCTGAAGTAGGCAGTCTATTTTTTCCTACAAATGCCATTGTAACTTCATTACAAGTAGCTTCATTATATATATATTTTTCTCTAATTTTTCTTCTAATATTCTAATTTTTCTTTTTCTACCTCATACATCATTTTATAAGATTTAGCATAAGGATTAACATTTCTAATTAAGCTATCTAATATACTTGACAATTCTAATTTTGTATCTAAATTATTTTTAAAACTTTTTCTTTCAGCTGCAGCTAATTCATTATCTAGAACATACAATTGCCCATATTTTCGAGCTTCATTTTCATTTGGATGTAAAGCAAAAACATTGTGATATATTTGACCACATATTCTAAGAATTTGTGGTCCACTACCAGATAACTTATCAAAATTAGCTCCAAAGCTTGCAAAAGCTAACGCATTATTATATAGCCGAATATTTTTGCGAAAATTAATACTATCTTCCGATATTCCTGTAGCTAATTGCTTTAATTCTTCCGGATAGGGAGGCATTTTTGGTAAGTCTACGTTTCCTTTGTGACAACAATTAGAAAATTCTTTACCTAGTGTATATTCAAAAACAAAATGTTTAGTATTACAATGTTTACAAGTTTCAGACATATAACCTAAATTGTTTTCAATAATTAATTTTTCATCAAAATCTACATTTGCTATTTGACCTATTATTTTGGATTTACTTACTAATTTTACATTTTGTTCATTTTTAATTAAAATACGTTTATTTAATTCTTAATAATTTATACCTTTTTTGGTATTAATTGGTTTATCATATACGTTAAAAAATTTTCCTTCATCAAATTTTAATTTTTTAAGCAATATGATTGGTATTTCCATGTCTTTGTCATTTTTCATACATATGCGTCTTTTTAAATTTTTTTGTAAATGGTTTTATACTAATTTATCGATATCATTTTTTCTACTTTCGTTTAATATTTTTCCATTTAATTTTTTCTTTTCATTTTTTTTACATTGATCAGTATTTTCATTATAATAAATATGTTGTTTTTGTAATGCTTCTTTTTCTCGTTCATTTTTTATTTCGTCACGATTTATTTTTTGTCTTTTCGTCATGGTTTGCTGTTTTCTCTTTATTTTTTTTTCTTCTATTTTGCCGTCGTTGCTATTTTTATTATTTACATAAGCTTCTTTTTTCGTAATGCTTCTTTTTCTCGTTCATTTTTTATTTCGTCACTATTTATTTTTGTCTTTTCATCATGGTTTGCTGTTTTCTCTTTATTTTTTTTCTTCTATTTTGCCGTCATTACTATCTTTACTCCTCATATAAGCTTCTTTTTTATGCAACGCTTCTTTTTCTCGTTCATTTTTTATATCGATACAGCTAATTGTTTGCCTTTTTATCATAGTTTGCTGTTTTATTTTTAGCTGTTTTATTTCTATATCATTAAATTGTTTATTTTTATTTTTTTGATAAAATGAACTTTAAGTTGGTATTTCATAGTCTATTTCCATTGGGGTAATAGAATCAACGGAAATGATTTTATCTTTATTATATAAATTCATTATTGTTTGTTGTTCAGAATTAAATTTCTGTTGAAAATTTTATTCTAGTATTTTTATTTCTGCTACATTGAAATTCAATTTTTTTTCATCAATACAACAAATATGAATCATGTATCTTTTGATTGGTATTGTTGAAATATTATAGTTTATATTTTGTAAAATTGGACCATCGTAATACTACATGTTTCGTATATTTTTAGTAAATGTGAACGCATTTGGGAAATATCATAGTTTAAACTGCATGGGCATAAATTAAATACAATAGAGACAGCAAAAGCTATCGCGAAAATTCCACAATCATAACTATTGGTTTGAAATTGCACTGTTTCAAAAACAATTTTTAATTGTTGACTATCTGGAAATAATCTATTGATGTATACTTTGTGTTCATTTTGCAAATATTTAGCATTTAAACTATCATAAATGTGTATCGTTCTATTATTGTAATACATACAAATCCAATGACCTTTTTCATATTTTCCAGAAAATAACAATTGAATGTATTCATTATTCATTTGAACTGAGTTAATATTATATTGTTTTTGAACTAAAAGAGTTGTTTGCATATTGAATGGTGTACATGATTTAAGGATGTTATTAAATTCTAATATGTGTTCATCATTTAACATAGAAGCATCGTCGCTATATGGTTCAATCGTTTTTACAACTAATATTTTTATTTCCGTCAAACCCATTATAAAAATGGTTTATTTTACAAAATGATTCACAATTATAAAAATAATATTAATAATTTGTTTCAATTGTTTAATAATAATTATAATTTTTTTTATTTTTCTAAACGATTATTTTAAATTTTTTATTAATATTTTTTTGTAAAGCTGAAAAAAATAAAATATAAATTATTAGAAAACAGTGTTTATAAGAAAGTAGCTTCAATGTAATGAATGAAATATAGTTAATATAAATTTAATATTTTATAAATACTAATATTATACATACCCTAGTGGAAATACATTTTCGATGAAAATGTTCCAAAGTATGTGAAAAGTGGGCCAACTTGCGCCAAAAGTGGGCCAACTTGCGCCAAAAGTGGGCCGATGTTTACCAACATTGAAATATTTGGAACATTTTCCAGTTTTGGCAAACTTTAGCCCACTTTTGGCCAATTTAGGAACAATTTGTATTGATTATGGAATAAATTTTTCAACCAGTAAAAAATTGTTTTTCACATGCAATTTCTTAAATTAATGCGCACTTAATTGCGTTGATAATATTTAATATTGCAATAATAATATGTTGTAAATAATATGTTGTAATAATCTTTTCTGTAAATGGGCTAACATTTAAAGAATCTGGGCCAACCTTTACACAAAGAGGGCCAAACTTTCCATCTAATGGGCCAATATTTGCACAAATTCTTTGCTAGTAGTTTGACACTCATAATTCCAATAAATGCAGCGCTGAATAAAAAAAAACAAGGGGCAGCAGCATTCCAATGAATGCAGCGCTGAATAAAAATAACAAACGGCAGCAGCATTCCAATTAATATTATATCAATAAAATATTACATTCCTAATGGCATTCCATACGATTAAAGTCACAAGGTATATTATAAAATTATCTAATTTTCATTTTAAATTATTATTGTTTGAAATATAATAAGTCTTTTTGTATTTCAGTATCCTGATTAGTTTATTAAGACTATCGAAATAATAAAAAATGCAGTAGTATTTCTTAATGATTAAGTTAAAAGGTATAGTTTTGACTTTGTCAATTTATTTATAATTAAATCTTCTAAATGGTATTTTAAAAACAGTAATATTTATTTGAATATTTTATCTAATGTTTAATTAATTTTACATTTAATATTTAATGATATAATTTAATTTTTCTGTTAAAGATGATTTCGATGAATACTTGCTGAATTTATAAATTATATAAACAATAAAAACGATATATTGAAAAAAATATATCTTATGAAATATACAAGTGAATAGAGTACAATTGTAACATAATAATTGTAATTTAATTTGATAACATAATAATTGTAATTTGAAATTTTTGCAAAAATAAGTTTGTAAAATAAACAATAAAAATTAATTTGATTTATTGTATGTTCCAGTGTTGAAATTTTATTAATTTTAATTACGTAATCAAATGTTATTTTAATTATTGTTATTAAGATAATTTTCTGGTAATAACATCGACATAGTAGTTGATATCTATTTGTTTAAAAAAACTATAAGGCCCAAAAATGCAAGGCCCAAAATTTATAAGGCCCAAAAATGCAAGGCCCAAAATTTATAAGGCCCAAAAATATAAGGCCCAAAATTTATAAGGCCCAAAAATGTAAGGTCCAAATTTATAAGGCCCAAAAATGTAAGGCCCAAAATTTATGAGGACAAATATGTAAGGCTTAAAAATGTAAAGTCCAATTAAAATAAAACTTTACAATTCCGTTGCCAATAATGTAAGGCCCAAAATTTATAAGGCCCAAAAATGTAAGGTCCAAAAAATGTAAGGCCCAAAAGTGTAAAGTCCAATTAAAATAAAACTTTGAAACTATAAAAATGCATTTTTAAAAAACCGGAGAACCGGAGAACCGGAGACCAAAATTCGATCCACTTTAATATAATATAAGATTTTTACCTTGATCATAAAAACTAGAGGTAGTATCACAACCAGTTAAAGCGTGCAAGAAGCATATTATATTCTTCAATGATGGATACTTAAAACTGTTGGATGAAAAGATTTTTTGTTCACATTTACCTCTACTAGGTTTTGAAAAAAAAATATTTAATTCTGGTGGAGCTAATTGATTTAAAAGTACTAGCAGATCTATATCTTCGCCTACAATGATGCTACATGGATCAATACGTGCAATTTCAATAGCTGCATTTACGATTAATAAATCGACATCTTCTTCAGCTATTTTAGTACAAAAATTATTATTTTTCAACTTCTCACTAAGTAGTTGTATCAATCTACTTTTATTTTTATAATTTGATAAAAGCTTTTCTTGCTATGTACTGATTTTTGTTGTATTATCAAATACTACTTCAACGCCATTAATTTTGGTACTTCTTCTTTGACGTTCTGCACTTTTAGTAAAATAATTTGAAGAATTTTGAGTGTCGCGCCATAGAAGTGATTTTCCATGAGGACAATTATCCTTGCGCAGGTTCGCGCATCCTGGAATAAATCCAATCAAACTGTCGAGAGAATTTTCCACGAATGATATCGAGTTTCAGCCAAAGTATCCAATGACCGATAATCAGATCTCCGAAAAGTTCGTTACGAGGGGCGGATCATCCCTCGATCGCCTCCTTCCGTTTTTGTTATCCTAGCTTTCGAGGAATAAAGACGAACAACCGGCGTGCGGTACCAATAATCATTGGAGTGTAGTTTTATTTGATTGAATAAATTAGTTGTTAATTATATATAAAATTGTTAATATATTAGTAAATTGATCCTCGTGTTGTCGGTGTTGTTTGTGTCGTCGAGGAAAGTTATAAAATTATCATTTGCTGGTTTGACGTGGGTTTCGACATTTATTTGACCCCCTTTTACAGAGTGCGGTAGTCTCAAGTCGAGGTGAGGCTTTTAATTATAATAAAATTGAGGTGAAATAGAAAATAATTAAAAGTATTTGCGTGAGGTTAGGTTTTATAGGTTTGGTAATTTTTAAGTAAAATCTACCTTACAATTGTTACACGAGCACAAATTCATGACTCAGAACCAGCGGGTTCAAATAGTAACTAGGAGTCTATGTCAACTATGAATGCGACACAAAATGTGCCTAAAAGAGTTAAGTTTGTTAATTCCGAATATTTTGCGTAAATCTCGTGGTTAAATTTTCTCGCCGTAGTAACGCGTATATTTTCGTAAAATATGGTTAGTAGGTTTAGTTTAATTAACTCATTTAGTGATTTGTTGTTATGCATTTTGTAGTTTTTCTGCGTTTTCGTGTGAGATGTAATCGAGTCTTAAAACGAGTATTTGTTTTTTTTTTTTAGAAAAAGGGTAACTTAAAAGACTGATATGAACAAGAATAAATATTTTTTTTTATGTGTGTGTTACGTATGCAATTTGATTGTGATCATTTTGCGATTAAAATACATTGTGTTTAATTACAGTCAATGTAAATTTATTGCGCTTAAGCCTAGAATTAGTATTAATTACTGTTTGTACACCTTTACTATGTAACGTTTTATTATATTCATTTTATTAAAAAAGATACTGTACAAGAAACTGACGTAAGTTCGATAAAACGTCTGTGATAGTTTAGTCACGTATTTAAGAAATTAACTGTTTTCTGTGATTAATCCGATGAGCCATTAGGATTTTAAGTGTGATACGCAAAATGATTTTAAACTAATTGTATTTTTGTAAGAATTATTGTAAAATTACGCTAACACACTCTCTTTCCAATCAAGCAATTTTGTTTCAATGTTGCTAGTCAATTATCGTAAACAAAATTGTAAATACTCAGTTTTTATAATTCAAAAAGCGTTTGTAAAAATTTCTCCTAGCACCATTTCTGGGGGGAGTACTGTGGCCTCCTTGCAGGAAGTTGGTAGCAAGCAGCGGGGGGGGGGGGAGAGAGAGAGAGAGAGAGAGAGAGAGAGAGAGTGCGGGAGAAACACTTCGTTTCACGGCAGCAGTGAAGAAGCGAAACAAGTCAATCTGAGTTGCTCGAACGATTAAGTCGGCTCACAATATAATCCGAACACAAGCTCAATACTTGAGCCGTAGCACATAATATTTAGTAGACTCTTAATAAATATATTAATTATTTTTAGATTAGTCTACTAATTTCTGCCTCCAACATCCTGGGCAGACGGGTATATTAATTGTAAAGACGCAAGTCTAGCCAAGCTGCCCAATCCTTATCAAACCTCTACAATAGTAACAAATTACTACTCAAAATTCATAACTTATATTTAAATTGCGCCCCCTGCCAATCATAGCGTAGAGGTGAAGCAAATAAAACATATTTGAATAAGTTTTATAGATAGGTTTGCGGTGTTGGGATCGTGTCGTAACTCGACGCTAGCATCGCCTAGTTGCTGGAGACCTTAATTATGGCTTAACATGGCGACACATTTCCTTGGGGACCTGACCTGACAGACCGGCCTTACCCCAGCCCGCCGACCTACGGAATTTTATAAAAAAAAAAAATGCTATCCGATGTATTTTAATTGTACTTTCTAAAAAAACAAGAAATTTTAATTGTACCCCCACCGTTTTTGAGAAAAAAAATGACAAAGTATTGCAATATTAAAACACCGATACCTCACCTTACAATCGTTCCTTCGTCCTAATTAGGGTGTAAAAAAATTGTACCTTTTTCGTACTTAATTGTACCACCCTCACTTTTCCGAAAAAATAACGGTATAACGCAAAAATATTAAAAAAGCAATATCGTCTGATTGACAGTCCGTTTTCAGCTACTGCGCATGCGCGGCCAACGGAAGTGCGAGATTCGCATGCACACGAGATTTTCAACCGCACGAGATTTTAAAATCGTAAAAAAGGGAAAAAATGCATGGCAGGCATTGATAAAATATCCATCGTCGCATTATTATTATTAATTACCAGAATTTGTGGAAAAAGTAATTGTACCCTCCAAATCATTGATATTTAACTCTACTACTATGAGTAAATAAAAAAATGTACATTATCTGTACGTAATAGTACAATCGTCAAACTTTGTATTTATTAATGGGAATCAATTAGAAACAATAGTAAATAATTAGCTGAACGAACGGGCGCACTATGCGCATGTGCGGTTGTGACGCCTATGAACTCAAGCGTTTTAAAAACGCGAAAAAAGCAAGTAACGCTCGGTTATTTGACCTTGTAACCCCGTTTTTTGGTTATAATCCTAAAGAAGATGCATTATTATAAGGCTTTTATAGTTTTTTCATAAAAAAAGTCAAAAGTGTTTATTAGTTATGAGGGTTATGTGGGTATTTGAGACTTATATATAGACAGTCGTCTATAACTCTTTCGGGTTGAAAAATTGAGAAGTAAGTACGGCCCCGTCTTAGTCAATAACCTGAGGGATAGTTTATTTTTAAAAACATAAAGCAAATCAATAATAAAGAGTTCAGATAAATACCTTTCCATATAATTATATATATATATATATATATATAATATTATATACGTAATTTAATATATATATATATATATATATATATATATATATATATATATATACATTTGGATATAGGGGGTTATGGAGCCTCGTATGTTAAATTCCAATAACCCTATCTCTTTCCCACTCATTGTTAATATGGCAGGTTTATGGAGCCGGGGCTCCATAATATTTAGTAGACTCTTAATAAATATATTAATTATTTTTAGATTAGTCTACTAATTTCTGCCTCCAACATCCTGGGCAGACGGGTATATTAATTGTAAAGACGCAAGTCTAGCCAAGCTGCCCAATCCTTATCAAACCTCTACAATAGTAACAAATTACTACTCAAAATTCATAACTTATATTTAAATTGCGCCCCTGCCAATCATAGCGTAGAGGTGAAGCAAATAAAACATATTTGAATAAGTTTTATAGATAGGTTTGCGGTGTTGGGATCGTGTCGTAACTCGACGCTAGCATCGCCTAGTTGCTGGAGACCTTAATTATGGCTTAACATGGCGACACATTTCCTTGGGGACCTGACCTGACAGACCGGCCTTACCCCAGCCCGCCGACCTACGGAATTTTATAAAAAAAAAATGCTATCCGATGTATTTTTAATTGTACTTTCTAAAAAAACAAGAAATTTTAATTGTACCCCCACCGTTTTTGAGAAAAAAAATGACAAAGTATTGCAATATTAAAACACCGATACCTCACCTTACAATCGTTCCTTCGTCCTAATTAGGGTGTAAAAAAATTGTACCTTTTTCGTACTTAATTGTACCACCCTCACTTTTCCGAAAAAATAACGGTATAACGCAAAAATATTAAAAAGCAATATCGTCTGATTGACAGTCCGTTTTCAGCTACTGCGCATGCGCGGCCAACGGAAGTGCGAGATTCGCATGCACACGAGATTTTCAACCGCACGAGATTTTAAAATCGTAAAAAAGGGAAAAAATGCATGGCAGGCATTGATAAAATATCCATCGTCGCATTATTATTATTAATTACCAGAATTTGTGGAAAAAGTAATTGTACCCTCCAAATCATTGATATTTAACTCTACTACTATGAGTAAATAAAAAAATGTACATTATCTGTACGTAATAGTACAATCGTCAAACTTTGTATTTATTAATGGGAATCAATTAGAAACAATAGTAAATAATTAGCTGAACGAACGGGCGCACTATGCGCATGTGCGGTTGTGACGCCTATGAACTCAAGCGTTTTAAAAACGCGAAAAAAGCAAGTAACGCTCGGTTATTTGACCTTGTAACCCCGTTTTTTGGTTATAATCCTAAAGAAGATGCATTATTATAAGGCTTTTATAGTTTTTTCATAAAAAAAGTCAAAAGTGTTTATTAGTTATGAGGGTTATGTGGGTATTTGAGACTTATATATAGACAGTCGTCTATAACTCTTTCGGGTTGAAAAATTGAGAAGTAAGTACGGCCCCGTCTTAGTCAATAACCTGAGGGATAGTTTATTTTTAAAAACATAAAGCAAATCAATAATAAAGAGTTCAGATAAATACCTTTCCATATAATTATATATATATATATATATATAAATAATATTATATACGTAATTTAATATATATATATATATATATATATATATATATATATATATATATATATATATACATTTGGATATAGGGGGTTATGGAGCCTCGTATGTTAAATTCCAATAACCCTATCTCTTTCCCACTCATTGTTAATATGGCAGGTTTATGGAGCCGGGGCTCCATAATCTTTTCTGTCTCTTTTTATCGTACTAAAGTACGTATCTTCCTTCTCTGTCATGGGCGTCATAAACCCCGAAATTTAAAATTATATGTATGTATGCATAGATAGGGTGGACCATATTTTTATTGTTGATTTGCTTTATGTTTTTAAAAATAAACTATCCCTCAGGTTATTGACTAAGACGGGGCCGTACTTACTTCTCAATTTTTCAACCCAAAACGAGTTATAGACGACTGTCTACATAACTCTCAAATACCCACATAAGCCTCATAAATAATAAACACTTTTGTTGTTACTTGCTTTTTTCGCGATTTTAAGACGCCTGCCTTCATAGGCCTGCTGGTAATTATTTAATTATTTTTGCTCAAATTTAATGTGTAAACCAACAAACTAATGATGGTACAATTAAGAACAAATGAAAAAGAATATTTAATACGTCTGTTAATTGTTAAACAGCTGTTGTGCACGCTGCTTTCAACGTTTCCACCTGTAACCTGACAATAACTTTTTTTTTCTCAAAACCTCAGGTGGTACAATTGAATTTTCTGTAAAGTCTATGAAAGATAAATGAATATACATCGTTGACTATTTTTTATAACATCTTTCGAGCATTTTTTGATCTATTCATGACTTTTAAATAACGCGCCATAAGCATGCGTTTCTCGTATTTCCGGTGACCGCGCATGCGCGGTGACTGGAAATATATTTGCATTATGTCAGTACAATTTTTTTGATTTTTTATTTATTGTATTATATTATTTCGCAAAAGTAACGGTGGTACAATTAAGTATAAAAAAGGTACAATTTTTCTGCACCTTTCCTTTAACGTTAAAACCACTTTAAAAGGAGCTATTGGCGGATTAATATTCTAGTACTTTAGGATTTTTTTTCTAAAAAACTACGGGGGTACAATTGAAAATTTTTTTTTTGTTGAAAAGTACAATTAAAAATACGTCGATTAGCATTTTTTTTTTATTATATTTCGAAGGGTCGTCGGGCTGGGGTAGGGTCGGTACCTGACAGTCCATACGGGTATATCTTCGTAGCTTCTATAGTTCTACCTTTCAACTGTCGAAATACTAGTATAAGGGTTCCTCCGATTCCGCATTCCTAGTGAGCAGACTTTTTCGTTGTAAACGACAAAATAAGTGATGTGTAATAGATACGATTTTTTATTATCAACACAATAAATAACATTATTTTAACGTAGAATCAATTATTATTAATAAATAGGAATAGTAATTAATTGCGTTTAAAGATAAATTTTTCAGTGCATATAGGAAGTTATATGTATATTAAAAAAAAAGCAGTATACATAGGCAGTCTCTGTTTAGTAACTTTCTGTCATCAAATATACCGTATGACGTTGCTCTAAGAATTATTTTTTGTACTCTAATCAAGTTTGTTATATTATTTTTCAAAAAAAGTAATTTTTCTTATATCTTATAAATGGATGATTTTTTATTGTTGAAATTTGATAGTGATGGATCTAATTTGTTGACATTACCTACAACTCTAACCTTAAAAATCATATGAAAAAGATATCAGGATATATACATTTATAAATGGATTATCTAAGTGTATATATAACCGTAATACATGAACTTGTCTATAATTGAGAATGATTTAATAGTTATAAATAGTGGGGACGAAACATTGTAATTAGTAAGTGTCAAATACAGTTTTAATCATTTACTTACAATGATTCAGTATGACACAATTATATCAAGTGGAAAATAAGACAGATAACAAGCACGATTGGATGGAAAATGGCCAATGATATATAATAATAATAATAATAAAGGTAATAAACTTTTTAAGTTCATTATTATTAAATAATACACTTTAATAATAGTAAATTTTGTAAGTAAGCAAAACATTTTATTTCCTTATAAATTATATTTGTACTTGAATTATTAATTTAATATCTGTTGATTTGTGGGTGAAATTGGAATTTTATTACTCAACAATTTTAATATAAATGTGTCCATTTGAAATTAAATTTTAGTATAAAGATTTATATTGGTTTGTAGTACAATACATTGTTAATAAATAATTTATAAAAGATTTTCTACATAATAACACAAATATTGAAATTATTATCGAGTCTTGTAAAATTAGAGAAAAAATATAAATGAAAAAAGAATTTATTAAATAAAAATTTTAATTATGGGTGTACAAATCATTCACAGATTCTTGAAAAAGTAATTAGAGAGGCAAAATGTAAGTTTAAAAACAAAGGCAACATAAAAATATTAATAATAATCCAAGCATAAATTATAATTTGTTATAAATAAATTAATTATAAATTAAAAAGAAAAGGACTAATAAAATAGATTTTATTTATTATAATAATAGTGATAAAATTAAAATAACCAATAAAACAGCTAATAATATAAATGAATATTTTTGTAATATTGATTATGAATTTATTAAGAAAATAAAAAGTACTAACAGTTCCATAAATTTTTATGGGTATGTCATAAATCAATTTTTTAGAACTAATTTTTAGAATAATTCATTTATCTCAAATAAAAAAAATTATTACTAGTATGAAAGATAAATTACAAAGTGATAATGGCACTAATGTTAAAACATTAACTACTATTAGTTCTTCTTGTTACTCATATTAAGATATATTACTTCATAATATAAACAATTTATTTAACTAGTCAATTTTATTAATGTACAATATTTAAGAACTATTTTTATCTCCCTTTTCAACTACAATCCTTTATTAAATAAAAAATTAAAGATTAATTTACAATCACCTTCTACAATACATTCAAATTAAATGATACATATATAAATCTATACTTTTTCTTTAATATTATGTCATTATCTGTTAAGGCGATGTCGTACCCAAATTACAGGAACCTACCTCTAAAATCCCAAAAATTTAAAAAACTAATGGAATTAAAAATCTGAAAAAATTTACAGATAATGTTGAAAGCAAATAGAATACCGTTACAGAGCGTTTTTTTCAAAATAATTAATTTAAAATGAATTATATAGAAATAACCATTTTTTGGTCGATAATATATAGTTAAAAACAATGCTGCACGGCTGCTCAAAAATCTCGTTGATTTATTGATAAAAAAATTTGAAAAAATTCATAGACTATCTTTAACGTAAATACAACACCATTACAGAGCGTTTTTTTCGATAAAGTATACTGTTCGCTTAAGAAAAAATAAATAGTGATTCTGTTTTAATGGGTTTACATCTCCTTAAAGGATTTATCAATTATAACTTTATTATAGCCACATAGTTGAATAATGTTAACAAATTAAATACTCACAGAAAATAGAATTTTCATCAAAATAACATTGCATTTCCTTTCATCATCATGTAATATCTTAACAACAGTAGTAATAATAATATGTAATAAGAATAACTAATATAAAAAAATAGGAAATAATAAATAAAGATTAAATAATACTAAATAATTAAACATAATGTAACACTCAATAAACTGGTATATTGAATTTTTTTTTAAATTTTAATGTTGATTTTTTTATGCTTCCAATGCTTTCAACTTGGTGCTAATTAGTGACAGAGGTTTTGCAATGTCCTTGAGAAGAAATCACTTGTTGAAAATACATTTTCCAATGTAGCTTGTATCAATTGTCAGAGACCAGCAATCAAATACTTGACCTTTGAGTGCAAATTCACCACTATATCAACTAGGCTATTACAGGAGTTTTACTATTGCAGAGTGACCAGTTGGCAATTTTTTTCTTTTTCTCTCTATTTTGATACATATTATGCGAGAGCAACGAAGATAAAAAATTGCTATCTGGCTACCCTGATATTATGATTCAATATACCAGTTTATTGAGTATTATATTATGTTTAATTGTTTATTATTATTTATTATTTATTGATATTACTATTGTTGTTAATATATTACATAATGATGGAGAGAGATATAAATGCTGTTTTAATGAAAATTCTGTTTCCTGACTTTATTTAGTCTTGGTTACAATAAATAGTTATCACTGTATTAATTAAATATTATTGTTTTGGTCCGATTGACAAATTCTAATAGATACCATATAACAATATTAAGGAACAAGCATAGATTTATATGGATATGGTTCAATTTTAAGGAGATGTAAATCCATTAAAACAGAATCACTATTTATTTTTTCTTAACTGAACAGTATACTTTATCGAAAAAATGCTCTGTAACAGTGTTGTATTTACATTAAAGATAGTCTATGAATTTTTTGAAATTTTTGTATCAATAAATCAACGAGATTTTTGAGCAGCCGTGCAGCATTGTTTTTAGCTATAGATTACCGACAAAAAATGGTTATTTCTATATAATTCAGTTTAAATTAATTATTTTGAAACAATCGCTCTGTAACGGTATTCTATCTGCTTTCAACATTATCTGTAAATTTTTTCAGATTTTTAATTCCATTAGTTTTTAAAATTTTTGGGATTTTAGAGGAAGGTTCCTGTAATTTGGGTATCACATCTCCTTTAATAATAATAAAATGACTATAAGTTTCCTAAACATTGTGTATTAAAATAAATTGACTTGTTAAGGGGGTTCCATACTCAATTTTTGATGATTGATTAATAAAAAAGTAGAACAGTATGTGAAAAAATAAGAGAAGAGGCACCTTCGTTTATTAACAATCTAACTGTGTGCTGAATTTTAGATTAAAATATTATTGCGTTTTTGAGAAAAGTCTTACCAAAAATATCAAATCTTTTCATTGAGGTTAGGTTCACATTTTTGGTAAGACTTTTCTCAAAAACGCAATATAATTTTAATCTGAAATTCAACACACAATTAGATTATTGATAAATGAAGGCGCCTCTTCTCTTATTTTTTCATATACTGTTTTATTTACAAATTTATTACTAATAATCACGATTGCCGATAAGGTAGGGAAGATAAATATTGACTATGGCACCCCATTAAATTAGTCAGTAATATTATTGAGAAATTAACTAACCATTGTTGGCATAATAACACTTATATTAGAACACACATTTTTCATACCTGTACAGAAACATATATTTAACCAGATGTATTAAAAAGCACAGAGGCAGTTCAGGTTATCCTGAAATTGTGTAGTATGAATTTAATATTTTTTAAATATTCTATTTATTTTATTTTCATTATTTAGAATACAGTAGTTTTAGTTTTTTAGTTGATTGCAATTAATGCAAAATTTGTTTACTGCAGACCGATGGGTTTGATTGTAACAATTATTGAGTTTGCTAATAGTAATAATGACAAACGCTAAATCGGAACAAGTACAATGTAGTAAATACAGTAGCAATCTGATGTCCTTTTGAAATGGTATCTGTTGAAGATTCTCTAAATCAGTAGATAGAGGATTCCAATCAAAATTCATTCTAAACTCCATTGATGTTGATGCAGGTCCACATTCATACATGTTAAAAATATTTAGCATATGATCAATCTATTCAGCTGGAACTAGTAAAATAGTTATTGTAGCTTTATCAACAGTAACATTTATGCCTAAATATTTTTTAATCTTTAGACTGCCAGAAAGTCTATAATATATAGATGCATTCTCTGATATGAACTTTGCTTATAGTTGTTACACAATACAAGACACTAATTTGACAACTTTTAAAGGTTGATTTGAAGGTTTAAATCCCAGCACTCTAAAGGTTAAAATTAACTAAGTCCTTAGGTCCTTACCTGAAAATGAATTATGTAATTTTTTTTCAAGTATTTGCAAATAATCAAGGCTGTTAGTGAAAACAAACAAATCATTTATAAAATTGACAACAAAAATTAACTTGTACTCAAACTTACACTAATAAATGCAAGAATCATATTCATTTGACTGAATAAAATTCACATTTTTTCAATCCATGTATAGCCATCTTGGGATGGCTAACTAGTTTGCGATTCTTATTATTGATAAAACGATTAGGTTGATTCAAATAGATGTCATTCTTCTAGTATACCCCAGGCAGAAATAAGAAGAAATATAAAAAATTATTAACTTTTTATAATAATATATAATGTCTAGATTCGAGACAATTGATAACATTTAGAAACTATTATTAATTTTTATTACTTTTTATAAATTTTTAGTACTTTTTTTCTTGAATCATGAATATTTCAGTCCAACAACAAAAATTAATTAATTAATAACTAGTATTAATTTTTTCGAATCATTATTGTTAATATTACAATAACCTTAATTTTAGTTATAGCTAGGAGGGAAAGTATCTTTGAACAGCTCTATGTAGCTGTAAAATTTATAATTTATGTTTGAAGTACGTTTATCGTCGAAATCGACACCTGACTACAGCGCCATTCGAAGCCGCGAGATCGAGCGGATTTTGATTGAAGCTATAGCTCCGATATCCTCTTAAATACTTCCAAAATAAACGCAAAGCAAAGTTATAAGATTTTTGACTTTTTCGGCGTTAATGGGTTAAATGCCTTAATTTATTTTTTAAATAATACATTTGAATTGGAATAGTTTAATCGATTATTTTGGTAAAGATATAATATATATGCAACAAAAACATTTTCTATAAAAAATACTAAGTTTATAATTACTTGTAATTTAAAAAGGTTTCTCAGATATTTCAACCAATCTCCATTTTTACCCATACAAACTATATTTTTATTGAAAGATTAAAAGATCAAGAATAAGGTTTAATTTTAAGAATTTCAAAATGCGCAAATTGAGCATGTTTTGATGAGATCGGTCAACGTCATTGTATAAAAAACTTCCCATGGAAGTAAAAATCAACTTACAAAGAAAAGTATAAGTAGTTGGCTTATTCCGCATCATTTGGGTGAGTGTGCGATGATAGGACTCAATGAAGTTGTTAATCCTATCAACCATATTATAAACCGAGAATATCTGTGGAGTTTCTATTTTCATTCAATATTTATCATAATAAACATTTAAAACTTTTTCCATTTTTTTTAACACTTTTGCATCATTTTTTAATTTAACGTTAGCTAAATTACGAATATATGGTGGAGAGCTCCTTTTGCCTTGTAAGCGGGAGCTCTATCAATAATTTTTTTAAAATTTCATGACTGGTACGATTTTTTTCCTTATTATCTTGTATTAAGAACAACTGATACGCCTTACTTTTCGCCTTTCTTACAACTGCCTGCAATAAAAAAAATATATTCTCCAGCACAATTAAAAATATAATTTTATCAAAAAAATTAAATAGATTGTATTCAATATTTATTTATCAATTGAAATGAATTATAATAATTTCAATCTTCTATTAAGTAAATAATTAATCAAAAAGTAGTTTAATAAGTAAGTTTCACCTACTTGAGTATAATGGAGATAGCACCCTCCAACTTTTGTACCGTTAAAAGATAATCTTATGGATTTAATTAGCGATCGAGTGCATGAGTGGCCGGCGAAGCCGGACACGAGTGTTTACAAAATCGCTACAAGTGCGGAAATCGTACGCACGTATAGCATACGATATTTTTTATCATAGTATGCGGAACATTTGTAACTGGACAACTCATTTGAGATTTATAAGAGAAAGTACCGCAGATTGTGGAAAGGAAAGAAGGAACGTTTGGGGAAGGCAGCCGGTCTTGGGCCGCAGGCCCTGGTGGGGGTACGGGGGTCGAAGCCCCCGCCGGGTGGTCGGGGGTGGCGGAGACTCCCTCCTCGAAAATAAGCTTGTGCGTTTGTGATAAAAAATTATAAAAATATAATATCATATCATACTATAAGTAAAATTTTTCCGGTGTAAGACATACGGCGTGCAGCGTACGGCGTACGGCGTACGGAATTGGCGTTCGATTAGATTTATCGTTTATCACATTTGGTTTTACCTGTGAGTGGTTGACACTTGGGGTAATGACATGTACACTTTCCTGTAGACGCTGTTCGGATGACCTAGAGTTCACCCTGACCACCTGGACATTGTCTCCAGGAAGTGACAATATTTTTTGCATATTTATGCAGAATGGCATGTAGACTTTACTTTAGATGATGCCCGGATGACCTGGAGCTCACCCTGACCATCTGGACATCGTCTCCAGAAAGTGACAATATTTTTTGCATATTTATGCACAGAAAGTGACAATATTTTTTGCATATTTATGCAGAATAGCATGTAGACTTTCCTGTAGACGATATCCGGATGACCTGGAGTTCACCCTGACCACCTGGACATCATCTCCAGGAAGTGACAATATTTTTTGCATATTTATGCAAAATGGCATGTAGACTTTCCTGTAGACGATGTCCGGCTTATTTGGAGTTCAACTTGACCACCTGGACATCATCTCCAGGAAGTGACAATATTTTTTGCATATTTATGCAGAATGGCATGTAGACTTTACTGTAGATGATGCCCGGATGACCTGGAGCTCACCCTGACCATCTGGACATCGTCTCCAGGAAGTGACAATATTTTTTGCATATTTATGCAGAATAGCATGTAGACTTTCCTGTAGACGATATCCGGATAACCTGGAGTTCACCCTGACCACCTGGACATCATCTCCAGGAAGTGACAATATTTTTTGCATATTTATGCAAAATGGCATGTAGACTTTCCTGTAGACGATATCCGGATAACCTGGAGTTCACCCTGACCACCTGGACATCATCTCCAGGAAGTGACAATATTTTTTGCATATTTATGCAAAATGGCATGTAGACTTTCCTGTAGACGATGTCCGGCTTATTTGGAGTTCAACCTGACCACCTGGACATCATCTCCAGGAAGTGACAATATTTTTTGCATATTTATGCAGAATGGTATGTAGACTTTCCTGTAGACGATGTTCGGATGATCTGGATGGCACCCTGACCACCTGGGCATCGTCTCCAGGATGTGACAGTATTTTTTTCAAATCCAAGGAATATGAAATGTGGACTTTCCAGTAGATTTGGAGTAAAATATTAAAAATGGAAAATATCAAAAAAACCTTAGTTACCTTTGTCTAATGCGACGTTTTAGATAAATTATGGATAATTGAACAAATTCTGCGAAAAAAAATTGTTTCCATTTTAATTTATAATAAAAATTGTTGTAAAATTGTTGCTTTTTTGTATCTAATAAATGTTATAAGGTTAATACCTAATATTTTGCGATTCAATAATAAATAACCCAAGAATTGTTATAGTATACTTAATTATATATTATGTTAAAGTAAATTTAATAATATGAAAAAAAAACATACATTTATAATGACCTTAAATTAATTTAAATTGTAATAATTAGTAATTTAATTAATTTAATTAATATTTAACGCAGTTTTTTTCTCTGTGTAACATACGATAATTTTATAATAAGTCTACACTCATTATAACTGAATAAAAATTTTCATCAAAATTATGCTAATGGTTTAGTAAAGCAAAATTGAAAAAATATAAATTTCTAGAAATTAATCATGAATTTGTAATGGATCACGGACGTTTCGTCGCAGAACATTTCATTGTCGGATGTTTCATGACGGACTTTACATCGCACGGACTTTTTATCGCACGGACTTTTCATCGCAAGGACTTTTCATCGCACGGACTTTTCATCGCAAAGATGGAATTTTCATTGTACGAACGAACCCAATAACCCTAATACCTCAATACCCCAATAACCCCACTACCCAACATCCCTAATACCCAATAACCCTAATATCCAATAACCCTAATACCCAATAACCCTAATATCCAATAACCCTAATACCTAATAACCCTAATATCCAATAACCTTAATACCCAATAACCCTAATATCCAATAACCAATTAAAGAGGGGAAATTAAAAAAGGGAAATTAATTCCTTAATAATTGTAACGTTTCAATTTAACATTGTTTTTTTATTCATTTCTGAAATACATTATTTTTAGGAAAATAACAAATACAATAAATACAAATAATAATTTAAATAAGTGTTCATTAAAACAAGTATCTTTGAACATGTATCCCGTAAACTCGACGGATTTGGATAATGTAATGTATTGAAAATTCCATCATTACGATGAAAAGTCCAGCCAATGAGAAGTACTTGCGATGAATAGTCCGGATACGATTTGTAATTCAACAAGATGACAATACAGCGTATGGAATGTTAGATGATAGGTATATGTATGAAATTATGAAATTAAATCCACATTTTAAATGCAAGATACAATTTTTTTATCCGCTATGAACAATATTAAACAACGTTCTTACGATGAAAAATGTATACAAATATTGTATCGTGGTCCAACTGATATGGGACAGTGGGTTTGCAATTGGTATAATAACAAATTTATTCATATATTATATACAGGAATACGTTCAAAATCAATTAAAAACTTACAATTGTGGTTTATTTATATAAAATCGATCAGTTAAAATCTTTCCAATTGTGACTAGTGCTGTGCTAAGTGAGGGTATTACTGCGTATGTAGGTATTACTGCGATTCGTGCAAAAGTTGATTTACTTTGATGTAAAATAAATGTGATTTACTAAATTCGATCAACATAAGTATATTAAAGAATAATACAAGTTGTTAATGATTAATTTTGTACTTTAGAGAACAATCAGTATATTTTATAACGTAGTATAAAGAGTAAGATAATGATGCACCGCAGTAATACCTTCATGCTACGGAATATCATGATGATAATACTGCGTTCGTTTTTAAAAGAACGAAATAAAGTGTTTTTTTTCTCTGGGCACAGTTATTCTTAGTTAAATCATTATTAATTTCACAAAAACTAATGTGGAATAAGAATTTAATACTTAGGGACGTAAAAAATACGTTTGATATTTCACCAGTAATTTCAGCGCTGTAATAACAACACGTCACTGGTAACACCAGCATTTCAACTGTTTGCTAATACCATAGTTTAATTAAATTATATTGGTTTTTCAACAAATATAAATGTTGTAGATTAGGTATTGTATCGATAATTGATGAACACACTGTATTGTTTACATTACATTGCAACGTTTCGATGGAAATTCTCCATCCTCTTCAGGCATCACCTTTATTACACATATTTTACATTAGATTAGAATAACAAGATTGAATATCTTATATTATATTAAAGTGGATCGACTTTTGGTCTCCGGTTCTCTGGTTCTCCGGTTCTCCGGTTTTTTAAAAATGCATTTTTATAGTTTCAAAGTTTTATTTTAATTGGACTTTACACTTTTGGGCCTTACATTTTTGGACCTTACATTTTTGGGCCTTATAAATTTTGGGCCTTACATTATTGGCAACGGAATTGTAAAGTTTTATTTTAATTGGACTTTACAATTTTAGGCCTTACATTTTGAGCCTTACATTTTTGTCCTCATAAATTTTGGGCCTTACATTTTTGGGCCTTATAAATTTTAGGCCTTATAGATTTTTTTAAACAAATAGATATCAACTACTATGTCGATATTATTACCAGAAAATTATCTTAATAACAATAAGTAAAATAACATTTGATTACGTAATTAAAATTAATATAATTTCAACACTGGAACATACAATAAATCAAATTAATTTTTATTGTTTATTTTACAAACTTATTTTTGCAAAAATTTCAAATTACAATTATTATGTTATTAAATTAAATTACAATTATTATTTTACAATTGTACTCTATTCACTTGTATATTTCATAAGATATATTTTTTTCAATATATCGTTTTTATTGTTTATATAATTTATAAATTCAGCAAGTATTCATCGAAATCATCTTTAACAGAAAAATTAAATTATATCATTAAATATTAAATGTATAATTAATTAAACATTATATAAAATATTCAAATAAATATTACTGTTTTTAAAATGCCATTAAGAAGATTTATATCCAATATGCATATTGTCACATATTATTGATATTATATATGTTATATCAGTAACAAAAACATTTTTATTATTACTTATAAATAAATTGACAAAGTCAAAACTATACCTTTTAACTTAATCATTAAGAAATACTACTGCATTTTTGATTATTTCGATAGTCTTAATAAGCTAATCAGGATACTGAAATACAAAAATACTTATTATATTTCAAACAATAATAATTTAAAATGAAAATTAGATAATTTTATAATATACCTTGTGACTTTAATCGTATGGAATGCCATTAGGAATGTAATATTTTATTGATATAATATTAATTGGAATGCTGCTGCCGTTTGTTATTTTTATTCAGCGCTGCATTCATTGGAATGCTGCTGCCCTTTGTTTTTTTTTATTCAGCGCTGCATTTATTGGAATTATGAGTGTCAAACTACTAGCAAAGAATTTGTGCAAATATTGGCCCATTAGATGGAAAGTTTGGCCCTCTTTGTGTAAAGGTTGGCCCAGATTCTTTAAATGTTGGCCCATTTACAGAAAAGATTATTACAACATATTATTTACAACATATTATTATTGCAATATTAAATATTATCAACGCAATTAAGTGCGCCTTAATTTAAGAAATTGCATGTGAAAAACAATTTTTTACTGGTTGAAAAATTTATTCCATAATTAATACAAAATGTTCCTAAATTGGCCAAAAGTGGGCTAAAGTTTGCCAAAACTGGAAAAATGTTCCAAATATTTCAATGTTGGTAAACATCGGCCCACTTTTGGCGCAAGTTGGCCCACTTTTAGCATACTTTGGAGCATTTTCATCGAAAATGTATTTCCACTAGGGTATGTATAATATTAGTATTTATAAAATATTAAATTTATATTAACTATATTTCATTCATTACATTGAAGCTACTTTCTTATTTTTTTTTTTTTTTTTTTTTTTTTTTTATTTAGCATTTTTAATCTCATATGAGACTTACTAGCTATATACATGAGTTTTTACATTGTGTACTTATATCTAATAGTGTACATTTTATAATTGTAGTTTACAGTTTTTTAAAAATGTGTGAATACAATAACATGCTTTTATGTGAGGCTCTTTAACAAACATTTCGACATTGTAAGGCGGATAGAATTGTAATGTATTGAGAGATTTAATTAAAAGTTTTCTCTCATTTTCGTATATGTCGCATTGCCATAAGATGTGATTTAAGTTCTCTTTGGCTTTGTTACATTTGCATGTTGAGTCGTTAACTATGTTAACACGTTTGAGTGATTCTGCAAAATTATAGTGGTTGGATCTTATTCTGTTGATCATTACAATTAGTTGTCTGTTAATTTTTTTATTGGAAAACCATCTTTTTTTGTTTGATTTATAGTAAAGATCAAAGTATGTTTTTCCGGTTGTGTTGGATTTGAATTGAATTGTGGTTTGGGTTTCGTGCCACGAACGTTCTTTATAGTTTTGGAATAAATC
Source organism: Theocolax elegans (assembly GCA_026168455.1). Lineage (NCBI taxonomy): Eukaryota > Metazoa > Arthropoda > Insecta > Hymenoptera > Cerocephalidae > Theocolax > Theocolax elegans. The sequence goes on from CM047431.1 coordinate 9,495,996, forward strand.
TGTATAATTTATATATTTAATGTCTGGTATAATTTTTTCAGTCGCTGCTTTTGCGAGAACGTCTGCTCTCTCATTGCCCTTAATACCCATATGAGAAGGAATCCAATAAAGAATGATATTTGATTTTTTGTTATTTTTACAGAATTTGATGTATAATTTTTTAATTTGTAATATAAGTAAGTTGTTTTTAATATTGAGATTAGATGTGTTTAGAGTCATAAGAGCATTGAGAGAGTCAGAGAAAATGTTTACATTTTGATTCTTTATGTTTTGAGCGACTTCTAGAGCATCACATAGAGCGATGCACTCTGCAGTATAAACCGATGCTTCTTTTGCAATTGATTTTGTAATTTCGATGTTTAGTTCGGGACAAATTCAATTCAGCTTTACAAAAAAATATTAATAAAAAATTTAAAATAATCGTTTAGAAAAATAAAAAAAATTATAATTATTATTAAACAATTGAAACAAATTATTAATATTATTTTTATAATTGTGAATCATTTTGTAAAATAAACCATTTTTATAATGGGTTTGACGGAAATAAAAATATTAGTTGTAAAAACGATTGAACCATATAGCGACGATGCTTCTATGTTAAATGATGAACACATATTAGAATTTAATAACATCCTTAAATCATGTACACCATTCAATATGCAAACAACTCTTTTAGTTCAAAAACAATATAATATTAACTCAGTTCAAATGAATAATGAATACATTCAATTGTTATTTTCTGGAAAATATGAAAAAGGTCATTGGATTTGTATGTATTACAATAATAGAACGATACACATTTATGATAGTTTAAATGCTAAATATTTGCAAAATGAACATAAAGTATACATCAATAGATTATTTCCAGATAGTCAACAATTAAAAATTGTTTTTGAAACAGTGCAATTTCAAACCAATAGTTATGATTGTGGAATTTTCGCGATAGCTTTTGCTGTCTCTATTGTATTTAATTTATGCCCATGCAGTTTAAACTATGATATTTCCCAAATGCGTTCACATTAGTAAAAATATACGAAACATGTAGTATTACGATGGTCCAATTTTACAAAATATAAACTATAATATTTCAACAATACCAATCAAAAGATACATGATTCATATTTGTTGTATTGATGAAAAAAAATTGAATTTCAATGTAGCAGAAATAAAAATAATAGAATAAAATTTTCAACAGAAATTTAATTCTGAACAACAAACAATAATGAATTTATATAATAAAGATAAAATCATTTCCGTTGATTCTATTACCCCAATGGAAATAGACTATGAAATACCAACTTAAAGTTCATTTTATCAAAAAAATAAAAATAAACAATTTAATGATATAGAAATAAAACAGCTAAAAATAAAACAGCAAACTATGATAAAAAGGCAAACAATTAGCTGTATCGATATAAAAAATGAACGAGAAAAAGAAGCGTTGCATAAAAAAGAAGCTTATATGAGGAGTAAAGATAGTAATGACGGCAAAATAGAAGAAAAAAAATAAAGAGAAAACAGCAAACCATGATGAAAAGACAAAAATAAGATAGTGACGGAATAAAAATGAACGAGAAAAAGAAGCATTACGAAAAAAGAAGCTTATGTAAATAATAAAATAGCAACGACGGCAAAATAGAAGAAAAAAAAATAAAGAGAAAACAGCAAACCATGATGAAAAGACAAAAAATGAATGGTGACGAAATAAAAAATGAACGAGAAAAAGGAGCATTACGAAAAAAAGAAGCTTATTTAAAAGTAAAATAGTAATGACGGCAATAGATAGAACATTACGAAAAAAAGAAGCTTATTTAAAAAGTAAAAATAGTAATGACGGCAAAATAGAAGAAAAAAAAATAAAGAGAAAACAGCAAACCATGATGAAAAGACAAAAAATAAATAGTGACGAAATAAAAAATTAACGAGAAAAAGAAGCATTACAAAAACAACATATTTATTATAATGAAAATACTGATCAATGTAAAAAAAAATGAAAAGAAAAAATTAAATGGAAAAATATTAAACGAAAGTAGAAAAAATGATATCGATAAATTAGTATAAAACCATTTACAAAAAAATTTAAAAAGACGCATATGTATGAAAAATGACAAAGACATGGAAATACCAATCATATTGCTTAAAAAATTAAAAATTGATGAAGGAAAATTTTTTAACGTATATGATAAACCAATTAATACCAAAAAAGGTATAAATTATAAAGAATTAAATAAACGTATTTCAATTAAAAATGAAGAAAATGTAAAATTAGTAAGTAAATCCAAAATAATAGGTCGAATAGCAAATGTAGATTTTGATGAAAAAATAATTATTGAAAACAATTTAGGTTATATGTCTGAAACTTGTAAACATTGTAATACTAAACATTTTGTTTTTGAATATACACTAGGTAAAGAATTTTCTAATTGTTGTCACAAAGGAAACGTAGACTTACCGAAAATGCCTCCCTATCCGGAAGAATTAAAGCAATTAGCTACAGGAATATCGGAAGATAGTATTAATTTTCGCAAAAATATTCGGCTATATAATAATGCGTTAGCTTTTGCAAGCTTTGGAGCTAATTTTGATAAGTTATCTGAATCTTAAATGAAAATGAAGCTTGAAAATATGGGCAATTGTATGTTCTAGATAATGAATTAGCTGCAGCTGAAAGAAAAAGTTTTAAAAATAATTTAGATACAAAATTAGAATTGTCAAGTAAATTAGATAGCTTAATTAGAAATGTTAATCCTTATGCTAAAGCTTATAAAATGATGTTGAGGTAGAAAAAAAAAATTAGATAAAAATATATATATAATGAAGCTACTTGTAATGAAGTTGCAATGGTATTTGTAGGAAAAAATGGACTGCCTACTTCAGAGCGGGATATAGTTATATATTCAAAATATGACAATCCAATTAGTATTCCTTTAATAAGTAAACACACTGATCCAATGATATACCTACTTATTTATCCAAATGGAGGATATGGATGGATGCCTAATATGAAATGCAAATATAAGAAAAACAATATTTCATGTTTGCAATTTTATAATTACAGACTTTCTATGAGAAATGGATTTAATCCATACCTTAATATGGGAAAAGTTTCTCAACAGTTTACAATTTATATTTTATAAGTACAAGATTATATTTTGTAAAGAAAAACCAAGATATTTTAAGAAGCGATTATTATAAAGGCGTAATGGATTATTTACACAAGAAAAAAGAATCTGAAAATATAAAAATTGGAAAAATGTTTATTTTGCCATCAAATTTTGTTGGAAGTTCAAGATTCCTAAAACAAAATTACATTGACTCAATGAGTATAGTAAATCGTTACGGAAAACCTGACTTATTTATAACAATGACATGTAATCCAAACTGAAAAGAAATAACTGAACATTTAAAAAAATATGAAACTGTAATTGATAGACCAGATTTAGTATTTAAGGTATTTCATCAAAAAATAAAAGAATTTAAAGAATTGGTAATTAAGCAAGGTGTTTTAGGAAATTGTATCGCCTACACTTATGTTATCGAATTTCAAAAACGTGGACTTCCTCACATGCATATGCTATAATTTTTAGATAAAAATTATAACATTAATACTCCCGAAAAAGTAGATGAACTCATAAACGCAGAAATTCCAAACGAAGATATCTATCCACGGTTGTATAATATTGTAAAACAGTTTATGATTCATGGACCCTGTGGAGAGCAAAACATGAGTTCACCTTGCATGAGTAAAGACACAAAAAAATGTACGAAAAATTTTCCAAAAAAATTTAATAACAAAACAAATTTTAACTCATCAGGATATCCATTATATATAAGAAGAAATGATATAAAAAAAATCAATTATAAAGGTAAATACCACAATAGAATAGCTGATAATCGGTTTGTTGTTTCGTATAATCCTTATATATTGTTAAAATTTAATTTTCACATTAATGTGGAAGTATGCTCAACAGTCCAATATATAAAGTACTTATTTAAATAGTGTTATAAAGGACATGACTGTGCGAACATAGAAATACGTGACACAGGTATCAGATCAAAAGACAGTTCTAATTTAACTCATGATGAAGATATTGAAAGCAATGAATATAATACTATTAGAATACCCTCTACACGAACTTTCACATACCATAATAAGATTAGCTATTCACAATGAAGATGAACAAGAAGTGTATTTTAAAGAAGGAAAAGAAACAGAAATTTAAAAAAAAATGTAGAAACGACATTAACAGCATACTTAAAATTAAATCAAATCGATTCTAATGCACGAAATTATTTATATTCCGAAATACCATTAAATTATGTATTTGATAATAATTCAAAAACATGGAATAAAAGAAAAAAAAACAAAAAAACCTGTATTAAGCAGAATGTATTTAGTGAATCCAAAGGATCGAAAACGATATTTTATAAGATTATTATTTTTACATGTCAAAGGAGTATCATCATTTCAGGATTTACGTACTGTTGATGATATAATTTATTCTACATTTTATGAAGCTTCTATAGCTAGACATTTGGTTAATGAAGATAAAGAATGGGACAGATGTTTGGAAGAAGCAACACAATTACACTTTCCTACTGCTCTTTGTGAATTATTTGCATATATTTGTATTTTTCACAATCCTATTAATGCAAGAGATTTGTACGAAAAATAGAAACACTTTTTTTACCACCCAAAATATGAACAAAATGCTGATGAAAACCTAGCATTAAACATTATTGATAAGAACCTACAATTGAATGGATATTCTTTAAATAATTTTAATTTACCCGTTATATCTACATTTATAGAAGATTATGCTGATAAATCAACAACACATAACAAAAGTTGCACATTTACTGAAATAAACGTCGAAGTAAATTCTTTAAAAAATCGTAACAAAGACATTTTTGATACTATCGTGCAACATTTAAAAATTGAAGACAAAAAAAGCTTTTTTATTGATGGACCAGGAGGAAGTGGGAAAAGCTGTTTACTTAATGTTCTAATAGACTATCTTAAATTCTCAAACATTTCATTTTTATGTGTTGCTTGGACAGGGATTGCAGCAAATTTATTACATAACGGGAAAACAGTACACACAACATTTAAACTACCACTTAATATCACAGAATGTACTATATGTAATATTAAATCTAATTCAATAGATGGTAAAAAGTTAAAAGAAGTACAAATTATAATATGGGATGAAATATCTATGACATCGAAATATGCTTTTGAAGCAGTCAATCGCCTATTTCAAGATATATGTAATAATAAAAAAATATTTGGTGGTAAAATGTTGGTTGTTTCAGGCGATTTTAGGCAAACATTACCAGTTATACGACATAGTAGTCGTACTGAAGTTATTGAAAATTCAGTTAAAAACAGTTACTTATGGCCGAATTTTATACGTATGACACTAAATGAAAATCTTCGAGTGACAGATAATGACAATTATTTTAGACAATGGTTATTAAATGTAGGTGAAGGTAAACGTTTAAATATGTATGAAGAAGAAAATGAACTGCTTGAAATCCCTCTTGATTTAATAACAAAAGAAAATGATATCATTGCAGAAATTTTTGGAAACGAAATAAAAATAAATGATAAAGATTTAAATGATAAAGTTATATTAGCCTTCACCAACAACGACGTAATTGAAATAAATAATAAAATTTTGGCTATAATGGAAGGGCAAATTATTCAATACTTAAGTGTAGATACAGCAGAAGATGATAATGGAGAAAAGTTAGCTGTCACGTTACCTACAGAATTTCTTAATTCCCTTACACCTAATGGACTTCCTCTACATAAATTACAATTATAAGTAGGTGCAATAGTAATTCTTCTAAGAAATTTAAATGTGAATGAAGGTCTTTGTAATGGAACAAGATTATTAGTAACAAAACTTATGAAACATTTAATTAAAGCAGAAATTATAAGCGGAAAAAAAATTGGAAAATTAGTTTTAATACCAAGAATCACTTTGTCACCATCTAAAGAAGATATAACATTCAACATGCGCAGAAAACAATTTCCCATTCGATTAGGTTTTGCAATGACTATTCACAATATGACAAATCACAAGGACAGTCATACAAACAAGTTGGTATCTATTTACCATCTCCAATTTTTAGCCATGGTCAATTTATACGTAGCTCTTTCAAGAGCTAAAAGTAGAAAAAATTTAAAAATATTACTGTTAAACAATGCAAAAATAGAAAATGATACATTAAAAAATAAACACAAAATTTACACTAACAATATAGTGTTTAAAAAAGTATTGTAAATGTGTAGACGAAAATTCATACACATTTTATATAAATTTTATAAATAAATAAAAATGGAAGTATGAAAAAAAACATTAAAATATTACAACTATTGAATGATTAAAGTGAATATGCAAAATAATTAATAATTGTTTGCGCTGAAAATCATTAAAATACAATTGAAAATCGGCTACAACATATCATATTGTAAATGACAAATCATTACATTAGTTATAATAAATAAAAAAAATGAAATATAAGAAAAATCCATTGAAATATTACTACTACTGAATCATTAAAATAAATATGCAAAATAATTGATAATAGCCTGCCGTTCGACAAAACTTACAGACTTCAAAAAAGAATCAGAGTTTCCCAAAATACAACGACCGAAAGTTTAATTCTTATAATAACGTATAAACAGGTATTTAAAATTATTATTTAAAAACATAAATTTGTTAAAATTTTACAATTAGAATTATATTTGCATATATCATGTATAAAATATTTCGACAGAGCCGCCATTTAGATACAATCACTCACCCAACGTGCGTAAAAAATGATTTTCATAACACTCAATTTTATAATAACAATTACTATACAGATTCTATTAAATACCAAAATTTTTAAATATGCATTATAAAAACCATCACTTTGAAATAATACTACATTCACATACAAATTAAAACCATATATAACACAACGACAGTATTATATACCACTTTATAAAAAATGTTACCACCGCCATTAAAGAAAAATATAATTTATGAGAGTATATAACATGCTTATATTTTATGTATTCTGTAAAAACATTATATTACATCAATTTATTTAAAATTACGATATCCCCCCAAATGGAAATTATTTTATGTGTGTGCATTTTAAATATATTAAATATATGGACATATTTCACTTTCTTTCTGAACACACGCACACACACCTTCTTTATAATAACCTATAATGATTATTTTTACACAGACACAATATATATATATATATATATATATATACTTATTTTTTACTCTTTGTCATATTTATTTCCTTTTTGTATTTAATTCTATCATTATTAGCGTCAAAATTTAACAGTATACTTTTCTTTCCTTAACTTACACTGTTACAGAGCCCTTATTATGTTACTATTAAATGGATCATGCATTGAAAAAATATATGATTCTTGAAATGTATACCTTACCAGCACATCCTCGCCGTAAGAGTCGAATACAATATTCATATGTTGGCTAACGCTGGAAGCATAAATATATTTTACGGAGCGTGTGTTACAACTATACACGAAAAATCTTAATGACTTCAATACAACATATCTTGGTCTGCAGAAACGACATCAGGTTTTCATCAAATACACTATCCAAGAGCCTAACTCTCATCCAATAATGTATAAATAGATATTTCAAATTATCAAATAAAACGAAAACATTGGAAAGTCGACACAAAACATATGGAGTTCTCACATCTTTTCAACTCGTCTACGCGAGATCAAGATTCGAGATGCCTTTTTGAAACGATTGCCCGCTCATATACTATAAAGGACCCCTGCAATAATGATGAAAATGGAGTCGAAATCTCACGAATGATTGACATTTGACGGATTCTTTGAATGTCACGAAATAATTGATAGTCATTAGATGATCAAGTTTTCAGTTGAACTTTATTTTCAGTTCTGTCTTTGATGTTTTTTTTAATCTATAACCTCTTTTAAAAAACCAAAATATTGGAAAGTCGACACAAAATATATCGAGTTCTCACACTCTTTTCAATCGTCTGTACAATAGTAGTTACATGTAATTTTAAAGAAATTTTCATTAATTTTAAAACTTTGGTAGTTAACTATCATATTTTGTTTATTTCTCAATTTTTTTCTACAAAAACGACATCTCAGTCACCACATTAATTATACCATAATCCTCTTCGCAATGCGCAAATTATCATTGTTGGTGTTAAGGGTAGAGTACGGTTATAAAAATATTTTTGTAATTTTTATAAAATATTATGTGAAATGTCATGTTTATAAAATATATTATAAAAAATATTCTTTTTTGATGATTTTTAACACATTCATTAAGTAAAATATTAAAATATTATCAAAAATAGGCTTAAAACAGGTGCAAATACAAAAAACTCCTTGCAGGATAAAAGTTGTCGAAGGGCTTTAATCCAAGAAAATTAAAATTTATATGCATATAAACTTCAACTTTACACAGCGAATTTGGTGTATCTATAAAAATGCAATTTCTGCCTTGATAAACCCAATTGGTTTACTAATTATTTAAAAAATGTAATGTTTTTCATTTAAAAAATGAACATAAAAATGTCACATTTAACTTTAAAGAAAAAAGGCTGTGTAACTATTTTACATATACTTATCTAAAATAAGCACGATCAAAATACAACCGAGTGACCGTTAGCGAGCGAGGTATCTGTTGCTAGTAAATATATTATAATTATTACATTGGTAACTTACTACACGTCAATATTCATTAAAAATTATAAAAATTCTTTCGTAGTATCTCTGAATCGTTGCACTATGAAAATATAAATGTTCATAAATGTGCATTTATGCATGTATGTATGTACGTATGTGTATGTATGCTCACGCACACGCACATACAGAAATTTACGTAATAAAATGCGTAAAGACGTGAATATTTTGAAACAACCCTTAACGTTATTCGATTAAAAGGGATACTTTGCAGTATTTAATTTTGACTTACAGGAAGTCAATCGATAGCTTTTTTAATTATCTATCCATTCAGCTGGATTCCAATTAGGTAATACACCCTTGAAAGCTTCTATGTAAGGGAAGCATGTATATTTTGAAACAACCTTTAACGTTATCCGACTAAGGGGTACTTTGCGTTATTTAATTTTGACTTATAGGCAGTCGATCGATAGCTTTTTTAATTATCTAACAATTCAGATTAAGGGGGGTTTAAAACAAGATAAATAACCCTTAAGATTTAATTAAAAAACAGATTTAAAAAGCTATCGATAGACTGCCTATAAGTAAAAATTAAATTATAAAATAATATTAAATTTAAATAAAAAATTTAGATTATTAAAATAATATAAAAAATTAAATAATATTAATAATCTCTATATTATATAATATAACGTTAAGGGTTGTTTCAAAAGATACACGTTTCTCTGTCGTCCAATGCGAATCTGAATGGATAGATAATTAAAAAAGCTATCGATTAACTGACTATAAGTCAAAATTAAATGCCGCAAAGTACCTCTTTGATAGGCATATGTTTGAATTTATGAAATTAAATCCACATTTTAAAATGCAAGATACAATTTTTTTATCCGTTTTGAACAATATTAAAGAGCGTCCTTATGCTGAAGAATTTATACAACTATTGTTTAGTGGTCCAAGTGATATGGGACACTGGATTTGCATTTGGTATGATAAAAAATTTATTCATGTATTTGATAGTTTAAATTCAGGTCTTCGAAATAATCACTTGAAGTACATAAAGAGATTATTTTCCAATAAAAAATCAATTACAATTTTACAGGAATACGCTCAAAATCAATCACAAACTTACAATTGTGGTTTATTTGCTATAGCTTTCGCAATATCAATTTCTAGTGGTGTTTGTCCTTGTAATATAATATTCGATGAATCAATGATGAGAAGCCATTTAGAAATGATTTATCAAAATCAATCAGTTAAAATGTTTCCTATTATGAGAAGTGGTATTCCAAATAATCAGAGTCATAAAAACAGAATTGTAATTCATAATTAAAACAAGTTTTTAAAAATTATAATATATCAGAATTTTCGGCTACTTATCATAATTCATTGCTAAATGTTCCATTGATTAATGAGTCAATCGATTTAATTAAACAAGATAACCAATTTCATAAAGAATTAAAAGAAAAAAAGAACGACTATTAATGATAGTAAATCAGAAATAACAAAACAAAAAACAAAAGTTACTTTTGCTGACACACTAAAACTACAAATTAAAGATGTAGATATGAAGAAATCACACGAAGAAGTATAAAAAAATATATGAAATTAAAGATTTAACAGTATCACTATCAAAAAAAAATTTTAACCATCAGAATAAAGAGCTGCACGTTATAAAAAAACAAACCCTTTCAAATAAAACAACAAAGCAAAATTAATAAATCAGAATGTAAAAGAAAATTACGACCATCGCAATCTGAAGATGGAGAAACAGAATTAGCAACAATTAAAGACAAAAAAATAAAACAAATGACTCTAGAACAAAAAATAGCCGAAGCAGAACGACAACGTAAGTTTAAGCATCACAATCTGCAGATAAAAAAAATCTCAATAATAAAAAGCAGGCTAAGAGACCAAATGACTGAAGAATACAAATTAGCTGAGACAAAGCGAGTGCGTGAGTTTATAGCATCTCAATCTGCAGATAAAAAAAAAAGAAATCTCAGTAATAAAAACCAAGAAAAGAGAACAAATCACTGAAGAATACAAATTAGCTGAGGCAGAGCGAGTGCGTGAGTTTAGAGCATCTCAATCTGCAGATAAAAAAAAAGAAATCTCAGTAATAAAAACCAAGAAAAGAATACAAATGACTGAAGAACAAAAATTAGCCGAAGCAGAACGACAACGTAATTTTAGAGCATCTCAATCTGCAGATAAAAAGAAGGAAATCTCAGTAATAAAAACCAAGAAAAGAATACAAATTACTGAAGAATACAAATTAGCTGAGGCAAAGCGAGTGCGTGAGTTTAGAGTATCTCAATCTGCAGATAAAAAGAAAGAAATCTCAATAATAAAAACCAAGAAAAGAGTACAAATGACTGAAGGATACAAATTAGCTGAGGCAAAGCGAGTGGGTGAGTTTAGAGTATCTCAATCTGCAGATAAAAGGAAAGAAATCTCAGTAATAAAATCTAAGACAGGAATACAAATGACTGAAGAACAAAAATTAGCCGAAGCAGAACGACAACGTACGTTTAGAGCATCACAATCGGCAGATAAAAAAAAGAAATCTCAGTAATAAAAACCAAGAAAAGAGAACAAATGACTGAAGAATACAAATTAGCTGAAACAAAGCGAGTGCGTGAGTTTCGAGCATCTCAATCAGCAGATAAAAAAAGAAATCTCTAGAATGAAGAGTGAGAGAAGAAAACAAATGATTAAGGCACGCAAAATAGCTGAACCATAACAAATACACAAATTTTGGGCTTCACAATTTGAAGTTGAAAAAAATGAAACCTTTAAAATGAAGAGTGAAACAGACCGAAAACGATAATGTAGTGTATCTCAATCTAGAAAAAAGTAAATTCTAATAACTAAAAGTAAAAATGAAAACAAATGACCTAAGTACATAAGTAGGCAGAATTTTATGAATCTACAATTGAGTGCAATTACCTTGGAAAACTTATTTGCGAATGTCAATTTTGCGAAGCAATACATTTCAGAAACGAAATAAAAAAAGATAATAAGTATGCCGATTGTTTTCATAGAAACAAAGTAAAACTTGAAAGTATCACTCCGTATCCTGAAACTTTTAAAACTTATTTATTAGGACAATCTATTAAAAATAAAAATTTTAAACATAATATAAGAATTGACAACAATTTTTTAGCATTATTACCACAATACGTATGCTTTACATCCAAATGAATCTGAATGTCCAAAATTTGGCCTATTATATATACTAGACAATAAAATAGCAAATGAATATAGATTATCTGAATGTCATCCGAACAATTTAGACAACGAATTAATACAACAATTAGATAGTGTACTACATGAAATAAGTCGATTTGCAAATGCATATAAAATGATGCATGAAATCGAAAAAGTAGAACATGCACGTTCAATTGAATTAAATCGTCCAGTTCAAGAAATTAAAATGTCATTTAACTAGAGATAAAACATTAAAAAATATATCACAAATAGCGGTTTGTAATGAAGTTGCTATCGTATATGCTGGAGAAAATGGAGAACCACCTTCCAATAGAGATATATGTATTTTTCAAAAAGGAAAAAAACCTTAAACAATTGCAATTATTAACAAAGATATTGATCCAATGGTATATCCATTAATATTTCCATACGGTGATTCAGGTTGGGAACCATTTATGAAAAGTTCAGGTGAACGAAAATATGATAATATAACTGCTTTACAATATTATTCATACAGATTTAGTATACGAAAAGAATTTAATCCATGTTTAAATCTTAAAAGTTTATCCAACCAATTTATTCTCAATTCGTGGACGAAAGTTGAAAATAATCGTTTATATTTTATAAGAAAAGATCAACATAATATACGAACAGAACAATTTAAAGGTTTAATGGATCAACTTAACAATAGATATAGTAATGAAAATATTTCTATTAGTAAAATGGTTATTTTTCCATCTAGTTTTATAGGCAGCCCAAGAGCAATGCAACAGAACTTTTTAGATGGAACAACCATAATGCAAAATAATGGAAAACCGAACATTTTTGTAACAATGACATGTAGAAAATAAAAACGATACAAAATTTGAAATTGATAATAAAGTAACAAAAATTCCTAATGAATTTATTACTTTTAATAATTCGATTGATGATATATTTGGACATAAAATAAACATCAACGATTTATCTACTCTTAAATACAAAGTTATACTTTCTCCAAGAAATAATGACGTTTTAGCTATTAATAATGAAATTGTTGAAAGAATTAAAGGTGACAGTAAAGTATATTTGATCATCGATAGTTTTAATAATGATGAAAATAATAAATTAGACGAATCAATTCTGATTGAATTTTTAAATTCTTTAATGCCAAATGATTTATCACCCCATAAATGAGTGTTAAAGAAGGGAATGATCATTATGTTACTTAGGAATATGAATTTAAATGGAGGTTTATGTAATGGCAATATACTATATCGTCGGCTGAGTGGAAGAACAGTCTATCTCAGAACTTGCTTGGAAAACGCCCTATCTCGCGCCTCGGTTGAAAAAAGCCCTATTTCAAATGAAATTTTTCGCTTTCAAATTTTGTAGTGGCATTACAGCGCAACTTAAAAATACGGTCTTTCTAATTAAAATAAATTAATTAGTAAAGTGTTTAAAATTCGGAAAAAAATTGTTTATGCGTCATCGGGACTCCTCAGAGAAAGAGAGACTTCTCTGACTTTATCTGTCTATCAGCGGCGATGTATCGAGTACTTATTATATCAGCCGATCTGTGTGCAATTTAAAAAAGGTTTTAAGTTAATAAAGGTTAAAAAAAAGTTTAGAGAACGGATGAGATTTTTAAGCTTAGAATTTTTAAGTTGCGCAGTGGTGTCGGTACAAAATTTGAAAGCGAAAAATTTCATTTGAGATAGGGCGTTCTTCAACCAAGGCGCGAGATAGGGCGTTTTCCAAGCGGATCGCGAGATAGGGCGTTTTCCAAGCAAGTTCCGAGATAGACTGGTCTTCCACTCAGCCGACGATATATGGTTAAATTATAACAGGACAAAATTCAGGACACATCGTAATGATTCTAAGAATAGATTTAAGTCCATCAAAGGATAAAATTCCCTATAATATGGTAAGACGACAATTTCCTATTAGACCAAGTTTTGCTATGACAATAAACAAATCACAAGGTCAATCATTTGAAAAAGTAGGTTTATATTTACCAAAACCTGTATTTAGTCATAGTCAATTATATGTAGCATTATCGAGGGTTAATGATGAAAAAAATTTGAAAATAAAATTTTTAAAATCATCAATGACAGTCACAAATACAGAAGGAGAAATACTTAATGTAAATGAAAACGATTTAAGTGATACTGCAATAATATATACGACTAATGTAGTTTTTTCTGAAGTGTTTGAAAATAATTAATAATTTTTGAATAAAAATTTCATTTTTGATGTTAAACAACTCAAAAATAAAAAAAATAAAAATATAATTGATTTTAATTTTTTAATTTAGTATTAATTTAATATTAATAATGTCATTATTTCAACTGAAAATGTTACAAAAAAAAGTTGATTAAAATGAACAAATGTATAAAGTATCAAACTGTCTGCATAAGGCAACATTATTTATATGAATTACTCATAAATAAAATTTTTTTTTAATTGTTAGTATCAAGCGACATTTGTTATATAATTTACTCATAAAAAAATTATTTTTTCAAATAATAAATTATCTGCATTAAGCGATATTCTTTATATAATTTCCTTACGTAAACTAATGTTTTAAAATAATAATTGTCTGCATTAAGCGATATTTTCTATCTAAATTACTTACGAAAAATATATTTTTGAAATAACAAATTCTCTGCATTTTGAGCGATATTTTTTATATAAATACCTTATTTAAACTAAATGTTTGAAATAATAAATTGTCTGCATAAAGCGACATTTTTAATATAAATTATTCAAGGAAAATAAATTTTTACAATAATTAATTATCTGAATCAAGCGTCATAATTCAGTTTTTTTTTGTTTTAATAATACAATAATAAATTTTAATTAACAGATTATAACACATGACAAAAGTTATAAAAAATTAGTTAAAAAATAAGGTAAAATAATTATATTTAAAACATTTAAAATATATTTATAATTAACTGATTTAAGTATTACACTTTATAATCAACATTTACCCCCAAAAGCGGGATTCAACCGAGGGAGCGTTAGCGACCAAAGTAATATGGCTAGTTTATAATATTTCCTTTAATGCAGATTTACCATATTATATATTGTATAAGTTAGTTCAAAGCCTACAAATGCAGAGCAAAAAAATATTTTTTAAAAATTAACTTATTACTTCCTGTAAACGATATCTAGTTTGTCAGGATTATCTTTACTTCAATGCGATATTTTAATTTGCAAAATTTCTAAACATACTACAATTACTTGTACGAGGTGCAACTTCTTTTGAAGATTTATAAAGAATAAATGGTTACGAGCATTTAAGAAATTGTGACAAAAGTTAAAAAATTATATATCAGTTTGTAGCCTTAAACAGGATTTTTAATATGCGTTTTTTTTAAGATGCTTATTTTTGAAAAGCGTAAAAATGGCACGCAATTTAAAGATTATTTTTGTGATAACTTTTTGATCTTTAGACAAAAGTTAATAATTTATATCAGTTTGTAGCCCTAAACGAGACCTTTATATATAATATTATAAATTAATATAATATAATATTAATTTATTATAAAAACTAAAATAAGGTTTGGGCGCCAGCCGCGTACGATCGCGGCGAATTTATATAATTAAGCTCGGCTGCGTGCGAGCTGCTGCTACTTGCTGCGCGAGGGAAGGGGAGAGGAATGAAAGGGGAAGCACACTTATGCGTAGGAGGAAACGCGGATATCCAATGCAGGCGTGCACCCACCTTATCAACGTGGAGATCGTCTCCTCGGATTTTGCTATGCTCGGTCAAATGCTCTCTCCGTGCACACACACACTCGAAATAATATATATCGGTCGGCCGATGTTGCCTCGATGGCGTCCCGATGAGCTCTCTCGAGCTCGGGCTCGTTCGCTGCTTCGCTGCTCGGGCCCGACGTGTGCGTGCAGCTTCTCGCGTCGAGTCGCCAGTCGGCCGCCGTCGTCTCGCGCGCCTCGTGTAGTGAGTGCTCGCGGCCATGTTTATCAAGGCGGACGACGTTGCCGGGGCTGCTGCTTCCCTCGGAGAGGACGATGTTCCCGGTGATGCTATAAACCAGGTAAGCCTTTATGATCGTTCCGTGATGTTGATTTATCGGCTAATAGGTCCACTCTGTTACAGGTGCAGACGGACGGCCGATCTTCGAGTCTTCTCTCTCACTCGCTCTCACGGTGGCTGCTCAGCTGGTGCGCGTCGGGTCAATGACTGCTGCTCTTCGTTGGTGCTGCGTTGCTGCGGGGATTCTGGCTGCTTCCTAGGTGAATATCTATCTCCCGAGGGAGTGCTGCGTATTATATACTAATTATTAATTGAGAGTTATGACCTCACTTCCAATCCTCTCCTAGCATGTAGCTGTCAGTTACTGTGTGCAACTACATGCTTCCTTGTTTCCTTCTAATTAGGATTATTATTGATTATCTAACGTGTTGCAGCTTCCTGGATGTCTTGTTGCTGCTCATGCTGCTCCGTCTGGCACCTTGGGCCATCGTAGGCTGCTTCATGGTCCTGGTGCGAAGCCTCCTGGAAGTTGTGTCCCCTCTCCTGACATGCTGCTTCCATGTGCTAGGGGGAAGGAACCAAGAGAAGTATTGGGGATTTGGGGAGCTTCGGGTAGGCTAGGTAGGTTTAGAGATGTGAGGGTAGGTAGGCTAGTTTGTATTGGGACTTGCTCGCTTATTATTATGACAGGTATTACATACCTTGTCACATGTTACCATAAGTTGACGAAATAGAATATAACTGTACATGCACGAAATGCTCGACAAAATCGTGCAGTTGTGTCTCGACCGGAGTTAAATGTATTTCGATTTGTTCGTATCAACGAGGAAACACGTGTAAAAATGTATATTACAATGAAGTAGTTAATAATATAACAAAAGAAAACTCAGATTTGTGTTATCTCATTTAATCTGTAATTTCAATTAATTAAGCTGATTATAAAGTAATATGCGACAGAAGTTTAACAACTTAGTTGTTGCATATTTTTTATTATTGTAAAAACAATTTATTACTATAAATATATTAGATTTGATAAGCAGCGTAGATTACTTGGACATAGAAAAATATTTCTCAATATAATTTAATACTCCGCGACATATAAATTTTTAATTAATATAATACAATATACCTACTTAATATTATTAATAACTAATATATGTAAGTGTAAGTATCTATAGTTTATTGTAAAAATCATTAAAATATCATATTAGTAAGTTTGGTATACACAAAAAGTGAGAAAACGTAATCATGTGCGAGCGTGAGTGCGTGCATCGAGCTTGGAGTTGTCATTTCAGTAAGCGTCAAATATGCGCCACGCTGAATTTGCAATAACTTTGTAACTAATAGAGATATTTCAACAAACCAAAATTGAGCATATTTGCCTTGATATAAGATTTCCTTTCATCTGGGTTAAATGTTGTAATTAATATTAGAATCAATTTTATACCGTTATAAATAAATTAGCTACCATATTTTTAGCTCAATTTATTGCTTTTTGCAAGTTATAATAACATTTACTACATGCATTTAATAACTTTTTTTCTTTTGCATGTTAGAAAAATAACTATTTTATAGAAAGCAAGTTATAAAATTGAAAAATTTGTTTTTAAACCAAAGTTACAACCGAAAAAGTGAGCGCGCATAACGAAAACGGGACATTTTTGCATTAAATTTGCAATAACTTTTGACCTAAACAAGATATTTAATCAAACCAAAATCGAGAAGATTTGTAATATAAATATCTTTGCTTTTCTATAGTTAAAAGGTTTAACTTATTGTTAGAGTGGCTTGTAACACGGTTTAAACAATTAATTTGTTAATAACAATTTATCTACAATTTTTTCAGACTTCTACCCAAAAGATTCGGATTCAGCAGTCAAAACTGCTTTAAAAATACTTGAGTAGAGCCGTCGCATATGAAAAGGTGACGAGACCATACCTGGCGCCTAGACTAATTCTACTAACAATCCGAATAAATCGATTTATGCAATAGTACCACAAGCGTATACAAATGTAGCGCAATCAATTTATACACCACTATAGATACATCTTCTTCACTTAAAATTAACGCCCAAACGACCAACTTTTTTTTCTTTTTTCATAGTCATTATTTAATATTTAAATCATGCGCTACCATAGTACTGATTTTTTTCGTTATAGTTTTGGATGAGTTCTTTCGGATACTGTCGGTAAAATAGACTTAACCCTTTTTTGAAAAAAGTTATGATTTTTTTAATTAAAAAAAATACAGAAAATTTGTCGCTATTTTTTGATAATTAATTTTTTTTCATATTATAAAATGTATTTAGATCGTTCGATTCATGAACAAAAGTGCATAAAATAGTTATACTTTGACCATATATTTTTTACAAAAAATTTTGTTTTTAATGAAAATACACGAAAAATAACCAAATTTATTCATTTTTCTCTATTTTTGAGTGTTTTTACATTGAAATTAAAATTTTTGACTATCTAAGAATAAAATACAAAAAAAGTAGGGTCAAAGTAAAACTATTTTATGCACTTTTGTTCATGAATCGAACGATCTAAATACATTTTATAATATGAAAAAAAATTAATTATCAAAAAATAGCGACAAATTTTCTGTATTTTTTTTAATTAAAAAAATCATAACTTTTTTCAAAAAAGGGTTAAGTCTATTTTACCGACAGTATTCGAAAGAACTCATCCAAAACTATAACGAAAAAAATCAGTACTATGGTAGCGCATGATTTAAATATTAAATAATGACTATGAAAAAAGAAAAAAATTTTGGTCGTTTGGGCGTTAATGGGTTAATTCATTTTTCTGTAAATTATCGAAGACATTCTTTATAATAATACTCTAATCCGCAACACGCGCCGCATATTCAACATCGCACATCATGAGATACGTGTATTGAGCATTTTCTTTATTTTGTAACGTAGATTTGACTTTACACACAATTTCATCCAACACAACAGTCATACATTTTGCCACCTTTGTTAAATATTCAATCCGCTTATCAATACACTTACACAGTTTTTTAATATTTTCAAAGGTTATTCGTTTAAATACCGTGGAACGTCGATATCGCTTTTTATCGGCTCCTCTCTCTCCTCCTCCTCCTCCTTCTGCGTATCCTCAATCAGCTCGATTGCTCGATCCGAATAGCTAATAGTGAATCGAATAATATACCCAGGGATGGTAATCTGCTGGTCCAATAAATCGTCACTTTCATAAACGTCAAAATATTTATCAATTTTTTCAAATTGACTTTTGAAGGCTTCCCAAGTTTCCGGGAAAAATGCAAGTCCGCAAAAATCCTGTCCACTGATGCGTATTGTCGGTCGAAAATCCTGACTCTCGTACGAAGAACCCGTAGACCATCCGTAATACCTGATGACAGCGGTACTTGCGTGCAGCCATGAAGTTTTTTCTCTCCACTTGCTTTACAACTGTTCGCTTGTGAGCACAAAAGAGACTGATCCAACCTCTCGCAAAATCGTCGCAATTTATTCTACTTTTCGGATAGTGGGGCACCAATCAAACCTCGTTCACAAATCATCAGTGTAAGCATCATTGGTATTTCCACAAACGTAATCGTTCTAGAAATTTTTTTGCAATTTCGTCATTTTTTACAAAGTTGGACGAAAAGTTTTCCAAGAAACGCGTGAAACCTAAGCCGCTCACTATGTAGTATAAAAACATGATACAATAGTAGCCGCAAGCGTTCGAAAATGTGCTTTGTAAGCGCGTACGATTCCACTTAATTTTTCTGCAAGTTTTGTGTATATGATTTATGTTTGCAGGAATACGTGGTGGCACACCAAAACTGTCAAAGTAAAACCCCGTGCCGTCTCTCTTCACGTACACAGAGCCACCCAATGTTCACCACGCTTCCTCCGTAGTTGCGTGTTGAAAATAAGACCAGCTGGCCTTGACCATATCTGGGGTATCTCGTCCGCGGGGCACACCCCAATTGTATGGATCTTTAGTCTCCGCAGAATTTCCAGTATCTCGAACGTATTCATCGCAGAGATTCAGAGGCGGGTCAAATGACCACTCTCCTTCCAAGTTGTCTCGTTTACATAACCAACACTTTAGTCGAAATGCATTGTTCAATGCGAGCTATACTGCATATAAGAGGGTTTCACAGCGTGCTGTAAACAATACTTTTCACTCCAATTTAAATGCTTAGACGGCGGACAAGAGTCATTGAGTTCCAAGTTAATAGTTTCACGCGAAGTCAGTTTCCTTATAAACTCAAACTTCTCCCTTTCTCTTACGTATATTTTGCGGGCTCTGCTAAAAATATCTTGCAAATTCTTTTGTAGACGTTTCTGCGTCACGTCGCCATCATGCCAATCTAAACCATGATGATACAACGTCAGCCAATTATTTTGCTTCAAAATGTCCTTCTTTAAACCTTTAAACCTACACGTAGGAGTTAGATCCAATGTGCACTCCAATCATGCTGTAAAGCAAAAACTGCCACCTCTTTCGGTAAAACACAATTCTTGTTATCTTTAAAGCACTGAATATCAATCACGAAATCCATAATGTTATAACTAACTCGTACAGACGACGACTGCGTTATTGCTCCAGAAAACAGCGTCCTTTATACGTGCAATCCTTCTCCGTCCTTCTCTCTCATCATCATCATCATGTTGTTGTTACAAATCATTTCTTCAAATTAGCCACTGTAATCAATTATAACCTGTCTCGACGAGTCAATCTCCATCAAATTTTCATATTCTGCATAAATTACACAATTCACGGCAGTAGAAAGTGGGTCGTTAAACCTCACATCTATTCTGACGCTACCATTTCTTACTAAATTCCAATGCGAGGTATCATTCGCCGATAAATCTGCCGTCAAGTCAAACGCAAACAGACAGTAACCGTTTGCATAAGCTTCACGACTAATGGAATTTTCAAAATTAAAAAAATGTAGACCTGTCTCCGAAAATAGAGTATGATACGCCTCGACGTACATTTTACTGTTTTTAAAGTCTGGTTGTAGCGGTTTCGCGGTACCTGCACACCGTCCACATACAAGCACAAGAAATTAATGTTAAAGTTTTTAAAATTAAATGGATTGAGATTTTTGTCGTCATTGTACGCCTTATTCTCGACAAAACCAATGATGATTCTCTTTGGTAGCTGGCCCAAAATAATATTATCTATTGTCTCTCCGTGTATACCGTTACACAGCGTTACAGCTTTAACCTCCACACGGGTAAGTGGATATTTTGCTGTCGTTTTAGTCAATGTCCTCTCGTGGGCAAGTGAAATACTTGGATTAATTTTTAAACGACGAACAAATAGCGTTGCCTATTATAACCTTTTGTCGGTTTAATAGACCCTCGTTACCATCTGACGAATCGTCCATTCTGCCAGGTGTATTATCGTACCACAAAACACTCGTTAAATGTGACTTTTTTGCTGCAGGCCCGTAATTGAGTAGAGTTTCAATGTACGATCTGTAAGCGTAGGCGCTTTTCGGCGGTGAAACGGGCTTCTGATTAAACAATACATGAACTTGATCAAGTAGAGAGTGTATACAATTATTTATAGGTCCGCATGTAGCTTCGTCGCTCGGTTTCCCCACAGGTGTAATGTTAACACGCAAGCTGAGCATTGTGTGCGATATACCCACGTATTCGGTAGTACCGGGAATTGTAAATTCTGTAGGTGACTGATCGGCCAAAGACGAAATTGGTTTGTATTGCTCCCAATACGAACTCTCGATCGCCGTCTATGTCGACGGAATATCAGAGAGGGACAGTTCCGTCTTCGTATACTCGCACGAGTGACTATGTAAAAAAGCCATTTTTTACGATTCAAATATATCTCTTGCTGTACGGATTTCTGCCTTCGTCTTCTTCTCCGTCGTCGTCTTCGTCTTCTTCTTCTTCTTCTTCTTGTTCTTCTTCTTCTTCTTCTTCTTCTTCTTCTTCTTCTTCTTCTTCTTCTTCTTCTTCTTCTTTTTATGGTTCTCACTACTACTACTACTGTTTCCGGCTGTGTACACTCCAACCGATTGAGATATTTGTACTTTACGTTTCCTCTTGTATTCTATTTCCCCCTCTTCTTCTTGTTTATCAGCTGACGGTGGACCATCAACAATCTTGTCGAATGCGTTTTGAAACTTTCTTTTGAGGTTATCCCCACCCTCTTTTACCCGGTGATGAAAAGCAGTTTTGATTGATAGTCTGTTGATAGCAACGTCACCAGGAAATCGTCCACCTGCACGAATGGCCTCCTTACGGACAGCTACACCACCACCACTTTGCATTTTAGTGAATGTGTTGAGTTCCTCCTCCTCCTCCTCCTCCCCTTGACCGCCAAACAATTCGTCAAAATCTGACATTTTTTAGCCTGTGCGTTTGAAATGAAGTATCACGGTCAACGTTCCGTAGTCAAATGGTACATATTCACCCTGTTCATTTCTTATATCAAGCTCGATTGTTGGAAGGACGAGGAGAGTAGTGGTAGATACATGACTGGTGCGAAACCTCTTATCTCGGTCGCACCGTACGTATAATTTTGCATATATAACGGTACAACTCGCAGAAGTCGTGAGTTTGTGTCACCCGTGACATATGGCTGGCAGATACTGCTATATACCATCAAAACATTTGGCACTCCATTACTTAGATTTGCAGGACGATTACCGATAACACGATGCTCCTCCTCGCCTACACACGAGATTACTTTTCCATTTTCCAAACCCAGTATTCTACGTAGTTTTTTCGACAGACTGATTTTGTGAATGTAATTTGCACACTCCTCTGTACACGCACACGTGACTTGAATGTAACCGCCGCATTGAACCTCAAACGTGAGATGACCTTCCACACCATTAAGGCTGTTTATTTCCTCCAAGAGACTCGCAATATCGTGATATACTCCAGGCTTAATCCGTAACACTCCCTCCTTCACCGATTCAAATCGTACATCGTTGAACGGCACTTGATGACGTTTCGATATCTTCTCGTGAATGACATCCTCCTCCCCCTCCACCTCCTTCTCCGATGATATATGATGGAAAGTGAGTGGTATATGTATTTCATATAGACCCACACACCACTTTCCGTGCAAGTAAAAATTTTGCGGTAACAGTGTCGTAAAATGTGTAGCCGTGTTCTCCGGAAATACACTTCTGCTACTACTACTCGGCAGTGTCATGTAAAGTTCCTCCTTCATTGTAAATTCTTCAAATCCTTGCCAGATACCCAGGAATTAAATTTCTTGGGATACCCCTTCCAACTGACAAAGTATTGTCTCTTATTGCCTTTACCCCTACTTCGAAGTACCTCATCAATTTCAAATACCGAATTTGTCAGCTCTTTTCGTACTCTGCTCAATTGCTGTTCGTAAAAGAACCCGTCAATTCGCTCACCCGCGAGATCCTCCAAAATGTACACAGCTGGCAATCGCGCTCTATCCACACGTACAATTTTAAACAACTCTAGTGTCCAGCCGCCCTCGTATGCTTTGTTAAAGACAGTCTTTGCTCGACTGACCCGTACCAGGTCACCAACACGGTATTTAGGCTGTCGTACACGTTTCAGCCTGTAGCGTCGCGCCAAATTTTCCCGAGCTTTCGCCGCATTATGCAAATTTACCGTGGAAGGTGGCATTCTTATACCACTGTGCCACGAATCGTTGTACGACTTGACCACATCTTGCAAGACATCAATGTATTGTCTAGTATGTAGGTGGGTAAAATAGCGCAAAATACGTCCCTTCAATGTTATAATAAATTGCTCAGCTACCGCTGCTTTCACTTCAGGATCGCGCACTGTCCTATATGTAATACCATTCTTTTTCAGCAACCGACTAACCTCGCGTCCGACAAACTCTTTACCCCTGTCTGTTTGAAAGTACAGAGGACGCTTACCCTGATTAGCACTGAGAATCCGTTCAAGCGCCACGGCAACAGACTTTGTACTCTTGTCAAAGAGCGTCTCAACCCACGCGTACTTTGACAGCACATCTATAACAACGAGCAGATACGTGTACTCGTCATTATAAGTTTTTAACGATTTAAAATCAGCCAAATCGGCCTCCCATACCTCGTAGGGACTGAAAACTGCGTAATTTCGACGTGGAAATCGATGCCGCACTTTTAGACAACATTCTCGAAAAAGCGCGCTCGGCTAACCGTCGATCGGCTCGCCAAAGGTCAACATTTTCATTCGAGTATGCGAGATCGTGTTCGAGGCAGGCTGCATCAAGTGGATTGATACCCCTCTCACCACGCATCAGACGTTCCTCAACGTGCGTACCGGGCCCCAAGAATTGATATCCCGGTAGATGTAGCTCAAACGGCATTCCATTGATCACATTGTCGAATGCACTATAGTCGCTACTTATTCTTTCTTGCTGCTTATTCTCGTCAGACGACTCCATTTTAGCGGCTCAGTTTCCCGCGGTTTTTTGCGTAAAACTAAAGATGTGACAATTTTTTTCTTAAAACGCTAAAATTTAATTCCTTGAGCTCCTGCTCCTCCTCCCGTCCCTCTCTCTTATCCTCGAAAGCTGTGGCGGAATCGTACGAAGAAGACTAATCCGATGACAACGACGATGGATCTTGGGCAACAGCTTGCCAAAGACGATTATTACCAATTGTGACAATGTGCTTTGCACATGTCAAAAGCGAGCTATCGAACCCACAACGAACACCTACCTACCCATATATTATTCCCTACACCTACCTACCCGCACAGTAAATAAGCCCTGCCTACCCACCAAGACTAAAAACCCAGTTCCAACCCATACCGCACGCACGAGCGCCGGTGAGAGGTAGCACGAGAATCCCTAACGTCAACCAGTATGCAGCTGTAAGAGATTGAGCTAAGGAATAAAGACACATATTGGGAGAGGATGCCCAGGGGTCGCGGGAGATCAGCTGAGCCACCTCAATACGCGCGATCGCGGTCCGTGCGACCGACGCACGATCGCGCCGCACTCGGCCGCCGAAAACGAGCTACGCGCATGCGCGTAGGCTAAACGACGGCTCTCGCGAGCTACGAGAGCCAGAGCTCTACGGACGGTCGATTCGACTATACCGGACGAGAAATAGCGTGTGTGGCCATTGTGTGTGAGAGAAAGAGAGAGATAGAGATTAGCAGCTCCCGACCAAGTGTCCAGGATACTCCGCAAAGGTTGGTGTGGTTATTACCTCTCTCTGCCGACGGTACCGCCGTGTACCCTAGGAAGTGCGTGCGAGCATCCCGTCCTTCCCATCCTTCCCCTTCCTCTCCCTTACAGCGAACCGGGATAGCAACAGCGGAGCACAGCTCCACGTAATCAGCGATAACCCGCGAGTTATCGGATTAGTTGTCGCGTAGTAACGCGGCTGGCGCCCACCCTTAGTTATTCTATATTCCATAGTAATAAATATCTATTTTATCTAATTAATTGTGACCCTCATTAACCTGCACCCTGAGCCCCAGTGCAGCGTTACACAATAAATTCTCGTGGTATGTCTGCTTTTCGCAGTATACGAGCAAACTGATGGTAGCCGTGTGGTGGCGATCTTTTTCTACTCCTTATAGCCTCGTTAACGAGATCTGTCAGGTTATTAGTGCGATGAAGTAGCGTACCATCTAACGTGATTCTACCGTACTGGTCCCACGATATATTATTCGCCTGCTTCAATCGATTGATGAGGTTCGATTTATCAGAGGCCGCAAGAGCGCGCAATAACGTGGCGTGTTTACGCAATTTTCATTTGTACGACTTGGTGAGTGGTATATTACCTCGTAAAATATTGAGTGCGCAGTCGCACATATACCTCACTAGTTTTGAATCTGCTAGCCGTAGTAAAGCAGCACGTTGTGCACCATTCAAATGATACAACGTCCTCAAAACATCGAAATATCTTTGCCCGAAAGGCTGACGTCTCACTCGACCCATCACACGCGCACAACTGGAAGCTTATTGCTCGAGGTGCCGGTTTTTATATGCCTGCGTCGTACATACACGTATTGATACTCGTAATCGGGAAACAGGCAGGCGCGAAATCGACAATTTTCGGGCGTATCTTGCCGCAAATCGACGAGGAGGTAGTGAAATGATTCGGCCACCGCGTCCTGATACGCCTCCTGCAAAAACTTCGGGTCTTCCGGGCAAATTTGTCGATCCAAGTGTTGGATTTGCGCATGGTCACGCGGATTCTTAAACATTACAATGTAATTCGAGTTTAGGGAAATTTCGCGCTGACCACGATGAAAGAGATTTTGCGTGATAAAGATCACGCTCAAGTTGTTGTGATGACTACCCCTGGTGAACAGGTTGCAAACGGCGGCACACGACGATTCACGCATCAAGTCATCGAGAATCAGCAGTTTGGGTCGTCCATCAGCCGCGTAGTCTTCCCTCCTCGGTAGACCCTCGTGTAACTCGATATTTTCCACCAAGTCTGTGGGTTGCCACTCACCATAATACCAAAGTATACGATCAAAGTGTGTGTCACTCATGCTGTCAATCTAGTGGAGAAATCTCTTGACAAACATCGTCTTACCGCACGAGGTGGGACCGCAAACCATCGATGTCCACGGATGTTTCCAGCAAACATTCATCATCGCAACTGACACAATCACCAACCACATCCACGCGTTTAAATGCTTGCATTTACTCGGTCCTCCCCCCCCCCTCCCCGTAACGCTAACACTAAAAAAAGGCTCAATCAAATGCGGTGGCGCGGCGGAGGGGCACCGCCGGCTTGCACCGTGAGCATGCGGATCGATCGTGCTGCTAGCTGCACGACCGCGTTGTCAGCTGTGCGACCGCGATGCTAGACCCGCGACCGCTCACGAGGCTGGCTATTGCGCGGCGGCGGCGGCGGCAGAATTGAGCGAGCTAGTTATCTCTTCCAACGCTACTACTACTACTACTACTACTACTACTACTACTACTTACCACATTTTACATCGTTGTTTCTGTAGCATTATATGTAGAGGGTTCATTAGGTCACACGATCATAATAAATAAAATATTTTAATTCAACTGATTTTATACCCATATGGGTAACTTTTATTAAGTGATACAAATTGCCTCTTTTCGTACACCGGTTCGCATTTTTTACACTCAGGTCGTGTTACAACATCGTGATACGGAGTGCGCCGTATAGCGTCAAAGCCGACAAATATTGGTGGTATTTCTCCTTGAACTAACTTGCGCACCGAATCGAAATCGATTTTTCGACTCACAGCAAAATTTAATTTTATACCTTTTATTTAACACACGCAAGATTCGCTTCCGTCTGATGTTCGGTACTTGTACGCGTAAAATTTCGGACCGCCGGATACAAACGATGTTATGTACGTGCCCACCCCGTGACACGCCAATTCGTCGGTAAGACTAGCCAAAAACGGCCCCTTCGCCGGCTCGTAATCATCGCTCGTGTGTTTGCTCACGTATATGATAGAGTCCGTGTCGTAGTACAAAACGCGTTCGCCCAGTGCCACCAATTCGGAGAAAAGTTTTAATCGTGCCAGTGCCGTGGTATAAGCCGCAATCACAACATTGCACTGTGATGACGATTCAACAATCCCGTCAATATTACGCCAACACACATACATAATGTCATCATTAACCGGTAAAACAGAGCTAACCTCGACATCGGGACTGATGAGAAGCTCGTAGAGTCGTCGTGGTTCGTTCACCAACTCGGTCTTACCCATATTTTCTCGCTGCCCAAACTTACCCCACAACGAATTTAAGCACAGTTTCGCCACCGATCTGAGACCAGGATTGAGATTGATGCAATTTCTATCCAGTCTGATCCCCTCCTGTTGTTCTTCCACATGATGTTTTATGGCATCTTCGTCGTCTCCGCATTCCACCGGATAACCCGATGCATGAGTCTTTTCGATAAAGAATTTGTCTATTTAGCCGTGGAATAGACCACCTTGCTTTGTCCCCTTGTCGTACTGCGTCATTTTGTACACTCATATTTTAAACCCTTTTCGGATTACGTAACCAAACTCGATAGCTTTCTTCAACTTGTTGGCCACCCAAGTAACCGTAAAGACGCGCTCCCTTACGTCATCGTGATTACAATTCGCTTGATTTTTCGACTCCACGGAAGACCGACACATGGCAAATATCAGCTTGTTGTGCATCTTGACCGGTAAAACAGGGTGAAATAAATTTCTCGGGTGTAAGACCTCGCACATTATTAGTCCATCAACGTTACTTATATCGTTACTCACACCCACCAATTCACGACACTCATCTTCACCAATGTACAGGGTCGGATGACCCACAAGATAGCGTCCATACTTACATATATACGGATACAACGAACAAACATCCACATAATTAATTTTTTCGTCTTCTTGAACGTTGTACAATTTGACGATATTACCGGTTCGTTCGCCAAAAAATGCGTCTCTCGGGTCAAGCGGCGAATGGAAATTTTTCATCTTCTCGCTGATGTAGTCAGCCATCATGCGATTTTGACTGCATTCACGATCAAATTGACATTTCCACATTTCCATGAGCCGATAACCGGAGCTGCTAATTTTTTCTGAAATTCTCATTGTTCTCTCGTATCTCTCGTCCATGGTTTCACCATTCACGAGACGAATATCTCTGTTCAGCGTGATCTTAGACAGAGATGCCAATAGCACCCGGGAAATTGCAAAACTACTTTGTCCACCTCACTAAATTCGCAATAACCATCCACTAGGGGTCCCTCGGGTAGTCTCTTTTCTCGCGCTCGCTCTGCAAACTGAATTTGAGACTGTAATATTTGCTTCATCCAGCACATCCACTGCATCGCTTTCATCGATTGTCTATTGGAACACCTGTAGCTATCTTTTGCTGAATAATTCCGATCGTGTCTTGTTCTAAATACTTTTTTCTATACACCCTCATGCATGATGATGCAATAGTACAACATTCTAGAAAGGGATCCGTTTCGCCACATGTCATAAATGTCTTTCTAAAGGCGAGGCATGCTAATCTCAATATCTTAACATCCTGCTTGCAGTACTTAATTATTTCATCTTGGAAATTAAAGATATAATTTTGCTCACACGTCTCGTTGTACCATTGTAGAAAGTCTTTTCGCTGTTTCGCACTCATCGATTCTTGCGAGTACGTCCACAATGGTGGCATCACACCCACATAACCTTGATTTTCTGGAGTATTAAATAAGTGGGGGAACGTACCCTTCTCAATATTTCCAAGTCCATAGGCCTTCGGTAATGCGCTTAACGGCATATGTAAATAATTGAGACTGTCCAGAAATTTTACGTGTAGCACTCGCATAACCACTATCTTCTCCCCGTTCAGAATTATCGAAGGCTTTTCCCGTATATCTTTTTTTTCCGCTAGATGTCGTAAAATAAATTGTGCATCGAAACCTTGCGCATTGTGCACAATACAGATGACTTCTTGAAATTTTTGTCTTGGTGTGAGTGCGAGGTCGAGTAGCTGTTTTACCGGATCAATGTTAAATACATATTCACGTATTCCGCATACATTACAAGAATTCGTAATAGTATCGTTGTCTAGACACACCCTACAGACTTATTGAGCAACGCATAAATTTGGCACGTGTAATTTTACCGTATCATCACCCACTACACTCTCCGACTGATGAGTTTCAAAATCATAAAAAACTTAAAGTGTCAATTATGCTTTTGATCTGTTTGGACTATCTTTTATAGTTTGCATATAACACATACGATCTACATCCGCTTTTTTATTGCAAATCTTACAAAATATCATATTACATTCATGTGGATCTCGATCGCTAGTCCTGACAGTCTTACAACATATTTTGCAAATTCTCACACTTTCACAAACCGAAAGATTTTTACCAAAAGAATCTACCTCTAAATGCTTCGATAAACAAGACGGACCGAAAAATTCTCTACTACACCGAGTACATCTTATTTTAATTTCATTAACATTACAAAGCGAAGCCTGCATACATCCTCGACATTTATGCGGACACTTGTGATTTTGTCTACATGTTAATTTTTTATTACAAGGTATGCAGTAATCTCTACTACCCGACGCACCTATTACATTTAAAATTGGCTGATAATGCCCACTACTTTCATAATACATTATAGGAAGAGTATACCTTACAATATTACCGACGTTATAAACGTACTGCGTACCGTCGTATAGCGGCTTATCACCCCGAGCAAAGCCTCGAAATGCGAAGACAACAATTGCAACGTCAAACAGTGCATAATACTCTTGAAATAGTTTCAGCTCTTCGATACCACACCCCGTTACAGGTACAATAACTCGTGCAGCTCTAACTAATTTCTCGGCTTGCTCTTTCTGATATTTACCGGCACTATTGCGTATTTTTAACCATTTTTTATGTAAAATACCGGAACAAAGAGCGCGGTAAACACAAATCGTCAGTATTTGCAATATTTAAAATTGATCTCTTGTACACGTGCTCTGTTGTAAGCTTAACTCGTCCACGACCTTGCGGTACAGAGACAATATTGACACTTATTTTCAACGTATCGTCAATTTCGAAACCGTCGTTGCTTTGAGCTACACTAGCAAGCAAATCAAACAAGTCATTGGGCCGAAAATCGCGCATCAATCAGCTGCATACATCTGCCCCTGCTGGTGGTTGGACTATAGTTGCAAGTAGTTCGTGTCCTCGTAGCTGGAATCGTCGGTAAAATCGCGTCGATTCTTCGCGAATGTCGATATGTTGAGCAGTGGCTCCACTTACACCTGCCCCACACTGATTATCTGACCTGTTGATTTCATTGGTAGTTATTTCGCTGTCTTTTTCTTTTTTGTCAAACATATGCAAAATGTAAACTTACAATCATCGGTATCTGACGACTCATCGGCAGTGTCGGTACTGCTGGAATCCTCAGACTCCATAGGTAGCGAATGCACTGACGGTCGAGCAGGTGTCGCGTCTATACTCAATAGAAGAGCATCACCCTCGTCATCGGTCATCATTTCATCAAAAGCTGAAATTTCAGAATTTTTTATAAATCGCACAAGTTAATTATGCTATTGTAAAATTTATTACGTACCGAGAATAGTGCGATACTGCAGCATAAGATCTTGCAGCTGACAAACATTGTGTTGACCACGTCGTGCAATACACGCACCAACGACACGTATTATTTCTTTTTTATTTTCAAAAATTCCACTATTGTATAAATATATTATTGTACGGGTACTACAATACGAAAGAATATACTTTAATTTAGTGAACAATTCGTTGATTGTGCAGTATTTCAAATTTTTCTGCCACTTGTCAGTGCAAAATAGCTTGACTACTGGTTCACGTTGAATCGTTACACTCAATATTACGTGAACAATTCTCAACAATATCGACTTCTCCATATCGAGATAGACACGCTATTTTCACCTTGTCACACGCAAAAGAGGAAGAAGAATCCCAAACACTGATAAATCTCGACGGAAACGTCACCTTTTTATAGTGCCACCAGCCCGCAAAGAAGGGTAAAATAGTGGTGGGGTTGTATGCGCAGTGATGGAAAAAATGCATAAATTTTGCACGAATTTGAAAATATACTGTCATTCTTCTGATGCGAGTGAAGCTACAGTATCTAACACGAATTGATTGGACCGAAAGTTGACGATTGATAATCGATAACTTTCTCAATAACGGTTATAACAATTCGCGGCATAAGGATATTTTGTTCGTCTTTAATCAAACGTTACAAAAGTGTAATACCGCGAATTGATCAGATTAATATTTAAAGAGTTATCGATTATCGATCTTCCAAATATCGATGCAATCAATTCGCGACATAGCAATTTTTTTCTGTGTTTGAGGCACTTTATGTGACGATATACGAGAAAAAGCGATAGAATAATTATTTGTAGACATATCGATTATCGATCACGAGGTATCGATTCAATCATTTCGCGATATAGACGTTTTTCGTTTGTCTCTACCATTACTATACAAACGTAATATCGCACCGAGGTAAAGATGAAATTTACGAAATCAATAGAACTCTTTACCTCTACATTTTAAACAATAAATACCAATCGGATCAATCCGCGGTATAAGAGTTTTTTAAAAAAAAGGGTAATACCGCGAATTAATCAAATTAATATTCAAAGAGTTATCGATTATCGATTATCGATATATCGATTTTACTAAATCACCGTATATGGGTTTTATCTTACAATTTGAACACTTTATACAGCGACATACGAATTAAAGCAAAGTTATAATTATTTGCAAAGATGTTGATTATCGATCACCAAATATCGATTGGATCAATTTGCGGTATAATGGTTTTTTGTTTGTCCCTTTTCGTGCTGTACAAAAGTTTAATACCGCGAATTGATTAAATGTATCTTAAAAGAGTTATCGATTACCAATTATCGAAATATCGATTCGATTAAATGGCGGTGTAACGATTTATCATTACATTTAAACGTTTTGTATAATGGTTTACATAACAAAACGATAAAATAATTATTTGTAAAATATTGATTCTCAATCACCAAATATCAATTTAGCTTCAGCTGGTGGTAAAGAGTTTCTCTTTTCTCTAGTAACAGCGAATAAAGATTTCTCTTTTTTAAGATATGCTCTTCCAAATCTCGGTAGTCTATAGGTTAACTATAGTCAAATAGTACGCACTTATCTATTATCACATTATATTCAATAACTATAAGTAAGATACTATGTGCTTATAAAATGTTCAATAATAGCTGCTAAATGACTATAAAGTTTATTTGAATAATATTTTTATCGTTTATGCTGTTTGTTGTGAAGCAGGATAGGTTTCTTTGATTTTGATGAATTAACCATCTATCGGTAACAGGCTACATCTTTTATATTCTTTATAGCAACTTACTATAATACGATTGCAACATAACCATAGAAAGCTTATAGTTATTGAATATGTTATCATATATGCATACGTAGTATTTAACTATAGTTGATTCATATAGTACCGCGAAAATATTCGAAGCTAACTATAGTAGTACTAGTATCTAACTATATGTTATATTATATTAGCACTATAATGATTATTATAGTGATGATTATAATTTTTCTCTCTAAGGGAGGACAAATTGTACTTGCGAATGGTCATTTACAATTAACTAATGTTGCTTAATGCAAGCAGATATATTTGTTTTTATTAAACCCTTGGTACTATTCTCAGAGCAAAAAATGTAAATGTATGACTTAAGAATTTATTTATTTTCATCCACGTTATTGGATTTGTAAAACATTTGAAGGTAGCGATATGGGAGAGGCGCGACAATAGTTTGGCCTAGATTCTGTTTAGGCCACGTAATATTAAAATAAATTTTTGCATTTTTAAAATTATTTATTGCAACAAAACTCGTTAGTTTGACTTTGTTCGTCTTGTGGTATATTAATACAAGATTCATTAATAAATGATGATTCAAATATGAGCAAAATAATGTAAATCTATGGATAACGAATACATAATCTTTAGGGGATATATATTGTGAATCATAATTTAGTAAACTTGATCTATTTATTTTGTAGTATATAAACTTACATACATACTAATTTCTTTTATACAAGCTGCATTAACAGCAAAATTAATTGAGAAATAAAAATACTATACTAAATTTCGTATAATAATGTAATAATATAATGTTATTGAATATTTTTAACTGCAGATACTGCGCTTTTGTGCAATTGCGTCTCTAAATGATTTCAGTCTTACAGGTCATAAAGTTCAATCACTGAAAAATATATGTGACACTGATAAAACGGTATTCTCACCTACCCGCGTAAAAAACAAAGTCTGGGTAAGGTCTGGGCAAAGTCTGGCTTATAAAAGTCTGGGCAAATCTCGCTGGTAAGACGATCCCAGACTTTAGAATTAATACTTTTAAAAGGCTGGGAAACAAGACAACTTGTGTTAGACAAGTTTAAAATACTTTATTTTTATCAGAAAATTTTAAAAATTATTAAAAAAGAATAAGAAAAAATTTTAACTTTGGCGATTTGAACCTTCAGTCTTTAACTTCAGAGGCTTTCGCTCTACCAACTGAGCTAATTTATTGTTTCTGTCATTACGTTACATTCAGGTTATAAAGATCAAAAGATATTTCAATTGATTGTTATAACCTAATGTAACGTAATGACAAACAATAAAATAGCTCAGTTGGTAGAGCGAAAGTCTTCAGAGTTAAAGATTAAAGGTTTATATCACCGAAGGTAAAATTTTTTTTATTCCTTTTTAAAAATTAAAAAATTTTCCGATAAAAATAAAGTATTTTAAACTTGCCTAACACAAGTTGTCTTGTTTCCCAGTCTTTTAAAAGTATTAATTTTAAAGTCTGGTATCGTCTTACCAGCGAGACTTTGCCAGACTTTGCCCAGACCTTATCCAGATTATTTTCGAATTCGGCTCCTGGCAAATAATAAATTTAGTATAAATATTATTTTTGTAAATTATAAGTGAATAAAACTTATATCATTTTAAAATTTGAATAAAAGTTATTGTTTACCAGGATCAGTGTTTGCATCCATATTATCCGTAAGGAATACTACGTTCTGTAGTTCGAAAACGATCATCGATTTGTTCAATTTCATTACGCTCTTAAACTTGCGGCTGATTTACTAATCATTGTGTAAAAACATTAAAAGAAGATAATTTAAAAAAATATTTTTTAATACAGCTCATTGATTTAAAAATGTTACATATTGAAGGAATTTTACCAACCACGCGCTAAATGAAAGCGTCTTTGAGCAACAATTACGTTAAGGGGATGTCGGACCCGTAGCCTCCATCAAAAGCCGCTCGATCTCGCGGCTTCGAATGGCGCTGTAGTCAGGTGTCGATTTCTACGATAAACGTACTTAAAACATAAATTATAAATTTTACAGCTACATAGAGCTGTTGAAAGATACTTTCCCCCCTAGCTATGACTAAACTTAAGGTAATTATAATATTACTCTTGGCAGCAAATGTTTATTTTTTTTTTTAAATGTGAAATACGTCTTATATTCAATGAATCTATATCTGCCGTAATGCTACACGCAACGTATTTCACATTTTTTTAAAAAAATAAACATTTGCTGCCAAGAGTAATATTATAATTACCTTAAGTTTAGTCATAGCTAGGGGGGAAAGTATTTTTCAACAGCTCTATGTAGCTGCAAAATTTATAATTTATGTTTTAAGTATGTTTATCGTAGAAATCGACACCTGACTGCAGCGCCATTCGAAGCCGCGAGATCGAGCGGCTTTTGATGGAGGCTATAGCTCCGACATCCCCTTAATGAACATTTGAAAAAATTTGAAGAAATTCACTTTTTGAGGTTAGAATTACTTTTGAACAAATAGATTCCCGTATCTGAAAAACATCTCCAGTGTGTACCCAAAATTTGGTGCATTTTAAAATTTTGATCAGACCACTGTAGAATGCTCACGTAGAATGCTCTACACACACATATATATGCGCTATTTTACGTCAAGTGGTACGATGAAAATTTTAAATCGCTCCAAAATTTGAGAACAGGCTGGAAATATCTTCCAGAAGATAGAAAAAAATTTTAGGTGTTAAAAATAATTTTCCTACAAGTTATTCCATCAATTGCTATTTTTAAAGCCATTTATCTCAAAATCTATTGATTTTTTTGAAAAAACATTACAAAAAACTTTTGTTCAAAATAATCTTTAGAACTTACCTACTTGGGTTACAATTCTTAATTTTTAAATCTCGAAGAAATAGAACACCCGGAAATATTAAATATCAAAAAAAGGCGACCACGTCACAATCGATTTTGATCTAACACCGCTCAAAAGATCACATTTTTCGAGAGCTTTCGAATGGCTTGGGTTAGATTATTGGCCAAGGCCGCTTGTGTAAGTTATGCCCTTAAATACATGAAAATTAGTGATTTTATGAGGTTTATGAGGCATAATCGATAACTTACACTTACTTGGTGTATTAGGGCCGGGGATTAGGGCCGCCTCGGGTGGCGGAGGGTGTCTATACGCTTTCTGTCCCTCCAGTGTAAGCTCGGCTTCGACAGAAAGATCGAGAAGAGTATGGATCGAATCACAATCCGTCCTGCGCACCAAATTTTGTATTTCGGGGCGCAGGTTGCCGTACAGTATGTCTAGCTGTTGCTCGATGCTTGGGATTCGAACGAGTCTTCGTATCATGTGGACTAGACATGTGATGTAATCTCGCGTCTTCTCGCCAGGTCCTTGATAGCGAGAATTTATTTAGGAAATCAACCTCTTCTGAAACCGCCTATTCGTTCCGAACCAGTGACGGGCTTCTTTTTGGAATTTGGACCATGTCGACCACGTATCTTTTTCGTTTATAAACCAGAGTGCTGCAACGTCTTTGAATAACTCTGGCAATGTGTTTAATGATTCGGCTTCCGAAAGATTAGCCAGAATCCGACATTCCTCGACCCCTTCGAGAAATAAGTCGATGCTCTGGTCGCCATCTGCTGAGAATTGTAGTCCCCATTTCCGGACAACTTGACCGACGTCTCTCATCAACTGTCCTGCACTTCTCTGCCAGGTGCTGTTCTCGGTTTTGGTACCACTCGTATTTCCAAGTCTTTCCTGACCTTGGAATTTCCCCCCCTCCCAGGCTCTGCCGACTTCTCTAGAGTGGTGCTGCGGAAATGGGCTGTGATGGTCCTGTTGAATTGTCCAGGTAATGGTACGTCAGCGTATCCTGGAATCCTACCTGCTATCGTTGGTTACGGACTTCGTGTCATGGCTGGTCTAATTTAGTGCTCGTTAATATAGGTTGGGCCTGCGCTGCCGTTAACGCGTTTACTTTTTCGGTTAACAGTTTAACTGTGTCTGACATTCCGTGCATAAAGCTTGCGAATTCTAGTGGGATTTCGAATGATCCTCTGTCTGTTGCAGTGAGTCTTATTCTGCTTGGATTTTGATCATCGTTTGTAATATTGTCGACAGCTTTGTTATTTGTTGATGGTGATTCCGTGGTTTCTTGCAATATTGCAGTCGTTTCGTTATGTTAGTTTTGTTGAACTCTTTTACGACTCGTTTCCATATTTTCTTTAACTCTTTCATCGTTGTTAAGAGTTACCAATGGGTGACTTGTGTTGTCGTCAATTGTCGAATTCTCCCACGGGTGTTCTGCCGAGTTATATTTATGGATGAAATTTTGCCTGAGTTCTTCCCGATGATACCACACGGTGATTTCATCCTGCTCAGGTTCTTCAACAAAATCCCTTGGCTCGTAATCTCCTAGGAGCCATTTTGTCAGACGACTTAATTTATCAAATTTATTGCCTGTATCTTTAAGTGACAGGTCGTTTAGATATTGCCATATATTTTTGTCTCTATAAAACAAGCACCAGTCTTCGATCTTCTGTTGTGTCGAACACGCCATATTTAAAATAACGATTTAAATAAATAATTTACAATAAATATAAAAAATAATTTATTACGCTTTACCGGAGCAGTCCAATTGCGCGGATATCGTGGGGTCGTTTGCTCGCGTTTTCCCTAAGGCGCACAATTATAATTGCAAAATAAAAAATATATATGATCAGACTATACGGCCTAACTATTGGATTGTTCTGGCTTCGTCATACCGTGTACGCTAAGGTAAGAGTGTGTGGGTTACTGCGAATCTGGTTTGATATTACCAGAGTAAGGATTTAATACTTAAATAATAAATATTAAATGTGGGTATTACAATCACTTCTTTATTTAATAAAATTAAAATAACCCGAATAAAACAATAAGTGTTTTATTTTTGCCCTCACAATCTTTTAGCACGTCTATTAAAATTTATTGAGACGTGTAACAGAAAAATTCTAATTGATTGAAGAAAATTAATAAGAAAAAAGGAAAGAGTTTAATTATAAGTTTTTTTTATTCTTCTAATACTAATTTAATGCCAATTAATTAATTGGTTAAAACTTAGCATACACTTTACACCAAATCTATTGTCTCTCTCTCTCTCTCTCTCTCTCTCGCCTATTGTGCTACGCAGAAATATATAACGAGAAATTACAATTACCATATGGTATCGTTCATGATGTCTACGATTTTACGGCGCACACACTTTATTTTTCGCTTGTGAATCAATCTTAAAAAAATGTGAAAAATTTGAAAATTTTGAAATTTTGAACAAAAATTTTTGATATAGAACAACTTGAAAAACTTTAAGTTGCTTATAAAATTTGTAATTATTATAAATTATCGCTTTGAGAAATTTATTTATTTCTTATTTTAAATTTAATTTAAATCGAAAATAATAGGTATTATTTCGGTTAAATTCTGAGAACTATATTATATTGAACTCGACTTGTGTTGTTGTTTACGTGTGATCGTCGCGACGAACTCGCAACACACTCGCAACCACTTGTTGCGGTTTACACGTATAACAATGTAAAACTTCGAGAATTCGATTTAAAAGATTTTTCCTATCCCAAGGAAACTTACGTTTTGGGCGCCAGTTGTAACATGGTAGGTATTATTCGTCAGGAGGGTTTTAATCGTCTCATGCACATACTCAATGCACAAGAAATCTCCGCACTACTACGATCAGCTGTCTCACCAAGCAGCTGATAAGTCGGCGAAATCGTCTATCATGACGATTGGAGCTAGCCTCAAGCTCCGTATGACCTCGTCTGCCCTGTGTACAGCGTATGTACTTACCTAGTACACACTTGTCTCGTATAATAGATATTACTTCTCGTTGATGACCTTGTTCGGCTACTCATTTATGTGTCGTGCGAAGTAGAATGCATGACACCCGCGGGGCATGGCGGTATTCGCCTTCGGGATAGGAATCGATCACAGGTTTAATTAATCGA
Source organism: Theocolax elegans (assembly GCA_026168455.1). Taxonomy (NCBI): domain Eukaryota; kingdom Metazoa; phylum Arthropoda; class Insecta; order Hymenoptera; family Cerocephalidae; genus Theocolax; species Theocolax elegans. The sequence continues at coordinate 9,534,696 of CM047431.1, forward strand.
CATTCGAAATTAAAACAATGGAATAGTTTATTGAGCAGAACAAGGGAAATAACAATAATATGTTGCGCCAAGGCAATGTTAAACTTTGGCTCAAAGTGAACGGGACTAATAGCGTAAATAAACGCGAAATTACAAAATGGTGTGCGTGTGTGCGCGCGCCACAAAATACGAACCGAGACACGATGTCTCGGTCTAATCGGGGAACGCGGTTAGATTTGCCAGGTACGGATTACCTAGTTTCGCTACGAACCGGGCTACTTATAATCGCGCTGGAGTGTGAAGCACTCCGATTTGCCGTAAGCGTGATTACGCGGGTGAGAGTGTCGCGCCGAGAGCGGCTAACCTCTCGTTCGAGTTGCGGACCGGGATACCGCGCGTATCCCGTCGCCGGACTTCGCGCGCGTGTCGTCGTTATCGCGGCGTCGCCTGGCCAGGACTTACTTGGTTTTCGTCGGGGACTTGGGGAACCGCGTCCTTCTCTTTCCCTGGACGCCTGGCGATATTTAAAATAAAAGAATAATTACTCTAACAAACTACTCGGCAACCCGGCAAATCCTCACATCGACTCCTCGTCACAGAGGGAATCCCGACGGCTGGCCACCTCGGAACCGGCGGCTTTTAGAGTAAAGGAAAATTAATAAATACACTCTCGAATTAAATCTTATAACCACAACTCAATTTATTTAAAATTTAAATAAAAGTATTAGAAATTCCGGCACCGACACAATAGTGAACGCGATTCGCGACCAGCTCACACAGGTGCACACGCTCAATCAACTTAATCCGTCCGGCGGTATAAATAAATATATAAATATTAATAATTCGGCCGACCGTCGGGCTAACCGTAATTTTACTCGCCTACTTAAACTTCTCTCAGCACCAGTACAACTCGACTCACACCTCGAGTATTAAACTTTACTCTACTCACCTCTACTAAAAAAATGGCTACGTTGCCTCAAAATACTACTCAGTAAATTCGACTATCTCGTCGGACGATCAGGTAGCGATCGTCGAGACCAGCTTCTTCATCCGGCTCGCGGCGTGGCTTGATCCTCCCAAAAAAAATTTTCCTTCCCACCCTATCGCTATCCTTCTCTATCTTATTCTACTCCTTATCTACCGGCGTTGATTAGGGTAGTTGATTGCGTGATCGATTCGCGTAGTCAGCCTTGATCTTATTTCTGTCAAGGCCGATTATCCAATAATAGTGGTTTACGTCACCACTAATCTGTTAATTATTGGGTCGATCACGCAACCAATCATCCCTGGCACTCGGAAGGCGCGCATTACAAATAAATAATTATCATATCGGTAACCCAGTCGGTGCTGCCGCCTCATGCCTACCGGCTATGTAATTAGTACTAACTATCCCGACACACACTCATACAACAGTTAAAATTTATTTTCAGCAACTATTTACACCTATATACATATTTTAAAATTATTACAAATCGCCCAAACTCTACCGACGGATCTACATATTTTTATTTAATTAATTAACGAGGCAATCTAACTAAAATAATTAATCTACTATAATATACGTGCACGCGCTATATACAATAGTATACACCAATACATAGGTGTGCGCGCACCGTCTATATCTATATATATATATTCTGGAGCCGCGGTGGCTCATGGGTAGAGCTCCTGACTCTCACACTGAGGGTCGTGGGTTCGATCCCAGACGTGTACCTCTGAAAATTTTTTCATGTGCATTTTTCGAACACCGCGACTCAGTGGCTCGGCGTGTCACTATAATGTGACGCCAGTTCAGGTGCGCGTGCATGTAAAGAGGATCGCGGTGGTTCCATCGGGAGGACAGGAAACTGTAATTATTAGACTAATTACAGTGACCGATGATATCTTCCGATGGACACAAGCACCACTGTTTCAACTATATGTGCTTTGTTTACAGACACACCGTTCACCTCCGTCGCTGATTAGCCCTGGCAGCATAAATAGAGCGACGTTAAATAAAAAAAAAAAGGTATACCGCGTACACAGAACATAAGTGGAAAGTTTGCAGTGATCTTAAGATTATAACCATCCTTCTTGGACAGCAGTCACGTTTAACGAAATTTCCATGTTTCTTATGTCTATGGGATAGTAGAGCTAGAGATAGTCATTACGTACAGAAGATATGGCCGAAAAGAACAGAACTTTGAACCCGGATCGAAGAACATCATTCGCATACCTTTAGTTGATTCATCAGTTATTCTGCTTCCACCACTTCACATTAAATTAGGTCTCATGAAACAATTTGTTAAAGCTTTGGACAAAGATGGTGACTGCTTTGAATACTTAGGAGAAAAGTTCCCGGAAATAAGCAATGCCAAACTAAAAGAAGGCATTTTTGACGGTCCTCAAATTCGGAGCACGTATAACGATGATACGTTTATTACAAAAATGACCAACGATGAAAAAGAAGCACAGCTAGGTTTAAAAAAAGTTGCTTAAAACTTTTTGGGTAATCATAAAAGTGAGGATTACCAAAACCTTGTTGAGAAAATGTTAGAAAGTTACGAGCAGTTAGGCTGCTTGATGAACTTGAAATTGCATTTCCTGCATTCGCACCTGGACTACTTTCCAGCAAACCTTGGAGACTATAGCAAAGAACATGGTGAACGATTTCACCAGGATATCAAGGAAATGGAACGTCGCTACTGAGGAAAGTGGGATGTTAATATGATGGCAGATTTTTGTTGGATGCTGAAAAGAGAAACAAAGGCAAAGGGGGAAAAAAGAAAAAGAAATCCGCTGCATAGGACGTTTGAAGATAGCAGAGTTCGGTACAAGCGAGCGAAATTGTGAGATAATTACTACAATGTTGAGGTTTTATATTTGAAAACACAGTAATTCTCCAACGTGAGTTTCTTTTTTTTCAGAGTAAAAAAGAGAATTCACTGATGATATTTTGCAGTCAGATTAAACATATCGAAATACACAAAAAACATGAATCATGAAATCACAAAAAATGTGTTTTAAGCTCTTACAGACAAATTTTAGGATTTTTTTGAGATTTCTTATGGTTTTTTACAAATTTTCAAAATTTTAAGGACCTACGAGTAAAATAGACACTAAATCTGACGTCTATTAAGCTGGCACAACCACTTTCAAACGCCACAATTTAACCTATACCCTAATTTATTGCTAATTTATTGCTAATTTATTACGCAAAAACCAATTTTATTGCTCCAGCCGTTTCCGAGAAACCGTGGCTGTGCTACCTTAAGTCTTAAGCTGGCATAGCCACAGCTGTAACTTTGCTTCTATTGGTTATTTTCTCGCGATCCAAAGTGCATAATTTATTGCTAATTTATTGCTCTTAATTGGCATAGATAGCGTACAAAAAATATTTGTTTATTTAACAAATTCGGACCCCGGCAATATGCGAAAATCCCTTAATTGCTTAATAAATATTTCCGGTACAAATTCCATGTGCCCTAATTTTTTGCTAATTTATTGCTAATTTATTACGCGAAAACCAATTTTATTGCTCCAGCCGTTTCCGAGAAACCGTGGCTGTGCTACCTTAAGTCTTAAGCTGGTATAGCCACAGCTGTAGCTTTGCTTCTATTGGTTATTTTTTCGCGATCCAAAGTGCATATTTTATTGCTAATTTATTGCTCTTAATTGGCATAGGCAGCGTACAAAATCTATTTGTTTATTTAGCAAATGCGGACCCCGGCAAAATGCGTAAATCCCTTAATTGCTTAATAAATATTTCCAGTACAAATTCGATGTGCCCTAATTTATTGCTTATTTATTGCTAATTTATTACGCAAAAACCAATTTTATTGCTCCAGCCGTTTCCGAGAAACCGTGGCTGTGCTTCCTTAAGTCTTAAGCTGGCATAGCCACAGATGTAACTTTGCTAATTTATTGCTCTTAATTGGCATAAGTAGGGTAGAAATAAATCAGTTAAGTTTGTTTAAGTAAAAGTGGTAATTTGTGTACAAATGGACGAAAAGTTTAAAATTGAGAACGCAGTAAATAATAAAAGTAAGTTTAATAGTATATGAAATATTAATGGAATATGAACAAATTAAACATTTTTTACTAAATTAAAGAAACTAATGAAAAAAAATGTTATGATATGAATGAAATAGTAACGTAATAGAAACGTCGGCAAATAATATTATATTGCTAAGGTAAAGTAGCCATTACTGGGACAAAGTAAAAAGTGTGCCCTATACTGGGACGATAATAAATTATATTAGCTATTTTTACATCGTAACATAGAACATAACATTAGAAATTATAGAATATTTTCAAAGTTATTATTTATTTGATTACACTACTTATTTTTCCTTAAAGAATGAGCAAGAAGCACGTAAAAACTCACCATTATGCTTGTGTTTCAAAAGTACGAGTCTAACTTTTTTATCCTTAATTTAAGGAAATTTTGCATATTTATACACGAAATAATGTTCCTACACATTTTGTGTACATCAATAATTGAAATAAATGCATATTTGTATAATTTTATTGAATATTTTTTTTTAAATCTTGTGTTCCATTTTTGGACAAGTTTTTGAATTAATTGCTTAAACTAGAACGAGATGGCGTTGATGTTCCAGTTTCGGACTCTTCGTCGTGAGTTGCATATATCCGTGTACCATTACAGGGACGTGTATTTAAATAATGTTTAATTGTATTTTATAATAAATATTGTCTAGAAATAAGTAATAAAAACATTATTGTGAAACTTGACGTGTGTAGTCAAATAATTATAGCCAATAGGAATACTTGAGTGCAGTACTGTATTAATCTAATCTAAACCTAACCTGTAATTGTATCTATATTCTAGGTAAGTTATTATATTATAAGTAATTAATTAATTTCATTGTAAATATTCACATTAATATCAAATTTAATTAATTGTGTTCATATCTTAACTTCTATAGAAAATGGCCAAAACTAAGAAAAAAGCATCTAAAAATATGTCAATGCAAAAGAAAGAGCCTGGTGAAAAATGCAAAAAGAGTAAGACAAAAAAGAAAAGAAAAACCAGTACACTGAAAAAGAAAAGAGTGGAAAGGTATTATAGTGTTCAGTCAATCAAAGAAGCTTTAGATGCAATTGACAAGGGAGGTTCTTTTCGTGAAGCAGCAGCTACCTTCGGAGTCCCCAAGACCACTCTGTTTAGGTTTATAAAAAGTGATAAACCATCACTCAATTCCAAAAAAGGTGCTCCAACAGTGCTCACTGCGTCTGAAGAAGAGGACTTTGTCAAGTGGCTTCTCTATCGTGCAGAACATGGATTTCCTGTTAATAAAAAACTGTTGTTAGATACACTTAAAGATTATGTCATGAGTACAGGAAAAGATAATCCTTTCAAAGATGCTCGACCAGGATACAAATGGTATCGACTGTTCATGAAACGGCATAGCAACCTGAGTATCCGTTGTGCACAAAATCTTACCTCTACTAGGGCATCTGTATCAGAGAATGACTTACGACAGTGGTTTGCTAAATTGAAAATATATCTAGAAGAAAAAAATCTTTTGAACTTAGATCCAAAAAGAATATTCAATTTGGATGAATCATCCTTTATGTTAGTGCCTCCAAAGAATGATGCTGTAATTGCCAAGAAAGGAGCGAGGGCTATCTACAAGGTTGTAAGTGGTAATGAAAAAGGTAGTCTTACTGTTCTGTTTACTGCGGCTGCTACTGGTCAACTACTCCCTCCAATGATATTATTTGATCTTAAAACTAGTCCGAGGAGAGAAGTCTTAGAAAAAATACCTAGTGATTGGGCAGTAGGCAATACAGAAAAAGGATGGATGACATCTGACAGCTTTTATAAGTATATAGTAAATGTTTTCTATAGCTGGCTGATTGAAAATGAGATTGAATTTCCTGTCATCTTGTACGCAGACAATCATTCTTCACACTTAACAATGCAATTAGCAACATTTTGTAAAGAAAAACAAATAGAACTGATCGGACTGTATCCAAATTCTACTCACATTATACAGCCTCTCGATGTAGGTTTGTTTCATGTTCTAAAAGACAAATATAAAGAAGCTAACGAAACCTGGAGGATAAAGAATAATGTTATAGACGTTAAAAAATACATGTTTGCTGAAATTTTGAAGTCGGCTTTGGATTCATATAACTTTACAAATTGCATTGTAAATGGTTTCCGAGGATGTGGACTTTTTCCGTTCAATCCTGATGCAGTACAATATAATGTGCTTAGTAAAAGAAAAAAAATAAACAAAATTTAACTGCCGAGGATACAGTAGAAATAACTGATACAGTTAGCTCATCCAGTAAGAGTGACAAGTTTCTCCAGACTTTTGAAAAGGAATTACTTTCTCCTAGTGTACTAAATGATTTTAGAAAAAATGAATTAAATGAAATCTGGACTGGAGATATTAAGTTGCATGGTCTATTTGAAAGTTGGAGAAAATTGCGAGGTGCTTCTGGTAAATGAAAGAGTTTTTTGTATTCTCTCAACGCAACTACTAAATATCTACTGTTTTTATTCATTCATAAATTAATTTTTTCTAATAATTTGTTTTATTGTAAATTATAAAGTCCGATCAATTTTCAAAGTAATTTTTTGAGCTTATTCTAATTTTTTTATGGTTTATCTTAATTTTATGTTATAAAATAAGAAATGTAAAATTTATTTTTCACCTTAGATAATATTGTTAATAATACTAGAGTTGTTAATGTAACAAATCATATCGGAACTGAATTTGAAAACTTAGATATAAATAATTTAGAAATAGTATTTCAACAAGACTTAACTAAAAGTTCAAATAACTTAAATCAGGTTACAAATTCTTTCAATTTAATTGAAAAACAAGACATAACTTTAAATGAAACATGTAGTGCATATAAAAGTACTGGTTCTCTCACTCCTAGTGAGATACAAGGGTAGTTAAAATTATTCTTATTTAATTTTTTGATTATATTTGTAATAATGATAAATGTATTTTTTTAGTCATCAATACTTATGTTATCGAAGAAACTGTTGCTGAAGTCAACGAACTTGTGACAACAGATCAGTATTTTAGTTGGCAAAACGATGCCTTACATGACTCTGGGATTCCTACACCTGACGACAGTATGTCAAGTACTTCAGCTAAAATTGCATATAATAAGATGGATTCCTCGTTCAACATTGTCTGTTTTGAAAACCCACAAGGTTGGTTATAATTAATATTCAAATTTCAAATATATTCATATTGATAATTCATATTTTTATTATTCCAGATGTTAGCACTTGCGTTGAAAAAACCTCTTTTAAACAATCTACTAAAGGTGAAGAGCATTCATTGAATGATTGTTTTTTTAATGAGCTAGAAGATAGACCGACAAATCTACACAGTGAGTCATTGAATTTGACAAAACAAACGATCGGCAATTTAAAGGACAATACTGATAATTGTCTGTCAAATTTCCACAGTGATTCTGAAAAATACGCAGTTTTGGATTTATCAACAAGTTGCTCATCAATTTCTATGAGTCAATCTACAGTAACTGACTTAAATTGTGAAAAAACTTTCACAGCAGAAAAAACAATGCTATCAAAAATTTTGATTCAAAATAAAAAAGTTGAGGATGTTACAAGTAAGTATACTTATTTTACTAATATGTTTGTATAGATATATATATATATATAAATAATTTTTTTATTGTACTTATATTCTAGCTAACGAAGATTTAAATATCTGTCAAGAAATTCTTAAAACTGCAAAGATCCCACAATTTCAACAGAAAAAAAGGAAAGTGGAAAAGAGTGAGGTCACGGTTAATACTGTAGGGAAAGTTATAGAAAATCTGCAGAAAAAAGAAAATGAGAAAATATTTAGACAAAATCAAATTGAATTAAACAAAAAAAAGAAAGAAGAAAAGAAGGTATTAAAAGATAAAGAAAAGTCTGTAGCTAAATCTTTTAAAGAAAAAAAGAGAGAGTTAAGTGACCATAAAAAAAATTTGAATTTACAAAATAAAGCTCTAAAAATAAAAATCAAAAACGAAGAGAATAAAGAAAACCGAATTGTGTTAGAAGATCAGTTAAACACTTTAATCAGTAATATTGAAGAAATTGACCAACAATTTTTGAATGCTGAAGTGGAATCTCTGCAATCAAAAATAAAAATAAAAAGGAAGAAATTTAAACATTTTTTATATTTAAGTATTCAAACTGTGATCAAACATTTAAAAACTGTAATTAAGGAGGCAAACCACCTTCAAATTATATTCAAATTATAGTATATATATATATAATGTTATCTAAGATGTGAAAAATAAATTATTTAATTTAACTAAATGTTCGTATAACACAAAAAAATGTTCAAGTTCCTGTTAATGTGTACTTTAAAAAATGAAGATAAATAAATGTCGTTCTTATGTTTTATAATAATCAGTTTTTATTCTTTTAATGTTAAGTTTTTAATTTCTCAGTTTAAGTTTATCAATTTTAAAGGAAATTTGCAAGCTACTTAATTACAATTAGCCTCAGTGAATTTTGCTTGTTCCAGTATTGGGCATAGTGCGTTCCACTTTAAGATTAGCCCCAAAACTGATGTTCCAGTAATGGTTAAAATAACTATTTATTAAAAGACAGTATTTTAATGTGTATATTTAATTAATAATATTATATTATTATAGGAATCTAATCACGAATATAATGGCTATCTGCTACAATTGTTCTTTTGTAAAATAAAGCAACATGCGCTTTTTAAAATATGCTTATATTAGTTAGGTTGCCGTAAGTGTCCCAGTAATAGCCACTTTACCTTAGCTCATCAAAATCGAAAAAACCTATTACACCTTACAAACAAACTTCATGGACGATAAATTTCGGTCATTGATAAATATTTTACATTTCTTCAGAAAAAATTTCTAGCACATATATATCGCATTCCGTTATTTTTCCATACATATCTTCTAAGTAAAATCGTTTTAACATGGCTGAAGAAGGAACAAAGTTAGTGCACTCAATTTGCGCAGTGCATCGTACATGCAATATTGCTTGCACCATACTGATGGATAATTTATCCCTAATTTTATCTTTTACAATATTAACAATTGAAAAAATTCTTTTTATCGCAGCATTTGATATTGGCAAAAGCTTAATAGCGCAAAAACTAATCTACATATATTATTGAATTTTCTTTCTCCACTAGCATTTTTTAATTTATAAATATCACACCAGTATTCAATTACATTTTTTTAGGCGCTATTTCCAACCTATGCAACAAACTCCACTGACTAATCGTTTCATCGACGTCATTACACTCTAAGTCCAAAAGTGTAAAATTTGGAAGTCAAAAGATTAAAACGTTCAATTTAATCTTTACAAAAGAATAAAAACAAGATTTTACACTTTATAAAGATAAAATTATGGAATTTACAATTTACAAAGATTAAAATGTGGAATTTACACTTTTGCAAAAGATTGAATCGCTTGTCATATTTTTATTTTCTTTATATTTCTAAGCTAAACTTGTATTAGCATATGAAAGATATAGGAAAAGTTTGATCGTGGGGAAAAAGATAGAAGGGTAGCTACGGGGGATGAAAAGTGTCATTTTCGCCGTAAAAACGCTTTTTTCATCGTTTAACTTGAAATTTCAAAATGTTGACATTTTTAAATGTTCTTTATATTTTGAAGTTAAACTTGTATCTATATTAGAAAGAAGTAGGAAAAGTTTGATCGTACGGAAAAAGATAGAAGGGTGGCTACAGGGGATGAAAAGTGTCATTTTCGCCGTAAAAACGCTTTTTTCATCGTTTAACTTGAAATTTCAAACTAATGTCATATTTTTATTGTCTTTATATTTTGGAGTTAAACTTGTGTCTATATTTGAAAGATGGAAGAAAAATTTGATCGTTCGGAAAATGATAGAGGGGTACTTTACAATGGATGAAAAGTGTCAGAATTGCCGAAATACGCTTTTTTATCGTTTAACTTAAAATTTCTCACTATTGTGATACTTTAATTTTTTTATATTGGTAAGTAATACTTGTCTTTAGTATTGGAAAGGTGTTGAAACAGTTTTATCATTCTGAAAAAGGTAGGTGGATAGTTACAGGCGATAAAAATTTTATTTTTGCAGAACTACTGCGATTTCTATCAGTAATTCAAAATTTTTTGTTCTTTACTGTATATTACCTAATAATACTTAACTATTAAAGTTTGTGTTATACGATATTGTTTCGTTATTTTCGATTTCTGAGAATATGACAACAGTTTGAAATTTCGAGATAATCGATGAAAAAAACGTTTTTACGGCGAAAATGACACTTTTCATTACCTGTAGCCACCCTTCTATCTTTTTCCGTACGATCAAGCTTTTGCTACATCTTTCTAATATAGACACAAGTTTAACTTCAAAATAAGAGAACATTAAAAATAACGCAACATTTTGAAATCACATCGAATTTACAGTGGAAATATTTTTTTAAGCAATTAAGGGATTTTCGCATATTGCCGGGGTCCGCATTTGTTAAATAAACAAATAGATTTTGTACGCTGCCTATGCCAATTAAGAGCAATAAATTAGCAATAAAATATGCACTTTGGATCGCGAAAAAATAACCAATAGAAGCAAAGTTACAGCTGTGGCTAAGCCAGCTTAAGACTTAAGGTAGCACAGCCACGGTTTCTCGGAAACGGCTGGAGCAATAAAATTGGTTTTTGCGTAATAAATTAGCAATAAATTAGCAATAAATTAGGGCACATCGAATTTGTACTGGAAATATTTTTTAAGCAATTAAGGGATTTACGCATTTTGCCGGGGTCCGAATTTGTTAAATAAACAAATAGATTTTGTACGCTACCTATGCCAATTAAGAGCAATAAATTAGCAATAAAATATGCACTTTGGATCGCGAAAAAATAACCAATAGAAGCAAAGTTACAGCTGTGGCTATGCCAGCTTAAGACTTAAGGTAGCACAGCCACGGTTTCTCGGAAACGGCTGGAGCAATAAAATTGGTTTTTGCGTAATAAATTAGCAATAAATTAGCAATAAATTAGGGTATAGGTTAAATTGTGGCGTTTGAAAGTGGTTGTGCCAGCTTAATAGACGTCTAAATCTGGTTTCAGCGCGTCAAAATGTATAAAAATCATGCATGATACAAGTTCAAAAAAATTTATTGCCTAATAAATGCGGAGTCTTCAATGCAAATTTTCACTTACTTGGAATGGTAGAAAAGTATCTCCACTTGTTTCAGTGATACTGTTTAATCTCTAAGTTGCTTACAAACACAAAACAGTAGGTATAAGCAGTTATACCTGTTATATACTTGGATAAATACCTGAAACTTTTTATAATTCCAATAAATCCAATTATATAACAAGTATAACTAAAAGTATCAGACTTAAATAAAAACTAAATAAAAGTATCAGTAACTAACAATAAATAGTATATTTTAGTAATATTAAGGAATAATAGTTTCATATTGTTTGAATGCAAGTATACGGTTAGTCTGTTTTTTTCATAAAATGCATTCGCTCTCTTTTTTTAAGAAATTTGCCTAAAAACACCATAACCATAATTTATCTGAAATGCTCTGCCGCACTCAAACTTTGCATTATTTTGAAGGTAATTAATCATCGATGAATTAGATTTTTGGATGGATAAAATATTTTGGATCGTACAACCCTTTTTTTTACTATAAAGGTTTTTATTGATTATAACTATATTCAAAGTTTTAAAATAATATAAATGAAATATTTCAACTGATTCTTCTTGAAATTAATAAACTTTTTCAAATTTAATGTATATAAGAAAAAATTATTAGATTTTGACTTATTAAGTGATAAACATGGCCAAAAAGTCAATTTTTTCAAAAAATTCGATTTTTTGATTGGTTACAGCTTTGGTACTAATTGTAATTCAGGTCTAAAAATTTACCTACACTCTATTCAAGTAGGCCGGAGGCCTCGGCACCTCGAAAGACGTTATAGCTTCAATCCTTCATTAATATTATAACGTCAAAGCGGGGCTCCCAAAGATAATTTTCCGATTTTTTGTGTGTCGGCATAAGTACGGATACATGGTTGAATTTTCGGTGGAATTATGCTGACGTCGGCATAATTACCCCAAAGTAAGCACAATTCCCATTTTCCGTAAGGATTTGTCGGCATAAGTACCGATTGATCAATTTATATATATACGTAGTTATTTATATACATATATATTTGCATATAAACAATTATATACATGCATGTATGTAATTATTTTATTAATGTAACTATTACTATAACTATAATATTTATAATATATGTAAAATATTACATTAAAAATTTTAATTTGTGACCAACAAATATTCATTACTTTGTGACCAATATACTGATAAAAGCATATAGAATATAGATATTTTAAAAATGTATAATTTAAAAATAATAAATTATATTTTTTATTTTTTGTAATCACTAAATAATTGTCTTTATTTCTGTTATATGTGTTTGCGAGATTTTAAGATCACTAAATGTAATTTTTTTTTATTGATATATATATCAGAGAGAACAGTGAGGGAAGATGCGTTGTTTCTAATGTGCAAGAGAGAGGTTTAGAATATGGAGCCCGGGCTCCATAAATTGCCCACCCCCAACCAGTGGTGGGAAGCAGACAGAAGATCCAAATTTATTATATCGGACGTCATAAACCCCTATTGCAAAGTTTATAGATGTACAGGCTAATTCACGTCAAGTGGTAGGATGAAAATTTTAAATTGCACCAAATTTTGAGAACAGACTGGAAATATCTTCCAAATACTAGAAAACATTTTTTGGATGTTAAAAATAATTTGCCTGAGAGTTATTCCATCATGAAGAATGGAAATTTTTCAATTTTTTTTTTAAATTGCTATTTTTAAAGCCATTTTCCTCAAAATCTATTGATTGTTTTGAAAAAACATTACATACAAATTTGGTTTAAAATAATCTTAAGAACTTATCTACCTAGGTATCAATTCGTAATTTTGAAATCTCGAAGAAATAGAACACCCGGAAATATTGATTATCATAAAAAAGGCGACTACGCCACAGTTGATTTTGATCTAACACCGCTCAAAAGATCATATTTGTCAAGAGCTTTCGAATGGCGGTGGTTAGATTATTGGCCAAGACAGCCGGTGAAAATTATGCCTTATAAACCTCATGAAATCACTAATTTTCATGTATTTTAAGGCATAATTTTTACCAACAATCTTGGCCAATAATCTAGCCACCGCCATTCGAAAGCTCTTGAGAAATGTGATCTTTTGAGCGGTGTTAGATCAAAATCCATTGTGCCGGCGTACCCGAACACACTCCCGAGATTTCACACAACAATCATACACTCGGGGGGGGGGGGGGGTCACGGTAATATAAACAGACTTACCGGTCGACGCCCCGTGGGTGGCCCAACCGATCCTGCGATCCTCAACGACCTCCTGGGCAGCGGAGGTCCGACGTCGGCTGTGGTGAAGGCGGCCCAATGCCATGGCGAGCGCATTTGTGAACCGCGCTTGCACTCCCGCACGACCCCATCCTTATTCACACTGACACTCGTGCACACACAACACACTGGTGCCCGACCGGAGCCGCGTGCTCGACCCTGTTTCGACGAAACCGTGTACAGGGTCTCGTCACCACCTGGCGGCGTCGGTACCCTCGACTCACCGAGCGGTACTTCCGGACAAAAATATACTGATACGCCTCGATCGGCGGACAAATATACACTAACTAGGCGATCGACTAATTTTACGAAAAAGCGATGAGAGAGGGGAAGCTCACACATACACTCTCGCGCTCTCATCCATACGTATTGTTGCGTGCGTAATTGAACACTTGAATTAAAGTAAACAAGTGTCGTCGGTTGGCCTTGACATACGGAAGGCGCCGACGACTTACAATTATTATAAATCTAAATAGTTCATTCGCCGCGAATAGATTGTGTGACGATTTCCGTCACAACAGGGTGTCCAAAAAATCCCGGAACACCTTAATAATTTCCTAGGTAAACTGATTTTGGACAAGGTCAAGGTCAATCTAGAGGTAAATTTTGTCAAGCAATTAAATAGTGACCTTGGATTTGACCTTGGGTTTGACTTGCAAGTTTATTTCAAGTTTGACTTTGTTTTTTCAAATGGAAACCCTAATTTTGACAATGGAAATCAAAAGAACAGAAAATTGTACGTCCAAATATGTACTCAAGTCATGGGTCAAGGATGACCTTGATGGTCACACAAGGTCATTTAATCTCTAACAAGTTCTGGAAACGTCTTGGCATAGGAAATTCTCAATTTTTTTTACCACAGAAGCTATTACCTTTTGTCAGGGTGTATGCAGCGGTGACGCTCCGCATAACCTTGACGATGCCCTTCAAAGACATTTTACTTTGAATTTTCTTATTTACATTTAGCATTACTCAAGAACGACGTCGTGGACGTAGTAAAATCTGTTCCTTTTGGGGTGCTTGAGTAGCTTGAGTCCCCTTGCCTCTCACGATTGAGGTGTTTGATTAGCGTGAGTCCCCTTGCCGCTCACATTTGATCATAAGCATTACGGACTGCAATTTTTTACTTTAACTGCTCAAATTGACCTCCATTTAATTCTTGATAGTAAGATCACCGGAGGTAAAAAGCGTAATTCATCTAAATTTTGAGGTTTTGTTTTGTTTACCCTATCTTTTAAGTAACCCCAAAAAAAATAATCAAGAGATGTTAAGTCAGGTGATCTAGCTGGCCATTCTATAGTACCTCTTCGCCCTATCCATCAATTGAAAAAAACTTCATCTAGGAAATTACGAACGTATCGTGCATAGTGGGGTCCCGCACCATCCTGTTGAAACCATGTATTCTCAAAGTTGTCCCCAGTTATTTCTCTAATTGCAGGAACTATTTGATTTCGTAGCATATCTTCGTAGTTTTGAGCATTTAAGTTACCATCAATAAAAGAAAATCCTATGATTCTGTTGTTGAGAATTTCAGCTCAAACATTTAATTTTTCTGGATATTGTGATTAGTCTTCTCTAGTTCAATGAGGATTATTATCTGACCAATATCTGCAGTTATGTCCATACTTATAGTTCTATCAAGTTGTAAAGTCTCTTCATCTGAGATAGCTATATTGTATGAAAATTCAGGATTTTCAATTATGCGTTCCATCATGTCTTCACAAAATTCAACACGACGATCAAAGTCGTCTTCATTCAAATTATGAACCAGATTAACTTTAGATGGATGGAATTTGGTTGTTTTTAATGTGTTATGTACTGACGATTTGCTAATGTCATGTTCTTGACTAACCCTACGAATAGAATTATGTGGGTCCTCAATGACTGGTAGCATAATGTTTAATGAAGTCTCTTGATTTGATGTTGACTTAGGTCTGCCTTGTCTAGGTAGATCTTTGATAGTACCGAGATCATTAAACCTTGTAATGGTTATTGACACCGTTGAAAATGATATTCGAGTTCTAGCAAATCTATAAGTTGCAGTGAAAAGATTCATTACTCCCCTAACAGATCGTACCATTTCAAATACACCTTATCTAAACGCCGATCACAATGATTAAGATTTCAAGAATCAATTTTAATACGATCAAGTGTAAAAACTATCCGATCCTGTTATCGCAGTGAAGAGCGGAAACTTAGAACAGAGAAAAATGTTTTAAAAAAAATTAAAATACTAATTTATTCTGAAGTTCTACAGCTTATTTACTTATTAACCTGTAGAGGACGGGAATTTTCCGGTTCAAAAAAGCTTCTTTTTTCAATAAAATTAATGTCTAAAAACATCGGATCACTTTTAACCTTTAGAGTACGGGGATTTGGGTTTACTGTTTTCTCTCACTTTTCTATAGAAATCGAGTTTTTGTGATGTCTTACATCTCAAAACTAACACATGTAAAGGGTCGATCATGGGCATGGCCCGTATAGGGGCCATCCCGTCCTCTAACGAGTAATAGTACTTTAAATTAATGTAAATATTTCGTATATAAAATAAACTCTAAATTCAATACTTGTATAAGTTCCAGTTCAAAATTATAAAATATCCTTGAACTTGAAATAACCTTGCAAGTCAAACCCAAGATCAAATCCAAGGTCACTATTAAATTCCTTGACAAAATTTACCTCTAGATTGACCTTAACCTTGTCGAAAATCAGTTTAACTGGGAAATTATTAAGGTGTTCCGGGACTTCTGGACATCCTGTATACGTTAAGTAAGGTAATCGCATGTACCTCAATAAAATGTCGTCTGCAATATCTCATATTGCATAGGAAAAGGTACATGTAAAACACAAGATAGTGTAGACGATATAAATGCCCGTAAAAGGAGGGGGATTAGGTATTAGGGGTAGTTATACCCTATATATAAAAACACTCTTTCTAAAGATTATTTTAAACAAAAGTTGTTTGTAATGTTTTTTCAAAAAAATCAATAGATTTTGAGATAAATGGCTTTGAAAATAGAAATTTTCCTAAAAAATTGAAAAATTTCCATTTTTTATGGTGGAATAACTCTCAGGCAAATTATTTTTAACACCTAAAATTTTTTTTCTATCTTCTGGAAGATATTTCCAGCCTATTTTCAAATTTTGGAGCGATTTAAAATTTTCATCGTACCACTAGACGTGAAATAGCCCATATATATATATATATATATAAATATATATCTTGTGCAATGATTTAAACCATATTCCTAGGTTTCACCTTCAAATGACCTTGACTTTGAAGTGATAAGGTCAAACCAACTTCAGATAGGAACTTAGCGCATCAATTTACTTAAGGGTAAAGAGGAATCCTGGCATTATGTTTTTGAACCGATATATCGACTTTCCGGCCCTTTAAAGATTAACCTTTAAAGAGTTACTAACACTAAAATTGAATGTCTTAATCTTATCTTATATTTTTTTAAGTAATAAATTTTATACAGTATGCACAAAATCGCATTTAATGCATTATTTGTATATAATAATTATAATAATATAAGAATTATAACCTTGAGTAATCAAAAGTACGAGGTTCAACACAGAAGTCGTACCTTTACGTATTTGTTACGAGAAATATTATTAGTACATTATTAAAGCCTTTATATGGGCTTTTTCCCATAACACTATTCAAAAATTTTAATTTATTGCGTCCAAGTATACTGATTGCAAACATAGTATGTAATAAAATTTATTTTTAATTTGCATGAAAAATAAATTAATTTAAATTTTCTTTTAACAGTTTCAGGTTAAATCTAGTAATATTGGTACAAGGACAAAATAGATAATTTTACAGAAGACACTTAAAGAAGTTACTTATGAGATTTATAAGTAATATATAAAAGCAGGAATACTTCAAGAATCTAAACATATTAATGTAGTTGAGAGCAGTATTTTAAAATACATATCCAGTATCTTCATGGAAAAAAAAAATATATATATATATATATGTATATATAGTACTTATCATTGATGATGAAAACGTGATTTTGTTATTTTTTTTTTTACGAATGTGAGAACCTGCTACATATGAAAGTACGGACATTGTATTTATAATAGCAGCTATATGTTCTTGTGTATTATACTTTTATATACAATGTTTTTTTAATATATGTTCAGCTGAAAACTTCAAAAATATTATTATTAAAAATTAATATTACTTTGTTAAAAAATGTCTTTTTTGACAAATTTAAAGAAAGCATTTCATTTTGGTAGTAATGAGGCGAAAAAGAAAAAAATTTATAACAACATCAAAATGGATATCAGCCCTGAGGATTTCTGGGATATGATTGGAGAATTGGGTGACGGTGCCTTTGGTAAAGTTTATAAGGTAACTATAACTTTTGAAGCTTATTATTGACTATATAATTATTTTTATATAAAAAAAAATAAAGTACTTTCAAATAACTTTTCCCCGAATATAATCGTTGTAACATCTTGAGATATCTAAGATATATATTTATTTATATATAAAATATTTTTCCAATAAGTATGTGGAAAATTCGTATTGGTCAAACCACTTTTAGGTAAATGTAAAAATATCAGTGTGTGAATTGTATATTATATATCAAGGGAGCAAAATAGATCAGTCATGGCGAGGACAAAGTTGACGAACGAGCGTTTCGAGGCCGCCACCTATGTACTCGCGAGAATGATCCATTTTCTTCCTAGATTCATCTACTAGTTTTTTGCCTTCTGGCTACAAAAATGGCAATCGCTTCCTGCATTAAGGACTACTCTTGTTTAATATGGCCACCTAATATAAAAATAAGATAAATTTGTATCTACTTTATAAATTGTCGTACAAAAATCAATTGGGTAGCATTTTAAAGCTTACTATAATACCTTTCAAGCTTTATACAGAGATTGAATTGATACTCATATTTTAAACATTTAAGTCTTCAATAAATAAATTATAAAAGATTATTTTTTGACATGTGTATATAATTTAATTTTTACAAAAGTTATGACAGTTTTTCATATATTTTTATTTTTTTTAAATCTGTAATACTAGGAAAAAATTTTTTTTTTCTATTTTACGTCTAAATTTTTTTATATAGTACGTGAAAAACTTAAAATTTTTCTCTTTGATATTTTTTGGTATCTATAGTGGTATTCTAGTTATCCGGATGCAAAAAATGAAAATTTATGCAAAATAGCCATAGCTTCTATAAAATCTAAGATATAAAAATATAAAAAAAGTAATCGAAAGCTCTTTAAAATGGTACAATTTTTCTCTTAAAATTTTTTTATTGCTATATTTTTAAAAAACGGGATAAACATACACACGAAGGTCTAAAAATTTGTTTATAACTGATTCAAACATTAAATATATGAGTATCGATACAATTAACTAAAGAGCTTGACAGCTATTACACTAAGCTATAAAATATTATGCAACGAATTTCGGTATGTCAATTTCTAAAGTAAGTACAAAATTTAAATTAATAATTAATTTATTATCGTCCAGCAGTTGATTAAGGAATATGTTTCTTATCGATTTTTAGTGAAAAAACCAAGTTATTATTTAATACGCTACGTTTCAATGGAAGTCTTCCATTCTCATCAGGCTATCCTTTATTAAATCAATTTTTTACAACATTCTACATTTTTGTATTTAAATACGTGTACTTGTTTACTACTTACAAGGAGAGGTCACACCCTCTGGAAAACGAATTTTTACCAAACTCTAGGATATAATTTCTACTATAAAATCATGCAGAAATCTGGGTTTTAGTGTCCAATGCCCATTTTTACGATAGATATAAGCAAATAATGAAAAATCTCGCCTAAAAACCGTTGAGCTTGATCATTGATAATTCGGAAACAATTGAAGATGTAAACTTAAACTAAATTTTAAAAGAAAGCTGACATCAAGTAGATACGTTGTGGAAAAAAGAAGCTTAAATATCTTAACATGGTCAAAAGTTATGGGAAAAATAAGAATTAGCCAAAATTTTATCGAAAATTTAGAATTACAATTTAATGATTTTTTTAGGCCAAAATTTCGTCTAATTCTTATTTCTCCCATAACTTTTGACCATATTAAAATATTTAAGCTTCCTTTTTTTCAAAACGTATCTACTCGACCACAGCTTTCTTTTAAAATTTAGTTTATATGTACATCTTTAATTGTTTCCGAGTTATAAGCGTCCAAAGAACAAGGGTTTTTCGACGATATTTTTCATTATTTGCTTATATCTATCGTAAGAAAGGTCATTGGACACAAAAACTCCGGCATTCTTCATACTTTTATAGCAGAAACCAGATCCTAGAGTTTGGTGAGGATCCGTTTCCCAGAGGGTGTGACCTCTCCTTGTTAGTCAATTATTGCACATATTTGGCATTAGATATATTTCTATAGTATCTCTAATGTGTCGCTCTATAATTAAAAACTAAAGCAGTAGCAAAATAAATATTCTTACGTTAAATTTGCACAAAGATTGAAATTATGTTAGTTAGTATACCTTTCTTCTCTGAATCCTCCATATGTAACATCATATTTTTTAGCTTAACCCTTTAACGACCAAAATGCTCAATTTTTCTGTCGATTTTTAACCCGTTTTTTTTCAGTAGTCATAGGCCTTACAGATTTTTGCAAACACGTATTTTGATGAAAAATTTAACGCTCTTTCAGAATCTTTTTTTGAAATTGCGATTGATTGCGTTATAAAAAAGTTATAGCCAATTAAACAATAAACGTGAATAATTTTGCAAAAAATCAAATTTGCGATTTTTTTAGCAATGTTACCGCAAAGAAATCATCTTATAAATATGATCAGGGGTCATCACGACAACGAAAGTATCTCCAGGAATTTTGGTGGAATTTTTGAACCACTTCTTCCAACAAAATGGTGGCAAAATAAAAAAAAATCCATAAAAAACATAACTCATTTTTTATCTCGGAAACCATTGAGCTTAGAGGAAACGTTCATGGAACAAAAAAGTCTTAGAATTAATCGAGAAATACGCCTGAATTTTTTCAGAATTTTCCGAGGCGATTTTTGAATTTTCGGGAAATACGAAAAATCCATTTTTTCAAAATCATTTCCAAACATTCTGAAAAAATCCAGGCTTGTTTCTTGATGAATTCTAAGACTTTTTTTGTTTTATAAACTTGTTCTCTAAACTCAATTGTTTTCGAGATAAAAAATGAGGTAGGTTATAATCCCAGCTGCGGTAATATTTTTGACACAGAAGAAAGAACAGCCATATAACAATAATATACTAATGTTTTGCCTTTTTATATATATACAAATGCATTTTGTATAGCGTATACTAATATACGCATATCAATAAAGCAATTCAGAAAATTGTATGTAAGCTCATTTTTATTACTTTCGAGTCTCTTGTTATTTTGAGACCATATAGTAAATCGAATCGAAAAGATTATTTTCCATTTCTAAAGCCGAGGTTTGACAAGAAGCATTGAAAACTGTAGTAATTATTTTCATTAGGTATTTTTATTATTTTATATAACCATGTCGCAAAAACGTAAAAGACGTTCCATTCGCTCCCATGAAATGTACGAAATTGATACTTCAAAGAACACTAACGATGATATAGTTACCGTTCCAAATCCTGACAATTCTGGTTCTGATGGATCAGATTTCGATACTGATTCGGATGATGAAATTTCTAATATAACGTAAGCTTGTAAAACATATACTGAAACTCAAACTACATTAGAAAGAACGCATGTACTCCAGTGGATGGAAGGAGAAAAAAAGTATAATGATAATTAGGAAGACAAAATTTTATTGAGACTCGGTAAAAAATAAAATACAAGAAATGGAGCCAGTAGAACTAAATTAATTAATATTTTTATCGGTCTTACAGTCAATTATATGTGCAGTCAGATTGCCCCTACTTATAATCACCCCCGAAGAATTTATAAAAATAAAAATAAAAAATAAAAAATAAAAACAGTAATTGAAAATAAAAACAAATTAATTTAATAAAAGCCAATAACAAAAGGAAATCTCAGAGGGACTACTGGTCAAGTGGTCCCGTTTTATCTTGTAACGTTGATTCTTCTGCTGTGCCACGTAAAAAGTTTGAAGAGATTAAATTAAAATTAAAATATTCAAAAACGACAGATAAAAATCCAACTGACGATGCTTGGCATGTCCGTTCACTATTAAACGGATTTCAAATTAATATTATGAAGTTCGGTGTGTGGAGAACTGCTCTTTCCACCGATGAAATGATGGCTAAGTCTTATGCGAGGGCATCACTAAAACAATTCATTCGAGGAAAACCCATACGATTTGGTCTCAAATTCTGGGGTCTTTGTATTTCCGATGGTTTTGTATTAGGTCTTCACTTATACTGCCGAAAAAATTCTGCAACGGGAAGTAA
This sequence comes from Theocolax elegans, assembly GCA_026168455.1. NCBI lineage: Eukaryota > Metazoa > Arthropoda > Insecta > Hymenoptera > Cerocephalidae > Theocolax > Theocolax elegans. Next base: position 9,556,505 of record CM047431.1, read on the forward strand.
ATTTAGTACATGTGCATTAGGTTCTCGCGTTGTCATGAATTTACTAGAATAGTTTTTTCGTGTAATACCGCCGGGAAAAATATGTATGTTCCATCTATATTTTGATATTTATTTCACAAGCTTGGATCTCACTGTGCATTTGAAGAAGCTTGGGCTAAAATGTACAGGTACCATTAGAGAAGATAGAGTCAAAGACAAAAATGTTCTAAATAAAAAAGCTCAAAGAGGTGAGTATGCCGTGAAGCACGATAAGAACAGTGGTATAAATTACATCACTGTGATGGATTCAAAACCAGTTTCGATTAGTTTTACTGCTGCAAGGGTAACTCCATTATCATTTTCAAAGAGATATAGTAAGCAAAAAGGAAAGAAAGTTGAAATACCTTTTCCGAGGGCTATTAGCGTCTATAACAGTTTTATGGGTGGCAATGATGTCCACGACAGACATTGCAACAATTGGCTTCCAAGTATTCGTTCAAAAAAGTGGACGTGGGTAGTTTTTTAAGACTAATTCAAGCTTCGATTGTAAATGCTACTGGACTATTTAATGCTGTCAATGATGAGAAAAAAAGAGTTAGAACAAAAGATTTTGCACTTTCAATAGCTAAAAATTACATGACGCATACAAAGGGACAATACAAAAGATAAAAATATAAAAGAGAGAAACACAATATGTCCAAAGAAACAAAACTCAAACTCAAACTTTGTTCTTATTGTCCCGTAGGAACGAGAATTATCTGCGAAAAATGTGATTTATCGATTTGTGTTGAATGTTTAAAAAAAAAAAAAAAACACTGAAAAATTCGTATTGCAGTGAGAGGCAAGGGGACTCACTCAAATCAAGCACCTCAAAAGAGACAAAATTCTACTACGTCCTCGTCGTTTTCTCTGGGTCATGCTAAGAGTAGAGCATTTTTTATCTCGAAAACAATTGAGTTTAGAGAACAAGTTTATAAAACAAAAAAGTCTTAGAATTCATCAAGGAATAAGCATGGATTTTTTCAGAATTCTTGGAGATGATTTTGAAAATATGGATTTTTCGTATTTCCCGAAAATTCAAAAATCGCCTCGGAAAATTCTGAAAAAATTCAGGCGTGTTTCTCGATTAATTCTAAGACTTTTTTGTTCCATGAACTTTTCCTCTAAGCTCAATGGTTTCCGAGATAAAAAATGAGTTATGTTTTTTATGGATTTTTTTTTATTTTGCCACCATTTTGTTGGAAGAAGTGGTTCAAAAATTCCACCAAAATTCCTGGAGATACTTTCGTTGTCGTGATGACCCCTGATCATATTTATAAGATGATTTCTTGGCGGTAACATTGCTAAAAAAATCGGAAACTTGATATTTTGCAAAAATTTTTCACGTTTTTTATTGTTTAATTTGCTATAACTTTTTTGTAACGCAATCAATCGCAATTTTAAAAAAAGATTCGGAAAGAGCGTTAAATTTTCCATCAAAATACGAGTTTGCAAAAACTGTAAGGCTTATGACTACCGAAAAAAACGCATTGAAAGTCGACAGAAAAATTGAGCATTTTGGTCCTTAAAGGGTTAATAAATATATAAGTAAATTAACAATTTAATACATCACATATAACACTAACTAAGCAAAAGCAGTCAATGATAAAATGTTTAATAAAAATAAAATGTGCTAGTCATATCACAGATGGTTGTCTAAATCTATATAATTCAAATTTTCGGGACACGTCGTTATACGTCTGTATTATACGTCACCTTGACTCTTTTGTTATATAGAATGACTAGTAAAAATGTAAAAATCTGTCTAAAAATGTTTCTTTTCTATACCAGTTAGTGATTATTTTTAACTATAATTGTCTCTAATTAAAAATATCTCTAAAAAGTTTATTGCATCGATTTTTTCTTTTTCATGAGTGAATTGATCTAATACTTTATCAATCTTATTTGCAGGAACGCAAATTATTGTATCATCTACGTACCTATAATAAAACCTAACTCGCCATGTGCGGCATTAAGGCCACCGTGACTCGCCGCTTCAGAACTCTAGATCGAACGCTTCACGACGCGTTACGTACATATTGACAGATTTACATTTTCCGTACTTATTTTGAAATATATTATATTTTAAATACTAACTAGTCGATTTAAAGGATGAAAATCAACCTAACAGTAGGGATTCCTTTGCGAACCTTCGTAGAGAGCAAACATGTTTATAGACGCTTCGCGCGATACTATTATTGTTGTCTGATTGGATCTTACATGTGTTGCAGGGCTATCAAAGCACCTGTAATTTCGCATTCTTCGGAATGTCTAATAACAGTAACGAATACGAGATGTCTTTTCTTAACGAAACTTCATCGACCCGAAGTGCATCAATAGTTTTTTCGTATACAGTGAAAAGTCCTCGTCGTTTTCTCTGGGTCATGCTAAGAGTAGAGCATTTTTTATCTCGAAAACAATTGAGTTTAGAGAACAAGTTTATAAAACAAAAAAGTCTTAGAATTCATCAAGGAATAAGCATGGATTTTTTCAGAATTCTTGGAGATGATTTTGAAAATATGGATTTTTCGTATTTCCCGAAAATTCAAAAATCGCCTCGGAAAATTCTGAAAAAATTCAGGCGTGTTTCTCGATTAATTCTAAGACTTTTTTGTTCCATGAACTTTTCCTCTAAGCTCAATGGTTTCCGAGATAAAAAATGAGTTATGTTTTTTATGGATTTTTTTTTATTTTGCCACCATTTTGTTGGAAGAAGTGGTTCAAAAATTCCACCAAAATTCCTGGAGATACTTTCGTTGTCGTGATGACCCCTGATCATATTTATAAGATGATTTCTTGGCGGTAACATTGCTAAAAAAATCGGAAACTTGATATTTTGCAAAAATTTTTCACGTTTTTTATTGTTTAATTTGCTATAACTTTTTTGTAACGCAATCAATCGCAATTTTAAAAAAAGATTCGGAAAGAGCGTTAAATTTTCCATCAAAATACGAGTTTGCAAAAACTGTAAGGCTTATGACTACCGAAAAAAACGCATTGAAAGTCGACAGAAAAATTGAGCATTTTGGTCCTTAAAGGGTTAATAAATATATAAGTAAATTAACAATTTAATACATCACATATAACACTAACTAAGCAAAAGCAGTCAATGATAAAATGTTTAATAAAAATAAAATGTGCTAGTCATATCACAGATGGTTGTCTAAATCTATATAATTCAAATTTTCGGGACACGTCGTTATACGTCTGTATTATACGTCACCTTGACTCTTTTGTTATATAGAATGACTAGTAAAAATGTAAAAATCTGTCTAAAAATGTTTCTTTTCTATACCAGTTAGTGATTATTTTTTAACTATAATTGTCTCTAATTAAAAATATCTCTAAAAAGTTTATTGCATCGATTTTTTCTTTTTCATGAGTGAATTGATCTAATACTTTATCAATCTTATTTGCAGGAACGCAAATTATTGTATCATCTACGTACCTATAATAAAACCTAACTCGCCATGTGCGGCATTAAGGCCACCGTGACTCGCCGCTTCAGAACTCTAGATCGAACGCTTCACGACGCGTTACGTACATATTGACAGATTTACATTTTCCGTACTTATTTTGAAATATATTATATTTTAAATACTAACTAGTCGATTTAAAGGATGAAAATCAACCTAACAGTAGGGATTCCTTTGCGAACCTTCGTAGAGAGCAAACATGTTTATAGACGCTTCGCGCGATACTATTATTGTTGTCTGATTGGATCTTACATGTGTTGCAGGGCTATCAAAGCACCTGTAATTTCGCATTCTTCGGAATGTCTAATAACAGTAACGAATACGAGATGTCTTTTCTTAACGAAACTTCATCGACCCGAAGTGCATCAATAGTTTTTTCGTATACAGTGAAAAGTTCTCGTGGTTATTCAGACGCGGCACAAAGTGAATTCCCGAAACATGAACAAGGTTTGATAATTGGATGTGTAGAAAGTCTTAATTTAACGGCATACACTTGTGCAGTGGCAGAAATAGTACAAAAAAAGAATATTTTATATTTGATTAGAATCACAAATAATAGAATTTGTTTATAAATATCTACCAAGGAACTCGTTAATGATCTAATCGAAAATCATAGTTCCATTCAAAGAGGCGAACAAAAAGTAAACATTATACCTTTAATATCCAAATAACAGATTGTTATTTTCTCGAATGTGCCCCCCCCCCCCAATACTCCATTACGATGTCGAAGAAATTCTAGAACTTTTAAACATTAAACGAAGTGCACGAATTACTACAATAAGAGCTTTGATCACCAAGGTTGGATTGATTCATGTACTAAGTTCTAGGAGTCAAACTTACATCGATCCTAATGATATTGAAAAGCTACCGGAAATCTTAAATATTAATTTTGAAGTTGTATACTACGTTTATCCAACACCAATACTCTTAAATGTTTTATATGCAAAATGGAGGGCCACATAGCAAAGCACTGCTCAACAAACCTTGAATCTAAGGAAAGCAATAACAATGTAAATAGTCAACCAATAACTAGGCAACATGAAGTAATAACACGTATAGTAAACACAGATTCTACGACTGTGAACAACATATATAAAAATATTATCAACCTAACAGATTGTTACAATCCTATCAATGAACAAAGTGAAAAAGCAATATTGATGACGCCTATTATAGAATCAGATATGCTTGCTCCCACACAAGCGGGATATAAAAGACCTCCGACAAGCTGTATTTCATCGTCCAATATTGAGGACAGCATCAAAATAAAAAATTACAAAAAAAAAAGAACGAAAACAAACAATAAAGCTGAAGAAAAAAAAACCGTACAAATTTCGGAAATCCGCTCAAAACTACAAAACCTCAACACAACAATCAACAAACATTATTCAATTTTTACGATTCTTATGGTAATAGGAAAATTCCCGAATTGTCTCGCTCCTATATTTCGGATTTTCCTGCACTTAATTTGCTACTTCAAGACGTACATGGCAACATTATAGACACAAACCTAAAGAGTCGTATTTCAAGAATCATTAAGAGAATTAATAAAAAGTCAGACTACTGTGATGAAGCAAGTTCTCTAGACGGTTCATAAAGAACACATAATCGATAAATATGGCTACAAAACCAAAAAATCGAAGACTTTTATATTGAAACGCAAGAAATCTAAATAAACGTTCCTCCGAATTACCAAAGCTACTGATTAACATCGACATTTTATTTACGTCGAATCCTGGCTAACAAAATGTACCGACGATTCGAAGATTTAAATAAGAATTTCAGCTTTCCAGGTTTCCTTACATTTCGGAAGGATCGATAGTGAACTAATTTGACTATGTAACAAAATATCAAGAAAAAAATTGAGAACATTCAATATGCATCTGATAAGCACACCAAAAAATACTTTGCTAGCGGAAATATATTATATTTCTTTGTAAAAGTTTTGTGGTTTAAATTTTAAGCAATAAAAAGTTGCTAACGAATAAGTCTATTAAAAAAAAAATCAAATGTTTTCCGCTTGTAGAAATAAAGTTCTTAATGGCAACTTACTCTGTTCAAATAACTCGCATGATTTTTTTTCATACGATTATAAAACCATATTATCAAGCCCTCTTACAGACACAGATCTCGGCAAAGAACTGCAAAAAAAACAAATTTCCGAATTAATTGCTTAATAATTACTTTTCTAAGAAAATGCATATACAGTGTACACTGATGCTAGTAAATCAAGTGACTCTCAGTCTACAGGGATAGCTCTAACTGTGACTGAACACTTGTCTACCTCAACTTAAATATAAATATTAAAAAAGCCATTGATAAGGCCTGCTCGGTTTACACTGGAGAATAATATTTATTTTTATTTATTAACTCCAGACATTACAATATTTTACAATAAAAAAAATGTATCCTATAGAGGTGCACACTGCACCTGTACATAGGAGCCGGAGAACTTAACACTATATCCTAATACTAAATTAACCTAATACTATATTTAAATAAGAGTTTTGCAACTTAATCAATATAACTAGTATACTGTTTAGTGCATCACTCTTTTACATTTTTTTTAAACACTTTAAATTTAAATGCTCATATTATTGTTTAATATTATTACTTGTTTAAACATTTTTTCCTTATTTTTCACCAAAATCTTGTTAACATGGCTCTAGCAGTTGTGAACGTTTCTGTTGTCGCATTTCTGTTTCTTGCAAAAATAATTTTCTCGATGTTGTTTAGTCTTGCAGGGCAAGTGAGTCCAACCGCACAAGTGACTCTGTAATGTGGGAACATTTCCTGATGTTGTTTTGAAGAATCACATTTACATGCTGATGTAAATACTATATCATCTATAACTACTAGATCTTTGTATTTAGGCTGCTGTTTCAGTGGGTAAACAGAATTTGTAAAAATTTGTTTTCCTCTTATTCCCCTATCAAAATAAAAAATTGCTTTATTCGATCCAATGTAGTTTAGATCTCCATAGGACATGCGGTAAGAGTTAACTTGCTGTAATTTCTTCCCTGGTGGATTAGTGACCTTCATATTTGTGGCATTATCTTCAGCCATTTTGTCTATTCTAGTATATACTGATTCTATAGGATCATATTTTTCTTTTACAACTTCATCTTTAACTTTGTTACATTCTGGTGTTTCTTTTACAAAACTTATGTATTTAAAACCAGGAACTACTCGATTAATTTTTGTTTCACAGAACTTATCAAATAGATGTTTTTTGTCTTTTTTCAATGTTTTATCCGGTATAGCTTTTTGTTTATCACTCAAACTCACCGCATCCTCTGCAACTGAAAATTTATATGCCTCTTCAAGAAAGTTCATATTAATTACTTCAGTTGCAAATAGAATTAAATTGCTGATATTTTCTGTTTTTTCCATTTTATTGTAGTTGTAAACAGATATTCTGCGATGCGATCGTTTGTAGTACTTGTTACATTTACCATTTGCGCATAGATATGTTCTAACATTAAGTAACAATTTGTCAAATACTGCCGTATCCTGTAGGACTTCCAATGCAGGATTTACACATCTAACAAATTGATTATTTTTATCTGTTAAAAATGAATTAATTATTGATGTGTTTGCAAGTACCTGATTTTTTTGACTAATTAACTTACAAAACCATATTTTTATTCGAGTACAATCAATTTTTACTGAGTTATTCATACTAATTCTTTATATGTTTGTCTTGATCCAGTTTTTTAATTTTGCTTTTCTTACTTTAATATTATCTATATTTTTAAGTTCGTTTGGTAAGGTATTGTAATGGCTTACTGCTCTTACATAGCTGTTCTTTGAACTGACATTGCTACATCGACGTGGCATTTGGATATTCCTATTTCTTGTTATACTTTTTGAGTTTTTATAAATTTCTTGCAATGTACTATAATGAAAACTAAGGGATTCAAAAATAAAAAGTTTGTCAATGTTCATTGGATTTTTATCGCTTATAAATTTATTTTTATTAATTATTTTAAGTAATCTATTTTGTTGATTTTGTATTATAGATTTAATATTTGTATATGCACCACCCCAAGCTATTATTCCGTAACAGATTATGCTGTGGTAAAAAGCATAATACAGTGTTCTGAGAGTATCAGTGGACATGATTTTAGCTATTTTGTGAAAGATAAAAGTTAGATATTTCGTCTTTTTGTATATGTACTCTATGTGCTTATCCCATCTCATGTGACAGTCAAAAATAATTCCTAGATACTTTGTATTTTCCACTCTTTGTAATTTTGTTCCTTTTATGTTTATATGAAAATTTATTGGAATACAATCCTTATGGTTCACAAAAGTTAAATATACTGTTTTATCAATATTAAGTGAAAGTTTGTTAAGTGCTAGCCAATTTGCTATTTTATCAAGATTTGAGTTCATAATTGTTTCTACTTCTTTCCAACTATTGCTTGTTGATATTACTGCAGTATCATCAGCATAAGATAATATTGTATTATCTGGCATTGTTGTCAATAGATCATTCACATATATAATAAATAATAATGGTCCTAAAATTGTGCCCTGGGGTACTCCAGTTGTTATTTTCTCTTATACACTATAGGCATCATTTATTTTTACCCTTTGTTCTCTATTACTTAGATAACTTTTTATCAACTTCTGCGCTGTACCCCTGATTCCGTACCTATATAATTTATCCAACAAAATAGAATGCGTTGCTATTTCTGTCGCACTTGATTTAATTTTGGAAAATCCCAATCACAACTTTGTAATATTTATACTCATTAAGCGTAGATATGAGTCTTCAATCATCTCAATTTTCCGCTAAGATAAATATACATATATTAGGGATTAAACGTAAATATTATGAATTTCTCTAACATTAATTTCTCTAATATAATAATAAGTATTAAAGGCAAAGAAATTTTTAGAAAAGATCTTTTAAAATAATTTGCTGAAGACATTAAATGGTCCCAATTAAATTGCGTAAGATTATTTAATTATTGATTCATCAGTTTGTTGTATTATTATATAAGTACATAAATATTTTATTTCAAAATGGATTTTTTGAAAATTTAATTTGTTCTGCGTGTATTTAGCGAAACAATTTATTGTTTTATTCTAGAAGTGTTTCCAACAGAACGTAGGTAAGTTTATTTTGCTCCATATTGCGTAATTAAAACTACGAAGAAGAGAGTTCATATGTCAAGCATTACGTAAACAAAATATTTAGTCTTGCAATAAAGCATTTATTGCTATTAGACAAATTTTTCAACACAATCCGCAGTAACCGGAATTGAAAGCAACTCCCAGTATATTTATATGTATACTTCTGTTTTCTTTTTTTTTATTTTCATTACTATCATTCAGAAGTATTATTCAGCTGCTGCGCAATTGGTTTTGCAAACACCTTTGGTAGAATATAAAGAAGACAATTTAAATTTGATGGAACAAGTTTAGTAGAACTCATTTTCTTATAGACATTTTGTTAACTATAAATAAAAAACCATTTTTCTTTTGATTGAGAAATATCCTGTATTGACAAGTCAGATAGGACCACAATTGATAATTTAAAGCAATCAGAAACTTGAAGATTACTTACATTTTATTTCATTCATGTCTATTGATTATAGATATTAGTTGATTTTGATGCATGTGTAACGTCCGTTAAAATTTTTATATTATTAGTATAGAAAATAGTAGTTTTGCACGAGTAAAATGCGTACGTGACAAAATTAATGCGTTTAGGCTTAAGAACATTCGAGAAGAAGCGAAGGAAAATTTTACATAATTGCATCTTTATGACCCACGCTAGGCAAGCATGGTCAAGTATACCAGCCAATACATACATACTCCGTCTGGATTTTTGGGTTTTTATGCAGACTAATTAGCCCTATACTCTCTCTTTCCATACCGAATATTCTCGAAATCAATGCGCAGTTGACAATTTTTGCATCGAAACTTCTCGAATGAATATATGTGATATATTTTTATATAAACTCAATTCTAATTTAACGAGTCGATTTTTACATTTATATTATATTATTCATTTTTATTATAAAACTTGTAGATGAATGATTTTTTTTGTTTATTTATTAATTGATAAAATAATCATGAAAATAACTGAAAATATATAAAAATTGTAACACATATGTTTAAATATATGCATGCGTAAATAGATTAAAATAGTAGTAGTATTAGTTAGTTAAAATAGCGACAGTTAATGTTTAAATATTATTGACAAAATAAATGATTATTCACAATTAAATACGTGAGATATTTATGCGTATTTTAATTATCTTTTTAGAAATTGAACTTATATATAAAATAAAATATAAATAAAGCGTAACATTCAATTATTGCAATAAACTATAATAAGTCAACAAATTAGAATCTAACAAATTTTCATCTATATAATTTTAATTGATAGATATTTATTTATATTTTATATTACGATAAACAGTTATTTTAGTTCAGAATAATTGAATCAAATTTTTTTTTTCAATTATTGATTTTAAAAGGGTATATAAACGAAGTTTTAATAGTAAAAATAAATAATTGAAATAAATTATAGTATTTGAATATTAATTTAAAATCAGTAAATATGCAGTACAAATTTTTACATAAAATGATATAAAAAAAGGTTATTAAAAATTCGCATATATGCACCAAAATATTTTTCGTTTAGATATTTATTTATAACAAATTGCTAGTAAACTGATTAAACTGAATTTATAAGCATTATTATAATAAAATGTAAAATTTAGATAGTATGAAAGATTATTTGTAATTGAGTAGTTAATTTTTAAAAATTATTACAATTAGAATTTGCGAAAATAAGTGTAAATGTTATAGTTTTAAATAAATAATTTTAGAATAAGCATAGTATAGTATACAGCGGAAAATTCGAGAAAAATTGTACAGGGAAGGTGAGGAGGGATACCCCTACCAAACCACCCTCACTAATTGCATGGGCCCATGTATAAAAGGGAGTGCTCGGAGGGCCAGAGAACCATTCATAACCACTCGCTCCCTTAGTATAGTACAATATATATATATACATTTAAACTTTGTACAAACTTATTTTTTCGATATTCACCAAAGTAAGTAATATTCGTATTCCATATTTCTGTCCCTCAGAGAAGAAAAGGAGAGCATTGAATTTCGATGTGTATCCTATCTCTGAGTTTTATAAACACGTTAAGCAACAAATGGGACTGAAGTAAAGATCACTTAAGTTTATAGCTTAAGGATTTTTACTATACAGAAACCTTAGCTTGTGTTTATCGCGTCTTCAATTAAAATAAAACATATCTTCTTTTACTATACATACCAAATATTAATAAGCCAAAGGTTACTTCACCGAAGAAGTACAACCTAGCTTTGTATTTGAGTCTTTCGGGTAGGAACAAATTTTATTTTATTAATTTTTCTTTCCCTTATTTAAATAAAATTAAAAGTTTATAATAAATATTTCTTTAAACAATAATTATCTCTTCAAGGAAAAATATACTAAAGCTCGCCCTACCTATTAGATTTATTTCTAGGCTAGAAAGTAGTTGCGAAAAATATATTCACACAAGCTATTAGATTAATTTCTAGGCTTTGAATACTCGCATTATTATATTAAAGACGTAACACATGGTTTATATATTTCAAAGTTTATAAGATTCAAGGGAACGAAAAATATATAGAGTATAAAATATTTGATTTATTAGCACTTGGACTGATGTTTTTAGCAAAATAATTAAACTTGCAAAAACGGTAACCGTTGATCCCCATTCCTCTAAAGATAAAAAGAATAATAGAAAGAGTGATCCAAGTGAAATTGATGTAGATAATACTTTTTTCACAATAAATTTTCAAGATTTATTACTAATTTTAGACAGTAGTGGTGAAAATGTGTAAGGTATTAAAATTATTCATATTTCTAGTACCGTTGTGACGTCCCACACAGACGTCTACATTATTACAAATATTCATTTTTAATAATTTTGATTTTATTCTGAAATATATGCACTCATAAAATTAACCTATAAAGCCTTTAAATTAATTTACAAATTTTGCCAAATCAGTCGTTACACGCGGTGATGTCGGTCGCTGACCTGCGAACATGCCGATTTGACAAATGTTAACTACTCCCACCTACGCCGAGTCTGAATCGCGTTCAGCGCTGATTGGCTCGCGACTCTCATACGGTTCTAGAACATTCGCGAGTCCACCTTTCTTTTGAGTCTTTATAAACCCGCGAATGCATCATCTAACGCCTTTAGTCTTCAGTCTTGTTCTTGAATCTTGTGAGACTGGTGTTAACAGTGAGTGAAGTGCCCGCCGTTTTAGATTCTGGCGTAAGTATATTGTGAAATTCATATACAGAATTTAAAAGTATATAAAAGCTTAAAATATAAGGGATCGTCCCCATGCTTGCCCTTTTAAGCTAATCGTGATATAAGATATATAGATCATTTGGAGGCTACTTGAATTTAGAGATTCACCAAGGTTTCTAAACGAGTAGTTAGATTTGTATAAATTCATGCGCGAAATATTTTTCTAACAGAGATTCACCGAGGTCTAGAAAAATATATAAAACCTAGAATTGTATTTAGAGAATATAAAACCCGAATTTGGCCACGAAGACTATTCGTGTAGTTTTTAATCTTATGTTAGAATAAAATGATTATATAAATAATCAAATAAACACAAAACTGTTATTTCAATTTCATTAAATAAATCTAAAGAAACTGACAAACACAATATCTTCATCAAGAAGTATTAACACAGGATAAAGGTGACGCATCATCTACACGTAAGTACCGAATCGTCGACTTCATAAAGTTACGCCTATTAGAACGTTACGCGTGACGCTTGCAAACATATATAACAACTTCGAGTAACGTTACATATAACGTCGGCGGAACCTATTTATACGTTGTATGACTAGCGTGACGTAACGCGTAACTACAACATCATCTACCACATGTGACAAACGTTACGTGACGCGTGATATACAAGAGTTACGTGACGCGTGATATACAAGAGTTACGTGACGCGTAATACACAAACGTTACGTGACACGTAATATACAAGAGTTACGTGACGCGTAATATATAAACGTTACGTGACGCGTGATATACAAGCGTTACGTGACGCGTAATGTACAAGCGTTACGTGACGCGTAATATATAAACGTTACGTGACGCGTGATATACAAACGTTACGTGACGCGATATATACAAGAGTTACGTGATGCGTAATATACAAAGCGTGACACACCATAATCGTGACTTATAAGAATTAAGAGGCTCCTCTAAATTTAATTTTAAGGTGAACTACTCACGCCTGACAGCGTCTTGATAAGCCGGGTCATAACAATGTAAATGTATTATTTTCGATTACCAACACGCTTTATTTTTTCAATTCTTCCCTGCGTTATTAAACTACAGTTTTATAGCCGAAAATAAAGAGTATAGGACGAACCAGATTTTTCAAAATCGTATATTTATGATTTTGAAGTAAAATTGTAAGATTATATAATAAATTAAGTAATATACCAATATTTTAAGTTTGCTTATTTTATTTATTTAGGATGTAGATGATACTAAAATCCACGAATTCATCGATAAGACCCAAACCCGTTTAAAAGAAAAGTACAAAAATTGTACGCAACCGTAAGTTACATTTTGTGGTTCCTTCGAAAATTTGAAATGCTATGTTACCATCGAAAATACTTTATGCAAATGTGAATCACCGCTGCACTCTAGATTTATGTTTTAAAACATTTTTTTCTTCTAAATAAAAGTAAAGTTTTATTAAAAGTATTTACCCCTTATACCCTCATATACAAAAAAAATTATAAATTGTTTTTCATCTTAATAAATTATTATGTTTTGAAATATTGAAGCTTAACGAATAAGTCTTCAAACTTATTATTAATTTATATCAAAATTAACATTTTTTTAGGAGTGACATTCAGCACATAATACAAATTTTTGGAAATTTTATTTCTAATATTTGCTATCCTGTTTTTTGTAAGAATTAAATTCAAGACTATTTAATTTTTTACCTGGTGAAGCTAAATATTCTATTCAATCCACATTTGGTAAATGTAGCTATTCTTTCTTAAACTTCGATTCTGAAAAGAAAAGGTTTAATACATTAAGAAAAGGGTTACTTATCTGATCCTCAAATCTGAGTGGGATATAAATTAATGTTTAGCTACAGAGTATTTAAAACAATTTAAAGTCCTCTTATACATTCTTTACAAAAATTATTATCAATGGAAGGATTACTAAAAGCTATATTAAACTACATGAACTGCTTACAATGTAAGGATGGCACGTTAAGGAATTTTGTGTAAGGATCTCTGTGGAAAAAATAATTAAAAAATTTTCATAATAACGGTATTGCGTTGCCGTTTTTTTATATATTTTGATGATGTTGAAACAAGGAAGGCGATGGGATCTCGTATTGGAGTATACTTAGAGCAGTATACACAACAATCGCGTTCTTTCTGACTAGTTTTGCAGCGAAGATAAGTCGAATTATAATGAACAGCCCAGATCCACCATATAAGGGGTTATATGATCATCCTTTCTAGCACCAAACTCGTAGAGCACAAAGGAATTCTGTAAAATCTGTATCCGGTTGCGCATTTCCTGCGAATCATCCAGCACAACCGTGCAATTGTCAAGGTGACGGAAAATCAAGTCCTCTGTCAGTTGTTTACAAAGAAAGATGTCTCGTTTGTATATTTATTTAAAAGACGGTTACTATATAAAACTCGATTTATCCTTTTCGTGATGCAATCCTAGCGCAATTTCTCAATTAATTGAGAGATAAGGATAACCCCAACACTAAAAATTGTGTCAACGAATGGAATGTGGACACCATCTCCAAACACAATATAAGACTGGACAACTTTGTAAAATTCTGATCAATATCTGCAGCACACAAATAAAATTGCTTGTGATTTAGTGTCTAGTGAGATATTGCAGACCACTCAGACAATTTATTTGCAACAGCCTTGCCACCCCCCAGCAAGATCACTATAAGACGCTTAAACTTGTACCTGCAGATTATCTGCATAAAATATGTACTGGACACCGGCAGCGGCAAGCAATTCATGTATAAGTCATTAACCTATTAACGACCAAAACGGTCGATGTTACACTAACTTTTCATAGCTAAATTTTAGGTACTCGACGAAGTAGCAACTGTAAAGTACAATTCTTTATGTTTTTTGATATGCCAAATCAGAATCCGGGCTCAGAATTGGCCAATTTTGATTCCAAAAAAAGTTATGGCGGCCTTTCGCTAAAAAATTATCTCTTTCAAAGTTTATGATTTTTGTCAGACATAAGAAACATAAGTTCACCACGAAATTTTTACATACTCATTTTTTTTACCAATATGGCGGCCAAAATGCAAAAATATTCGAAAAATCAAATTTTTCCTTTATTTATCTTTTTCTCGGAAACAAAAGGGTTAAATAAAAATTGTAAAATAACAAAAATATCATCAAATTAATCAGAGAATTTTTGGAGATATTTTTTAAAAATTTGGTTTTGTGGTTTTTAAAAAATAAAAAATCGGAATAAATTTAAAAGTATTCCTGGATAAATTTTAAGAGATTTTGTTGTTGGAAAATTTTTATTTAAGCCTTTGGTTTTCTAGAGAACAATTAGTAAACATTAATTGCATGTATTTTGAATGGTTTGGGCATTACTGGATCATAATGTTTCTATTTGGCCTACTTGTATTATGAGTTAAATTCATGAAACATTTTTAAATGTTTTTTTTATGAAGTATTTCTTTTATGTTTTATTATCATTTTTTATGTAATATATTGTCACAAACAAGCTTTGTCATATAGTGCAAAAAATGTTATTATTTATAGAACGAATAAAATCTTTGAATTGAACTATTCATTACGCTGCTACTTATAATGTCAAGAAAACGTATGAAACGTTCTGTTTCTGCTGATTCTGAGGCTGAAATCTCAGAGGATGAAACAATTTTGATACCAAATGCAGATGATTCCGGATAATCAGGTGATTCTGATTCTGATTCTGATATTTATTGTAATGAAAAGCTACTGAGAGTTTTTTAGCAAAAAGTTTCAGAAAGCTATAAAGCAGATTAAGCTAAGCTCGAACATGACCATGTATCGATTGGGTAGATGATGAGAGGACATTCCAATAAAAATACAGATGGAATACGATTAACATAAAATGTAAAGAATAAAATATAAAATAGTAAGCCAAAAGAACTCTGATACTTTTTTTCAGTTGAAATGAAAGAGTACATTATCGATGTGTGTATAGGAAATGGTTCAACTTTATCCTTGTTTGAGTTGAATAGATTTATTGGAATCGTTATGATCACTTCTTTATATAAAAAGATGTTAGAGAGATTACTGGTCGATGGATTCTTTCTTGTCTTGTCCAATAATTTCTTCGGCAATGGGACGATCTATATTTGAAAATATCAAGTCTAGTTTGAAGTGCTCAAAGGTCAAAGATAATAATCCGAACGATAAGGCATGGCGTGTTTGAGAATTGATCTAAATATTTCAGAGAAATATTCTTAAATTTGGTTTCTGGAGAACTGCTCTGTCGATAGATGAAATGATGGCCAAATCATATGCTAAAACTTCATTGAAGTAATTGGTACGTGGAAAACCTACGCGATTCGGACTTAAATTTTGGAGTGTATGCACTACAGATGGATATTTATTAAATATCAATTTATACTCCAGAAAAAATTCTGTATTAGCTGAAAAATTAGCATTAGGTTCTCGTGTAGATTGTGACGTTGCACTTTTGATTCTTAACGAGTCGTTCCCGTAGTGCAACGTGTCAGTGTGGCTTACAACAAATGAATAATAATAAGTAATAAATAATTATTATCCGGTAACGATTTTAATTAATTGGGCGCCAGTTACCAGTAAAACTAACATCAAGCCTATTCAGGGTCGCGGGCTCCACGTTGCCATCACGGGAAAGATGGCGGAACCACGTTGTAGGAATTTGGATATTTTACTCGGGTTATAAAATCAATCTCTTCAATTCAACATAACAATTATCAAAACTTTAATTATCATTAATTAAATATACAATAATTACAAACGCTTTCGGAAATCCCGCTGATTTATCGATCAATATATTACATACGAATTAATCCGCGCAATTCAGTAATTCGCCGCGAAACACTACAGAAAATATAATAATAAATTCGGGTTTGATTTGACCGTTACCGCTAATCCTCGTACTGTTTACTAAATCGGTTAAATTATCGATCTTCGCGCGGCTATTCTAATTTACAATATCCACGGAACGTCCTATTCTCACACTCTCATACCTTACAATACGCCGTACTTCCTCACTCACCGCAATTCGAGAACTCTCCTTTTTATTAATGAATTATCTCCTTCTTGACTGAATATTCAACCCTAGGTTTCGGGTGTCTCTCGCTCCGACTGATCGTTCAACAACAATTAAATCGCCTCAATACTTTAACTTCCTTTCAACCTCAGCGGATCTCAAAATGGCTACTTTGATACTATTTCACTCTCAACACGTCTATTCTATACGGCGGTCGGGGAAGGAGTCTCGTCCTTTTTCTCCGATTCATATTATCCGCTACCAATAGTGGAGCTAGTTGTTCTCCCTTTCCGCTATCATATCCGCCAGATCGGTGGTAGTAGACGTACCGATAATCGTCGGTAACGCCACCTAT
Organism: Theocolax elegans; assembly: GCA_026168455.1. Classification (NCBI taxonomy): domain Eukaryota; kingdom Metazoa; phylum Arthropoda; class Insecta; order Hymenoptera; family Cerocephalidae; genus Theocolax; species Theocolax elegans. The sequence continues at coordinate 9,573,712 of CM047431.1, forward strand.
TTTCCTTCCAATTCCGCTAGTGTACGTTCGCCATATTATTTTATCCGTTATCCATACGTATTCGCCAACGCCTCCACCAATGCACCGGGACAGCTGTCTATCTCCTTTCCTCTTACATGGGTACGCGTGAGTATCGAACCGTTCGTAGTCATTTCCCCTCTGGCGCACCGCTCTCACCTATACTCGACGTGCGCGTGCAGTGTGCGCGCCGTCACTCTATTACTCGACGCACGCGGTCAACATATCTCTCTCTCTCTCTCGGCTTCGTGCGCGCACGCGGTGATCGGTGCCGTCGGCAGTTTGCCGATATTCTTACGGTGACGCCACGGGACGGTGTATTCGATAGATATACACGGGCTACCACGATGTCGTCAGCTGCTTCGCTCGTACCTTGATCTCGTACATAGTCTGTCCCGTGCTACGTGTTGTTATTAACCGCCAATCCTTTCCTTGTACCTATCATCCTCAACAAACCGAAATATTCCTTTTTATCACTCTCGCATAAACTCTCATTCACAATTTCCCGGTAATGAGAGTGGCTCGGGCCGGTATATACAAACTACCGCAGTCCTAACCTTCACCTGTCACTTCTCTATATCCATCTCTCTCACACTTACTTCTCTCCATCACTTTACTTATTCACACTTACTTCTTTTCATAAATAATTAAGTGAGGCTTGCCTCACAAGTTATAAATTTAGTTAAGCTTTTTTTTGAGATGACAACTCCTGCGAAAATTCCCCTGTACCACGTATATTTTGACAATGTTTTTACAAATTTAGATCTCGTTGTGCATTTGAAGAAATTATAATTAAGCTGTACTGGCACTGTTAGAGAAACTCGTATGCAGAAGTTACTTCATTAGAACTATTGCAGAGATATAATTTGAATGAAAAGGCAAAAACTAGGATGCTGATTCCACAAATTTTTCACCTTTACAATCAATACTTGGGCGGGGTCGATGTTCATGATGAACACTGTAATAATTTGTTGCCTAGTATTCGGTCAAAGAAATGGACTTAGGTAGTCTTCCTTAGGCTCATCCAAGCTGCCATTACCAATTATATAGTAATATTTAGTGCTGCGAGTAAACATGATAAAAAGATTGGAACAAGACACTTTGCAATATCAATACCTAAAAGTTATATTCTTGAGGGTAAAAAATAAAAAAAAAACCTACGAAAGCAACAAGCAAAGAAATTGTTCTGCCTGTCTGTTGATAAGAACATATCTTTTTTGTACTACCCGTTAATTGTATTTTGGCAGTGCTTGTATGATAAAGTCACTAAAATATCGGTAATTGTGAGAGGCAAGGGTTCACTGTAAAAGAGTACCTCGAAGTAGACGTATTTTTACCACGTTCAAGTCGTTATCTTTAGGTTACGCTGAGAGTAAAAAATCTCAGCGAATACAAGGCAGATATTTGAAACTGATCAATACTTTCATTACATAAATTAGGACTTGCATTGAATAATTATTTTGAATGCTAAAAATAGATTTACAGTCCAAAAATCTCTTGGGAAAATCGAGCATAAGTACATATATGAAATTTTGATAATTTTTTTCTCGAAAGCCAAAGGTTTTCAATTTTTTCCGATTTTTTGCCGAGGATTTTTTATTTGTGAAAAAATCACAGAAACCAAATTTTTAAAAAATATCTTTATATAAAATATAAAAAATATGGGAGTATTTCTTGATCAATTTTATGATATTTTTGTTATTACACAATTTTTATTAAAGCCTTTGGTTTCCGAGAAATATTTGATTTTTTGAATGGACTTCAACTAATTTATGCACCGTTGATTGATTGTAACCCCATGAATTCATATTTCTTATGTCTGAAAAAAATCATAAACTTGAAAAATGACAATTTTTTTGCGAAAGGCCGCCATTTTTTTTTTGGAATCAACATTGGCAAATTCTGAGCCCGGATCTGATTTGCATACCTAAAAACATAAAGAATCGTTCTTTAGACCCAGTTGCTACTTTGTCGAGTATCTAAAATTTAGCGTTGAAAAGTTCGTGTGAAATCGACCGCGTTGGCCGTTAATGGGTTAATACATGATTAGTGCACCCTCGTGAGAAAAAATACCAGATCGCCAGTATCATATTAGCAAAGCCAATTTCATAAATAACAAATTCCCTTTGATTGGCAAGAAGAACGTCGCTCGCTTCCATTTCGCCTCATGAGACGCCTTTGCTCGCAGGGACAGTTTCGCGTTTCGGTTCCTCTTCCCTCGTTCTTAGATCGGTCTCGATGTCATATTCTTGGCCGTACTCATTTCCATGATCTTCGAATAAATACGGTTTGAGGTAATGGACATGGCATTATGCTTCATGTCTTCGAGCATCCTGGATCTTGTTTGGGCTATAGCTATGGACGATAAAATACAGGTCCACGTACTTTGGAGCCGTCTTGACCAAGACGCTTTGTGCACTAGATGATAGGACTCGGTTCTTCTTACATATCAAGTCCCCGACTTAAAAAAAACAGCTTATTTTTCGCCATTATAGTAACCGGGTTGCCTATCCTGAGCTTCATTAGCTTTAGCTGATGCTTTCTTGTGAAGCCTAGGTAGTCGTGATAACCAGCCACCCTACTCAAGCAACCGGTGATACTCCAAGCGCTGATGAGTCAGCTCATCTTGAACTATGCGAGCAGTGTCCTATGGCTTAGGTTGCCGGACGTAATTCAACATGTTCGGACACCATCCTGTCGAACTCTATACCGCCGTATTTAGAGCAAACACTGGATCGGGTAACTTCACATCCCATGTGTTGTACTTCTCGGTATTGTAAGACGCTATCATCATTTTCAGCGTGCAATTAGCACGTTTAACGAGAATGACTTCAATATGGTATGGAGGAATAGTTGTATGAAATATCTCTCGTTCCGTGAGACTATAGCATTGTTGGAGTATGACCTGCCCAAGATACCACCAACTTCCAAGCGTCTTGATCTTCTAGGGTGTTACGCAATTTGGTATCCACCTGATACGAATACAGATATTCACCTTGGATTTTCCAATCACAAATTTCTTCTGGCTGTACGTCTATAAACTGGACCGTCTACTTCAAAACGTTCCGTAATTAACTTGCCAAATTTCGATGATTGGGCCTAATGTTAAAGAGGCCCAATAAAAATGAAAATTATAAAGTGAAATTTTGAATATAAAAAATACCATCGTAATCTACGTAAAAGTTTAAGAATAAATCATCCTTGTCACAATTTGAAATGTATGACAGAGACTATTTCCTTTTATTCACGCAATGACTGTCTTTTTATAACGATAGTTTCTTGCAATACTGTACGTAAAATAGGATGTATGACAAGGTGAAATTGTCGTAGAACAATCCATTTGTCATATAAAGATGCCTGCATTAGGGACACGCCAAGTGGCGTTTGTACGGTAGGTATCATAAGTAGCATTGCTATGACCAGTGCTGGCGTAGCGCAGTGGTTAGCGTGAATGCCTTCGGATCCCAAGGGGCTTAGGTGCAAGACCCGACGCCCGCTTCTTTTTTATTCTACACTTAAAAAACTTTATGCCACAGATAATATGTATTGTTTTCAAAATTCTTTATTTTAGTATTAATCCCAAAAAGTGGAGGGTGAAATACAAGTATAATCATCGATGGAATGTTTTGTTTTTCAAATTATTGCTTTTTAAGATTGGGCCTCTTTGGTATAGGACCCAATTATTTAAATTTCGAAAAGGAGATACAATAGTTACGCTAACTTAATGTTAAGGTAGCATAGCCATCTGTCATATCCATTGATTGCAAAGAGATATCGAAATCGGCTAAAATGCATATTTTTTTGCTAATTATTTGCTAAAATATGGTGTGGCGAGATATTTTTACTTATGAAAACTAATAACGAATAATGAACAACAATATAGTGACAGATGGTATTTAACAAATAAATCTTTATAATTTTTTTTGATCACTTATACACTAAGACAGATATCATTTTATTGCTGCTCTCAATGTGGCGGGGCTACCTTAATATACCTGTATGTAGGCAAAACATGGCCCCGTTTTAGCCAATAACCTGAAGGATTGTTTATTTTTAAAAATACGAAGCAAGTCTATAATAAAGATTGGGTCCGCATTAGTGTACATATGTGTGTGACTCCGTGTGCGTGTGCGTGTGTCTGTGTGTGTGTGTGTGTGTGTGTATGCTTATGTATACTTATGCAGACACCAGAGGTTATTAATCTCTTATATTTAAAAAAAAAATAACCATCCCTTAGGTTATTCGACTAAATCAGGCCGCACTTACTTTTAACTATAGGATTATTAAATAATTGAATATCTGTGCGAAGGGAAAGGTAAAGAAAAATTTAATGGCGCACTATGTTAGCAAATAATTAGCAAAAAAATAATACATACATGATTCAACGATTAAATTAATTTTAGTTTCCATGACAACAAGAAAAACTGTTTTCCGAAAAAGTTTTCATAACTCGAAATATCTCGCCACGCCATCTTTTATTAAATAATAAGCAAAAAAATGTGCATTTTAAACGATTCGCGAAAATTCCTGGATTCTTAATTTTTGTAATTAGCGTTTTAATTAACTTTTAGGATTAGGATTGTTGCGATGAGCCATCGATAAGCAATAAATTAGAAATAAATTCTGCCGTTTGGATTAGTTGAAAATATTCATTAGGGACCAAGTTATAGCTGTGGCCGGACTAGCTCAAGATTTAAGTTGGCCCCATCGCTTTTTCTCTGAAACGGCGAGAGCAATAAAATTGTTTCTGGGGCAATAAATTAGCAATAAAAGAGCTATAAATTCAGGCATAGTTAATTATGGGGCATTTTGAAGTGGATGGGACAGCTTAATAGACGTCCTAGCCGCTCACTTACTTTTTTGGACCACGAATTATACTAGGGATCCTTAGTAGTCTGTCTCGAAGAGATGGCCGGCTCGTCTTCTTCATATATACGAGAATTAAAAATAAAAAATAAAAAGATAAAGTAGATTTAACAGAAAATGCAATATATTCGATTTTTAACTTTATATGTTTCCGAGTTATAAGCGACCGAATTAGAAGTAATTTTTACTGCTATTATTATTGGATGTCGAATAACTTCCGTAAAAGTGGCCATTGGCAAGAGATAACTTGGCTTTCTTCATATTTTTATATTATAAAAGACATACCAAAGTTAGGATGAGATCCGTTTCCCGGAGGTCATGTACTCCCCTTGTAAGATCAACCGTGAGATTGAATTCAACCGTTAGACTGATATCAGCCGTGTGATTAATCTCAACCGTCGTGAAAAACTTTGTTGTTTTATTCTTCTCTCCATATTTTTGATTGCCTCGTGCCGCTTGTGATCCTGGTGCTGTGCTGGTGACCTAGTGAAGCGGTGATAGTTTATTCAGCGACGGCGCAGCCCAGGAAGCTAAGGAGAGTAGCGACCACGCAGACTTCGCCTGTTTATTTAATTATCCACCGCCGCTCACGCACTGTAAGTGCCAGTTTTGTAGTCTCTCTCTCTCTTTTTCTCTTTATTTATTCCGCGCATCGACCTGCGATCCCGCGTGCAGCGGCACGCGTGTTTTACTTTTGTTTGATGATATATTCTTGGTTTTTTTATTTTAAATTAAACATCGTGTTTTCTCTCTTATTGTTTGCCCTTTTATTTTCGTTCGCGTTCGCTAAGTAAAGGATACCGCCGTCTCCGCCTATACGTGTCTTATAGACTCGTATTATTACTGAGCGGCTGATCGTGTAGTGAGACTATTGTTTAACGGTAGTCAATTGATATTATTTATTATTATTATCAAAAAAATAGCAAAACCGTTACAGTATATATATAAAATCGTGAAATTTTTCCGATTTGTTCTTAATAATTCAAAATTTTCACATGGAATTCGATGAACTAGAGCTCTAGCACCCCCAGAAATCGTACACAAACTATTTTTCCTTCAAAACCGTACCTATATGAATGTCGCGATTTAACTTGGGAAATCCAATATGATATATCAGATATATGTACTGTAATATTTATATTATATATATATATATATATATATGGGCTATTTCACGTCAAGTGGTACGATGAAAATTTTAAATCGCTCCAAAATTTGAGAATAGGCTGGAAATATCTTCCAGAAGATAGAAAAAAAATTTTAGGTGTTAAAAATAATTTGCCTAAGAGTTATTCCACCATCAAAAATGGAATTTTTTCAATTTTTTAGGAAAATTGCTATTTTCAAAGCCATTTATCTCAAAATCTATTGATTTTTTTTAAAAAGCATTACAAACAACTTTTGTTCAAAATAATCTTTAGAACTTATCTACCTGGGTTACAATTCTTAATTTTAAATTCTCGAAGAGATAGGACACCCGGAAATATTGAATATCAACAAAAGGCGACCACCCACAATCGATTTTGATCTATCACCGCTCAAAAGATCACATTTTTCGAGAGCTTTCTAATGGCGGTGATTAGATTATTGGCCAAGACCAGTGATGAAAGTTATGCCTCATAAACCTCATAAAATCACTAATTTTCATGTATTTTAAGGTATAATTTTCATCAGTGGTTTTGGACAATAATCTAACCACCGCCATTCGAAAGCTCTCGAGAAATGTGATCTTTTGAGCGGTGATAGATCAAAATCGATTGTGGGCGGTCGCCTTTTTTTGATATTCAATATTTCCGGGTGTCCTATCTCTTCGAGATTTTAAAATTAAGAATTGTAACCCAGCTAGATAAGTTCTAAAGATTATTGTGAACAAAAATTGTTTGTAATGCTTTTTCAAAAAAATCAATAGATTTTGAGATAAATGGCTTTGAAAATAGCAATTTTCCTAAAAAATTGAAAAAATTCCATTTTTGATGGTGGAATAACTCTTAGGCAAATTATTTTTAACACCTAAAATTTTTTTTCTATCTTCTGGAAGATATTTCCAGCCTGTTCTCAAATTTTGGAGCGATTTTTTCAATTTTCATCGTACCACTTGACGTGAAATAGCCCATATATATATATATATGGGTGGTTCTCTGTGACATCGAAGATGAAAAAAATAAATATTGCTATAACTGTGGGAATATGTTTTAGAGGTATCCAGTAGTTCTCCTGAATTTTTTCAGATTTTTTCTGGGCCATTATTTTAAGTTACAGAGAGTCAAAGTTGACATTTTAGCACTTTTTTGCATTATATGCCCATTATCATGACTTTCTAGCTCCCAGGGGATGCATTTTTCACTAAAAACATAAGTATGACTTTTTTTGTAAAATTTTCCGAACTTTTCATTAAAAATACTTTTAAAGACATAAATATATGCTGTCACTCTCTTGTAAGCCATTTAAACCTTAAATAGTGAATATCAGCAATTCTGCTCCGGACTCTGGTAACCTAGTCCTGTCTAAAAGATGTCTTTCTATAGTCAGAAACTGCCTAAAAATTTCCAGAGTGGGTTTAAATCATTAAGATCACTTATGGTCAAAATATCCGGGAAAAGTGCCCGAAATATTAATAGAAACGTATATTTGTTGCCTTATAACGATGAATCTAGTAGCATGATCATTGCAAAAAAATTTATGCACTTACCTTGGAATGGTAGAAAAGTATCTCCACTTGTTTCAGTATCCATCTAATCCCCTGTAAGCTGCTAAAAATACAAATATTATTATAAAATTATAAAAAATTATTTTTTAAACATTTATAATGCTGGATTTTTAGTTTTACATCCCTTACAAGAATTATAATACTAGTCTGAAGGATTACTATAAAAGTATCAACATTATTATTATTATTATTCAGCAATACATTGTTTAGATTTCACAAACTTGTCACTGTCACGTTATCATATTATTCATTATAATTATATATCCGATTTATTTATATATCTTTTGTATTAAATACGTATATTCAGTTATTGTAATAATGATGTTTGTATATTTATAGTAATCCTTCAGATTAGTATTATAATTCTTGTAAGGGATGTAAAACTAAAAATTCAGCATTATAAATGTTTAAAAATTAATTTTTTACATTTGTATAATAATATTTGTATTTTTAGCAGCTTACAGGGGATTAGATGGATACTGACACAAGTGAAAATACTTTTCTACCACTCCAAGGTAAGTGCACAAATTTTTTTGCAATGATCATGCTAATAGATTCATCGTTATAAGGCAACAAATATACATTTCTATTAATATTTCGGGCACTTTTCCCGGATATTTTGACCATAAGTGATCTTAATGATTTAGACCCACTCTGTAAATTTATAGGCAGTTTCTGACTATAAAAAGACATCTTTTAGACAGTATTAGGTTACCAGAGTCCGGAGCAGAATTACTGATTTTCTCTATTTAAGGTTTAAATGGCTTACAAGAGTGTGACAGCATACATTTATGTCTTTAAAAGTATTTTTAATGAAAAGTTTGGAAAATTTTACAAAAAAAGTTATGTTTTTAGTGAAAAATGCATCCCCTGGAAGCTAAAAATTCATGAAAATGGGCATATAATGCAAAAAAGTGCTAAAATGTCAACCTTGACTCTCTGTAACTTAAAATAATGGTCCAGAAAAAATCTGAAAAAATTCAGGAGAACTACTGAATACCTCTAAAACATATTCCCACAGTTATAGCAATATTTATTTTTTTCATCTTCGATGTCACAGAGAACCACCCATATATATATATATATATTGTGTTTTCTTGTTAGTAATATGATTTTTTAAATTATGTGTGACAAAAAAAGTAATTAATTATGAAGTTAATCATGAAAAACGGATGTTACAATGCTTTGATATAAAATTATAATATAAATATTTATAGTAGACTTTGTGACGAGTGACGATATCGAGTCACTCGAGATGGATCTCCGTCGCGTGGCTCTTACGGCCATTTGACGAAACTTTGCAAGGGACGGGATGGAGGGGTGACGGTAGGCAGTCTAATTGATTCATTCTCTTGTGTGTCGTGGAACAAGGTGATACTCTCAGAGAGCTCTTGCTGAGGACAGACCGGTCGAAGGAACGGAAGCACCCCGAGTCATCAGAGGAGCACAAGTAAGGCTCTCTTCGTTCTTTAACCCTGTTATTGGGGGAATCATCTGGGCAGGGCAACGAGCCCGTACAATCCGCGTGCTCTCTTCGTATCGCAACTTTGCATCGGCGTAATATTTAGTTTTGCTCGCGTCCCAACCGATCGTGCGTTTCCGTATGCCTCCTAATATTCGTGCGTTGTGATTCGTGTATTTTCGCGAAGTTTGTAATAAAAGATTTTTTAATTTCTTTTCTCGGCTCTCACTCATTGAGATTTTCCATATTACCCCAAGTCTTCCACTTTCTAATCCGGGAAGCAGACAAGCTCGTGGTACTCGTCTACTCTTTCTCAGTTCGTATTTCCGGAAGTAGGCTCGTTTCCGAGCCCCATGTCAACGTACGCAGTAGCCGTCGGGAAAACGACGAGCCGTTGACAAGGTGCTGCGGTAGTCCGGTTGTGCGCGAAGTCAAGTTCGCCGTGCACAACCTCGAATCGGCTGTTCTCTGCATTGTTTCCGTGCATTGGAGAAAAAACCCCGACAGCCTCGTTACAACTTATAATCAGTTTGCTTAAAAACTTCAAGTGTATGTGTATATATAAACTATATTTGGTGCTGCTCTGTGGTTTATGTTTATCTTTTAAATCGAAGAGTTAGCAGTTTAAATAATACATATTCTATTTTAAATTTTGACTCTAAATCGCCCGTGCATGTATTTATTACAAAGTATTATATAAATTCAAATCGGTATTTCCGAACTAATGTCCCGACCTGGGGACGTTGATTTTTTTCTTTCTCGATCTTTCCTTAATTAATTTTCTAATACCTCTGGCAACATTTAAGACTTAGCGATATGCAAGTAAGTTGCTAATAAAAGAGGGTTTTGTGCAATATTTGAAAAAATATTGAGCAACACAAATTAGTTCGGAAATACCGATTAAAATTTATAAAATACATATTCTATGTTATTTTGAAATTCTAACATATTAAAAAATTATCAGAATCAGTTAGTCAAATGTAGGACATTTTTTAGTGTACATACAAAAGAAATTGCTAGTTTAACATTGAGTTACGCAAAATATTGGTCATTAGCATATTAAGAATTTCGTATAAATACTTATGTACAACGTATAAATACATATGATAGCATAATGTTCGCGCCAATCGTGAATGTTATATATATTCAATTTACTCTTAGTATTTATACTTTAAATCAAGCGTCGAGACAATCGTTGCTTTCGAAAGGTTCGCGTTTGTTTATATTTTTGGCGCTTACTTTGCGTCAAGAACGATTGCGGCGTTCGAGCTGCTTAGCTCTCTCGCGTCGTCTAATATAGCATTAGTATAGATACCGACTTGCTCTCGGTCTAGAGGCTCCGAAAGCTCTCCCGGTTAGCTGTATTTTTCTTAAAACCCGGGATAATTTTTAGTTATATTCTAAATTACTTTGTTATTAGTTTTAGGTTTATTTGCTATTAGTTTTTTATATAAATAAAACAGCTAATTATTTATAGATAAAAACTGTTGTGATTTTGCCTTCTTTTTACATCCTTCCACGCCCGTAAGATAATCAGCGGCTTATGTCTGTTGTGAATTTGTTGACCTTTAGTGTTAAACTGTTTTTACGTCTATCGCGCTCTTTCAGTTATTTAAAAGGCTTCAACATATTTTTGGTCCTTCGAGCCGGATAGATCTTATTTGCGGCATGTGGAAAAGGAGGCAATTATATTTACAAGTTCTGAACCTAATCTTGGAGTTTTCGGTTATTAAAATAACCTGTTTTTAAAAAGTGTTACTTCTCATGGACATTCATCAGGAGATGATTTTTACTGAATCGGGACAAAACTATAATTCAGTGAAGTGGTGAGTGTAACAGTGTAAGAGTAAAATAATAAAAATAAAAAGCCAACGATCAGCTTGTGACGTCACAGTTCTTCACTCGTAGACGAGGAAACATACATCCCTTCTACTACGCTGCCTACTTCTCTCTCGCTCGCGCAAAGGAATAAAGGAAAAGTATAGCAGCTCGCTTTGCGTCGCACACATCGTACTCGCATTGTTTTTGTCGACAGCAAGTGTTTACACACAGGTGACTTCCAACGTAGCTCTTACATCGCGATCACGAATATACTGCTTATATTATTATAATTCAAAACGTGGAGTAAAAAGGAACTTTCTATACATTTTTTAATTATTTAATTTTGCCTTTTCAAAATGGCTACTAATGAACAAAATGAATTATTAGCCAGGCAAAAAACTACTGCTAAATATATAGGCAATTTTGTTGACAATACTCTGAAATCGATAAGTTTGAAAAAAGCTAGTCCTACATATTACCGTTCTCGATTAGAAATCTTAGAAAATTATTGGCGTTTGTTTACTGATAATCATTTTAAATTAATTCCTTACGAAGACGTACTTAAAGAAAGATCGTATTTTTATGAAGATTATTATTCTTCTGCCACCGAAGCATATACCGACGCTAGATGTTATTTACTTGATAGAATCTCAGAAACACAAACTTCTTCCGTAAACGTACAAAGTTATACTCAACCTCAAATGCCTGCTCTTAGTAGCCATTCTGCGGTCGAAAAATTAAAATTGCCTAATTTTTCTGGCAAACAAGATGAGTGGGAGACCTTCAAACAAAAATTTTCTTCGATGATTGTTCCTGACGCGTCTATGTCCACCATTATTAAATACCAACATCTTTGCAACTGTTTAGAAGGAGAAGCATGGGATCGAATTAATCACTTTCGATCGAGCAAGGTAATTTCACAACTGCATGGCAGACTTTGTGCAAAAGATACGATGATAGGCGATTACGTTTATACGGCAAATGGGTATATTATCTAATTTGCCTTCTGCTACAAAGGAAAACGCCTCACATTTAAATACGTTATTAAACGCTGCAAACGAGAGTATTAATATTTTTCGTGCTGTTGACAGATCGGTAGATGCGTGGGATGATATAATTGTCTATTTTCTTGAAATTAAATTAGCTCCATCAACAAAATTAGATTGGCAAAAAGAAATGCAGTCTTTCAAAGATGATGAAATGGATTTTCCAAAATACTCTTCTATAAAAGCTTTCATTGACGAACGACTTCGCGCTCAGGATAGAGCACAAATTAATATCGGCTCGGAAAATTCTCGCGTTGCCTCTGTAGGTAAACAAGCGTCATCTGAAGACAGAAAATTGCCTCTACGTTTTGATTTAAATAGGAAACCATTTCGCAAAGATTATAGTAGTGTATCTAATTACACTACAACAGGCAAAAAATCTGTGCTTGTTAAGCAATATTCAAATTGCTCATTCTGTAACGATAAACACTTTTTAAGTTACTGTACAAAATTTTCAAATTGTTCACAGGAAAAAAGAACCGAACATGTAAAAAACAACAATCTCTGTTTAAACTGCCTTGGTTCTGGACATCAGGTGGACAAATGCATATCAAAAGGAAAATGCCTTGTTTGCGGAGGTAAACATCATACAAAACTACATTCTGATAAACTAACCTCCAGTCTCGATGACACTTCAAGTTCGGCTTCCAACGTCTCTAAATCTGTATCTATGAGCCATGCTGTTTCAAATTCAGTGCAAACCTGTGCCGCATCTTGTGGTAAGAACGTTCTGCTTACTACGGCGTGTGTGATCCTTCAGTCACCTGATGGAACTGCTGTAACAGCTCGTGCCTTACTGGATTCTGGCGCCGAAGAATCCTTCTTATCTGAACACATGGTTCAACTTTTAAACTTAAAAAAGAGACATACAAATGTTGTTATTTCTGGTGTTGGAGCAACTACATCTGCTATTTCTAAAAGTCGCGTATCTGTTGTATTAAAATCTCAAACTGATTCTGATTTTAATTTCAAATTTTCAGCTCTTGTTCTAAAGAAGCTGACATCTGTACTGCCTAGAAAGGAAGCTTCATATGCTTCTTGGGATCATCTCAAGGATTTGACATTTGCCGATCCTCATTTCTGTCAACCTGGCAGAATAGACTGTATCTTAAATACCGAGGTCTATGCACAAGTCATAAGGCCTGGGGTCAAAAGTGGATCATTAGGCACTCCGACCGCCATTAATTCTGTATTTGGTTGGCTTGTCATGGGACCCACAGGTGAGGATACGACTATATCAACTTCAGTCAATTTTCATGCTACAGTTGACCATGGACTTTCGAATGCTGTTTCTCGATTTTGGGAAATCGAATCTGTGTCAACTACTGATCGTTTATCTCCAAAGGAAGAGGATTGTTATCAACACTTTAAGGATACACATTATCGAAATACAGAAGGACGGTTCGTTGTAAGGTTGCCTTTTTCCCAGACACCTGAATTTTCTGATACATGGTCTATTGCATTATCGTGTTTGGCACGTTTGGAGAAGCGCTTTGATAGGCAACCTGAATTAGCTGTCTCTTACAAGCAATTTATGGCCGAATATGTCGAATTAGGTCATATGGAAGAAGCATCTGTTGAGGTAATAAAATCTGATTCATATTACTTACCACATCATCCTGTAATCAAGCAAGATGGTAGCAAGAAGCTACGAGTTGTATTTAATGCCTCACAGGCAGATAATATTGGAATATCTCTAAATTCTGTTTTGCATGTAGGTCCAAAGCTACAGGAAGACGTTTTTCACATTCTGCTTAGATGGTGCTTCAAAAGAATCGTTTTTACTTGCGACATAGTAAAAATGTTTAGGCAATTTTTAATGCACAATGATGATAAAAATTGGCAACTTATTTTTTGGCACTCAGATACCTAATCACCGATTAAAACCTTTAAATTATCTACTGTTACGTATGGCACGGCCAGTGCTCCTTTCTTATCTAATGCCTGTATGCTTCAGCTAGCAGATGACGAAGAGAAGAAATATCCAATTGCAGCAGAAATTCTCCGAAAAAATCGTTATGCTGATGATTTTTTCGTAGGGGGGGACAACCTCCAAGAAACTTTAAAAATGAGAGAACAATTATTAAATATTTTGGCATCGGCAGGCATGGATGTAGGAAAATGGGGTACAAATTCTGTTGAGTTACTGAAAGACTTAAAAATTAAAGAAATGTTGAGTGACGAACGAGTATTAGCTGAAAACGATGTGGTCTCTACATTAGGTTGAGGTGGATTCCTAAGGAGGATGTTTTTTGTTTTAAAATTAGTACCTCAAATACGCCAGCTAAGATATCAAAAAGAAATATCTTATCTGAAGTCGCTAAATTATATGATCCGATTGGTTGGTTATCGCCAGTTATAGTAAGAGCAAAACTCATTTTACAAGATTTGTGGCTGCAAGGAACAGATTGGGATGCTGAAGTATCACCGCAAATTGAAAGGGTCTGGCTGTTGTTCAAGTCTCAACTGCCTGATTTGGAAGCTATTCGAATTCCTCGTTGGTTCAATACTTTCAGCGACACTCATAGGACATTGCACGGATTTTGTGATGCCTCCGAGAGAGCTTATGCAGCTTGTGTATATCTCGTTACAAAAAGGGATAATGGATACTCAAGGTTAGTTGCTGCTAAATCCAAGGTTGCACCGATTAAGGTCATTAGTCTTCCAAAATTGGAATTGTGTGGTGCAAGTCCTACTTGTTGACTTAATCTCTTCTATTTTGCCTAAGCTAGATTCACAACCAATACAGATTTATTGTTGGTCTGATTCCAAAGTTGTTTTGGCTTGGATAAAGGGCATCCATCGCGATGGAAAACATTTATAGCAAATCGAGTTAGTCACATTGTAACATCATTGCCTTCGGTTACCTGGAAACACGTAAGATCAGGCGATAATCCAGCAGACTATGCCACAAGAGGTATTCAAGCTTCTATTCTCAAATCTTCCTTGCTTTGGTGGCAAGGTCCAGTATGGTTGCAGTTACCAGAAAAAGATTGGCCGTCTTCTACTGAGATTTTGCACACCAACTTAGAAAAAAGGAATTCTGAATAAGCCATAATCATGCTGTACAAATTGATAATTGGTTTTCTGACTGGTGTTTGAAATTTTCTTCATATGATAAACTTGTACGTATTCTTGCTTATATATGTAGATGGAGAAGAAACGCGAATGTACTGCAAGAAAAAAGACGCACCAATTGGTTATCGGCTGCTGAATTACATCTTGGACGTAACTGCCTTCTGAAGGCAATTCAACTGAATCATTTTGCTGAAGAAATCGAGTCGTTGCTTAAAACCAAATCTGTATTTTCTAATAGTTCTATTCGCCGATTGTTACCATTTATTGATAGTGATGGTTTACTTCGTGTAGGAGGAAGACTTCAGAATTCGTTTTTAAGTGAGTCGGAGAAACACCCAATAATCTTGCCTTCAAATCATTATATCACAAAACTTATTATTCAGAAGGCACATCTACTAACTCTCCATGGAGGTCCTGCGTTAGTACAAAATCATTTATCACAATCGTTTTGGATTGTTAGAGGTCGAAATCTGATTCGTAATGTTGTTCGGCGTTGTGTAAAATGTGCTCGCTACAATGCATCTACTATGGAACAACAAATGGGACTATTACCTGCTGTACGTACCAAACCTGCAAAACCTTTTACATTTACTGGTCTGGATTACGCTGGACCATTTTCTGTACGTGCTTCAACGGGAAGAGGTTATAAATCCTTTAAGGGATATGCTGCTATTTTTATATGCATGGTAGTTAAGGCAGTGCATATTGAGATTGTATCAGATTTAACTAAAACTGCCTTTCTAGCAGCTTTCTCTCGTTTTTCGGCCATTCGAGGTTTATGTAAAGTTCTTTATTGTGACAACGCAACTACATTTAAGGGTGCTGAAGCTGAACTTCATCAATTATTCAGTGCTACATCTGCCTTAAGTCAAGAAATCGCAGCTGCGATTGCTCAAGATGGTGTAACATGGAGTTACATTCCTCCTAGAGCCCCGAATTTCGGAGGTCTGTGGGAATCAAATGTCAAATCTTTCAAGCGTCATCTAGTTAGAGTCATTGGCGATTTCAAGCTTACTTTTGAGGAATTTCAGACAGTTGCCTACAAGATTTCAGCCTGTTTAAACTCTCGACCATTGAGTGTACTCAGTAGTAATGCCGAAGATGCCCCAGTATTAACTCCAGGACACTTTTTAATTGGCAGTCCTATGATTTCTCCGCCTGAACCTTTAACATCCGAGGAACCTACGAATGCCTGTTCAAGGTGGCAAACTGTGAGTAGAATGAATAATCACTTTTGGCAAAGATGGAATCGTGAGTTTCTTAGTCAAATTCAACAAAGAGCTAAATGGTTTGTATCCAAATCGTTCAATACAGATCAGAGATATTGTCTTATTTAAGGACGAATTGATGCCTGCTTCTAAATGGCCATTAGCTAAAGTCATAGCTATTCATTCCGGTTCAGATGGACTTGCCAGAGTTGTGACAATTAAAACTGCTGTTTCGGAATACAAAAGACCTGTTATTAAACTTATTTGATGCCCTTTAACGAAGAAGCTACAAATGATTTCGTTCAACTTCAACAGTCTGTGTCTGATAAAGGCACTCGAAGAGAGAAGATTAACTGACAAATATATCAAGAAATTTGTAACTTTTTATTTATCCTTTAATTTGTATTATTTCGCTTAATTCTAATATTTAAAATTTCTGTAATGTCATTCATATTTTGCTTTGCATTATATAGAATCAATTCGTTTATTCATTACTATAAGATTTATAATTTTGATAAATTTGATTTGCCTTTTATCCATGATTTAAACCGCTTATTTGATCGGTTTAAGGCGGGCGGTATGTTTCGCGCCAATCGTGAATGTTATATATATTCAATTTACTCTTAGTATTTATACTTTAAATCAAGCGTCGAGACAATCGTTGCTTTCGAAAGGTTCGCGTTTGTTTATATTTTTGGCGCTTACTTTGCGTCAAGAACGATTGCGGCGTTCGAGCTGCTTAGCTCTCTCGCGTCGTCTAATATAGCATTAGTATAGATACCGACTTGCTCTCGGTCTAGAGGCTCCGAAAGCTCTCCCGGTTAGCTGTATTTTTCTTAAAACCCGGGATAATTTTTAGTTATATTCTAAATTACTTTGTTATTAGTTTTAGGTTTATTTGCTATTAGTTTTTTATATAAATAAAACAGCTAATTATTTATAGATAAAAACTGTTGTGATTTTGCCTTCTTTTTACATCCTTCCACGCCCGTAAGATAATCAGCGGCTTATGTCTGTTGTGAATTTGTTGACCTTTAGTGTTAAACTGTTTTTACGTCTATCGCGCTCTTTCAGTTATTTAAAAGGCTTCAACACATAATGATCTCAAATAAAGATTAAATATGCTTAAATAAAAAAAAATACTTATGTAATATATAATGATATGGTTAAATATTTTGAAAAGTTTTTATTTCATTTTAGGCTCAAAATAGACAAACGCAACAGCTGGCTGCTGCAAAAATGTGTGCTCTAGAAGGAGAAGACGACCTAAGTGACTTTATGATAGAAATTGACATATTATCCGAGTGTAAGCATCCAAATGTTGTTGAACTATATGAAGCATATTTTATAGACGGAAAGTTGTGGGTAAGAAATAATTAAAACTATTTCTCGTGTTATTTTATCAAAATGAATGTAGCATTATCAAGGAGAGGCTAAATCAAATGTTTCCTGGCCACACAGGCTTGAGGCACTGCAGTTAGATGAGAAATTCGTTTGTTCTATTCAACACTGAAACCGAAAATTGATCGCCATATCCATTTTTACAATAAACAATTTAATAATGCTTGGTATATGCTTCAAAATCAGTAACGCCATCTATCTTTTGATCCGTGAACAGATTTTTAGAAATCGATTGTTAAAGTGTCGCTATCGTGTCATTCACGGGTAAGAACGCTCCGAATTTCAAGTGTAGCGTTGAAATATGAAATATTTTGCATATCGAACATGATTAAATTGTTTATTGTAACTATGACTATGACGGTCAATTAAGGGGGTCCCAAAGTCAATTTTTATTCTCTATCATATCGACTGAGTAAATCAAATAATCGATTTTAATTAAATAATTATAATATTATATGTAGAAATAAGAGTTTATTGCCCTTCGTATATGAATTATTTAAGTGTGTGCAAAATTTGGGACAGAAATATTCTCACATTTTTGTTTAAACCCTTACCAAAAATTCTGAGTATGCTTTGCCCGTTGCACATTTTTGGTAAGGGACTACATAGAAACGAGATAATATTTTTGTCTCAAACTTTGTATATAGTTAACTTATTCATATATAAAGAGAACTGTGCTCCTAATTATATTAAGTTTAAGAAAAAAATAGCAGATTTTAATACTGCGACAATAACAAAATAAAATCTTATGCCATAAATTTCTGTTTGATGGCGCCAGGGTAGAATGATACAAAAGTCACGCTAGCGCGTCAGCCGTCAACTGAAGGTGTCGGCTGCGCGGCCCACTGACCACTTTTTTCAAAGTTGTCGATTTGGCGTTTATTAAAAACTGATTATTATTTAAAGTAAGTACTGTTTAGATATAAAACTTGTTATAAGATCTTTCAGTACGTAATTGCAACTTATTTTATAGTTGAAATTAATTTTACAAGGACGACAGATGTATTTTATCTTATAATTACAGCTTTGACGGCTTTATCTTCAGAACAAAATATAACTTCTGCTTTTACAAACCTTATCAAACTATGTACATATATTGAAATGCACTTTCAGGAATCAGGTACCAAGTTCTGTGTCTATAGAATGAAATTAAGTCGAGGAAAGTCGGTTATCAATTTTGCAAATGAACAATTTGCTGAATATCTTTAGAGCAATGCATTGCCGATACATAAAACTTGGTACATGATTTCTGAGTGTGCATTTCAATATATGTGCACAGTTTGACAAGGTTTGTAGAAAAAGAATCTGTTTTTGCTCTGAAGCTAGAGCCGTTAAATTTATATGTTGGATGTTAAGGAGCGAGCACAATCAGTGTAGCTATTCGTAGCAAGGCTCCCCTCCCCGACCGCGGAGCTCTCGAGCTCTCGGCTTCTCGGGCCTGCGAAGCGAACGTGCGCGGCGCTGTTGCGCGGGAGCAGCTCTCTCGCTTCGTCTCACTCGTTCTAGAACGATTGTGGACGCCGGACGTGCTTCTAGTATTTTGCTCGACCATAAGTTTTTATACAGCTCGAGTTTTTTGTATATTTAGTTTAAGTGTAAATTGAATTAATCTAAGTATAAAAGAAGGTAGTGTTTTTATTATTAATACTCCCTTTCCCCTCTCTCCTACAGAATAATTTAAAACCTCAACAGGTTATGGGCCCAGCACGTTTCCACTGCGCGCTGAGGTGTCTGTAGATTGAGAGTGAGAGAGAAAACCGTGCTCGCGAGTGAAGTGAGTTTTTCTTCTCGTTACTGAGTGTTTAACGACTTGGAGGTTCTTTTCAGCTCGACGGAGGAGATTTTCCTGGACAGACCACGAGGGGTTACCCGTTTTTTTTCTATAAAGTGTTAAGCTGGAAGGAAGGAAGATAAAGAAAGCTGGATTCAGCATGCCAAAATCGAGAGGTGAGTGGTTGTTGGTTTTGAAATGTGCGCGATCGCGTGTGATGGGCAAGCTTCCTTCTAAAGATAATAAAATTCGTAAGTCCGACGCATAATTATGAAATAATAAATCTTTAGTGAAATTAACCGGGGAACCCGTGTGTCCAATATCGTTTTTTATTTTTATTTAATCTTTTGAGAGCAAGCTCGAGTAAAAATTCTGTTGGAAGTGAATTCTAAGAAATCTAAGATGGCGGCGCGTAACGGACGAAAAAAGGAGAGAAACGAGTTTTTGGCGCAGACGCGCGCCATTTTTGTTTCTCTCTCTCTCTCTCTCTCGCTCCTGCATGATGGTAGGTGGAGAAAGCAAGTCCGCGCGCATTGTTGCTAAGGAAGATTAATTATACTTCCGGCCGCCATTAGCTCGAAGGTAAAATACGTAGATATTGTTACGTTAAATTCAACTAAAATTCAGAATGAAGATCGAATTAAAGTAAATTAAATAAATTTGAATAAATTCAAATTAAATAAGATGAAATGAAATTAAATTAAATAAATTCAAATTTATTGGATTAAATACGCTGGAATAAAATTAAAATTAACTGCAATAGAAAATTAGCTTGATGAAAATTTTGAAAACAGTTAACTGTGAAATAAATTAATTTAACAGATGAGAGGAATCTGAGACTATTCCTGCTCATGCAAGACAACGAGCTCGGACTGACGGAACGACATCCGGACGAGTCCATATTCGTGGAGATGGACGAGAATGAGACCATCTACCTAAAATTGTCAGGAGGCGAAACATATAAAATTGGTAAAGCTCGAGTTTCATTAACTTAGTTGGAGTAATTATTGGATGTCACCTGACCAAATTAAATAAAATAAATTAAATTAAAGCTGAAATTGCATGCAAACAGATCCAAATTAAAGTGTTGGTCGGCACGCGCAGTGTAGTGTATGTTGTTCCACATGCATTGTGTATGCTGTGAAATCACAGGAATTATTGAAAATTAAAATCAGGTGTTTAGCATCGTTCTTTTTATTGTGTTCATAAACTGAGTGATTGCTCGTAAACTAAATAACGCCGCTGTGATAAAATATTGTTTTCTTGATTGTGTTCATTAGAAGAATAAATATTTATTTGTGAAATAAATTACAGACAACTCAACTATCGAGGAGGAGACGTTGGCTTCTGTCAAGAGGTGGCTTCGGTCGAGGAGTCATCCTCAAACCAACATGGGGAGACTCGGTCCTCACAGCTGGAGTCTTCTGATAAGCCTGACGACAAAACGGCCGGAAAGCTCGATGATAACGAAAAGGATGATAGCTTGATTAGTCAACTAAGCTCGAAATTACAAGGTAATAAATCCACCCCAGTTGTAAAATCAGAACAAAAGGTTAAACTGGATTTGGATCTGTATAAAATTCGTCAGCGATTGAGGACAACAAAGCTTGATTTTGATTCAAAAGGAGAAAATAACCCTATCGATTCAACATTTGAAAATGTTGAAGTTAAAAATAATTTAAATAATTCAAATGCTGATTTTGATTTTGAATGTTCAGATTTGATAAAATGAGTTCAAAAGCTGGAGGCTGAAAATGAAAATTTTAAAAGAAATATGAAGTCAGACTCGCTCGTGCAGTCAACCTACAAAGGGCAAGATGATGTGGCGGGCGAGCTTATAAAGCACAAATATAGCATAGATGAAAGGCTTAGCTGGATGGAGAATAAGGTTCGGAACTGGGTAGATGAGGAAGAAAGTTATCAGCTGGATGTTAAGAAGTCTGCCCAAGCCACAGCATCTGATAAGGTAATGAATTCTGATGCTAATAAGAATCCAACGGATGAAGAGATGTTGGATAAAATCAGTTCGACTTATATTTCCCAAGTAGTTCAACAGGAATTAAATAAGAGAAATTTAAATAACGATTCAAGCTTGATTAAAGATACAATTCAAATAGAGGTAAATGGTAGGGAAAATATCGTTCGAAGAGAATATAAATTAACAAACAACTTAGATATGGATTCTTTTATGGATTATGTAAACTCGGAACTTACTGTTTGTGATTTGCTTTATATCATTGATCCTACTATAGATTCAGCTCGAAGATTAAATGTTGAAAGGGTTAAAAAGGATACCGTAAGAGTTCGAGATATTCTTATAAATCGTATAGATAATTCTTATCATTCAAAAATAATTCATATTCGTGACCCTGTTGAACTGTTTGATAAAATAAAACATATTAAAGAAAATGAGACGACCTTAACGACGACAAGCTTGAGAAAAAGGCTGCACAGCCTTAGATATAATCCAAATCGGGAAAAGGCGTCTGTATTTTCGGATAGATTCGATGATGTAGTTCGAAAATACAATAAACTACCTGATACTCCTGAACTCTCTGAAATTGAAGTGAGAGATGCATTTTTCGAAGCAATCGTAACTAATCTCCCTCGAGTGAGGGAAACTGAATTTATAAATAAAAATGCGACCGGAAAATTATTAACGATTGATCAATTAAAAGATTATATTGTTCAGCAGGAAGCAGTTTGAAGTGATAAACCGGTCGGGCAGAAGGACAGTACAGCTGGAGTAAAGGCTTACGTGGTGTCAAACCTCAGCATGACATGCTACAACTGCGGTAATAAGGGTCACCATAGCAGTGAGTGCACGAGAAGCGGAAAAATGTGCTTCCGCTGCAAGAGGTACGCAGGTCACGTGAGGGCCGATTGTCCTTACACGGAGAAACAGCTGGAAGAAATCCTCCGTGAAAATGAGCGTCAGAGAAGGTATGAATTTCCAAATTCAACTCCTTTTAATAAAAGGGGTAGTTCTAAGCTCGGAGTAATACGCCGAAACAGTGACGGTCCTGTAGGCGGTACAAAAGTGAAATACTTTAAGGCTGACAGAGGCCGAGGTCGAGACCGCGGTCGAGGCAGATGGCATAATCGAGGTAGGGGAAAAGCCTCAACTGCGGAAAATAAAGTTAAAACCGGTGAGTCTGTGAGTTTATTCACAAACACTCAGCTCGACGATATAAATAATTCTGAAAATAGTCGGCTTATTAGATTTCTGGCAGACTCTGGTGCTACTGAGCACATGGCAAATTCGAAATTGATCTTTAAGACTCTTGATAGTAATATTCGACCTGATATAAAATGCGCGAATAGTGATGAATCCGCGACTATAAAATCCGAAGGGATAGGTGATATAGTTGGATGTACTAATAATAAATTTGTAAGCTTGAATAATGTGTTTCCGGTATTTACAAACAACCGCATTGGATAATTGAATTGGAGCCGAATAACTTGATTGATAAAAGGAATAAATATTCTAAATTTAACAAAGTAATTGCTTATGTCACCACAAGAAGGCGAGTGTATGAAGATACACAAACAAATAAAGAAACTAAGCTTGAAGATCAAAACCTAAACGAAATTGTATCAGTAGAACATGAACAAAACATGCTTGAAGTATAATGGAAACGGATGTTAATAAATTTAATGAAGTTGAAAGTTTCCAGAGGTTAAAGGCTTAAAAAAATTTTAAGTTCGATGATTCTTTATTAACTTGGGAAATTTGTATGATGTCTAAACTTAATAAATTACCTTTTAATTCCATGAGACAAAGGATGACTCAACCACTTCAGATTGTTCATGCTGATACGATGGGTCCAATCAGCCCGACTTCTCATCCAAAAGGATATAGGTTCATATCCGTATTTATCGATGACTTTTTACGACTTGCTATGGCTTATCCCATGAAAAGTAAGAGTGAAACTGGATATTGCTTGGAATCGTTTATTAAAAGCTCGAGGAACATGCTTGGCTATGATGCCAAATTCTGTTATCTGCGATGTGATCAAGGTACAGAATTTACAGGAGGTATTGGATAAGTACGGAGCTGAATTGGATCCAGCCACCCCTGATACCCCACGGCATAATGGCGTAGCTGAACGTTTTAATCAAACGATTCAAAAGAAAGTTCGAGCTTTGATTTTTGACGCACGTCTGCCTGAGAACATGTGGGACTTAGCCTTGAATACAGCTACTTATGTTTATAATAGAACTCCTCACATCGCGAATGAAATGATCTCCCCTTTGCAAAAATTCAATCCGAATTTAAAAGTAAATGTAGAACAGTTGAAACGATTTGCTAGTATAGCTTATATCAAGGTTCAGAGAAAGGTTGGTCCTAAATTTAATCCGCTTGGAAAGCGAGTAGTTTTTATTGGATATAGACCAACTGGCTATTTATTTTTAAAACCCGAAGACGGGAAATACTACGAAAGCAGAGATGTTCGATTCAACGAGAAAATCGTCTTTGGAGATAAATACAGTAAGAGAAGCATTAAAAATTGGGCAAATCCGCTGGAAGAAATAAACCAAGATAACTGGTTTACTAAGTTTGATGAAGAAAAGACTACTCCGATATCAGAAACGGAGGGAGTAAAACGGAAAAGAGGTCGTCCAAGAAAGGAAAAAGAAATTGAGCAGCAAACTGAGTCTCAACAGCTGGAATCTGATTTAAATCTGTTGGAAGACAATGAACTGCGTGCATTAAATGCAAGTATACGAGGAGATCCAAACTCTTATAAAGAGGCTATGTCATCTCAAGATAAGCTTAAATGGAAAAAGGCAGTTAAAGAAGAACTTGACTCAATGGAAAAGAATAAAGTTTGGACATTAGTAGATAGACCTCAAAATGTAGCTGGAAAAAGACCAAACATCATAGACTCTAGATGGGTGTTAAAGACTAAAGCTGGAATTGAAGATAAAATTAAATTTAAAGCTCGACTTGTTATACGTGGATTTAAGGATAAAAACATGTATGAATTGAACGAAACTTATGCTCCTGTCTCTCGTTTGCCATTGATTAGATCAGTATTGGCGATTGCAAATAAATTTGATTTTGAGATAAAACAGCTTGATGTGAAAACAGCTTTTCTTAATGGGACCATAGATAGTGAAATCTACATGGAAATACCTGAAGGAATTGACTGTTCAGAAGAAGTTCGACGAAGCAAAGTTTGTAAAATTCAGAGAGCATTGTATGGCCTAAAAATAAGTTCCAAACGATGGCATGAGAAATTTTCCGAAGTAGCAGTCAATCTTGGACTGCAATCTCATGCTTCAGAACATTGTATGTTTAGCTGGAGAGAAAAGGATAAACTTTTAATCCTATTGTTGTACGTAGATGATATTCTTTTGACAAGTAATTGTAAATCTAAGTTGGATGAAATTGCTTTGAAACTTAAGTTGGAATTCGAAATGTCTGATCTTGGCGAACCTAAAGTGTTTTTAGGTATAGAGCTAAACAGAGACAGACATAACAAAACGATAGAAATTACGTTGAAAGAGTATTTAGATAAAATGTTAAAACTTTTTGGGTGCAGCGAAATGCATCCTCAAAGAACGCCGATGGTGAGTAAGCAAGTGATGAATCGTGAGAGACGTGATAGAGAAGAAGATCAGCTGGACGATGCGAATACAAAGACAAATGGACCATACAGAGAAATAGTTGGATCTCTTCTGTATTTGGCAAATACAGTACGGCCAGATGTTGCTTATGCCGTAAATGTCTTGAGTAGGCATCAAAACAACCCAACGGAAGAGGAATGGAAAATGGTAAAACGAGTATGTCGTTATTTAAAACATACTAGAAAATTAGGTATTAAGCTTGAAGGAAAATCAGATAATTTAGAAGGATATGCTGACGCTAGTTTTGCAGATTGCAAAGGCTCATTAACAACTAGTGGGTTTGTAATTAAGTTATTTGGTGATACAGTTGCTTGGAAGACTCATAAGCAATCTTATGTAGCTTTATCTACTTGCGAGGCAGAGTACGTTGCAATGAGCGAAGCTTGCCAAGGGTTGATGGCACTATATAATTCTTTAAGCTTGAATTTGATTGAAAATTCGTTTTTGCCGATAACATTCTGGTGTGATAACCAATCAGCTGGAGCTAGTGCACAAGTCAGTTGTACAAATAAGTTAAGACATATGACCGAAGTTAAAAGAGATTATGTAAGAGAGTGTGTTGCCAGAAATCTAGTAAAAATAAGCTGGATTTCGACTAAGAAACAAATTGCTGATATATTCACGAAAGCGTTACCTTTTGAGTCACATGCACGCTTGACTGAATTGCTCCTGAATATTAATTTCGTAAAATAACCCTTTGTTTGTTTTCAGATACCTCAGAGAAAAATAAGAACTGATGAAATTGATGGCTACCAGCTGGACTGAGTCTGCTCGGGAGGGAGTGTTGGATGTTAAGGAGCGAGCACAATCAGTGTAGCTATTCGTAGCGAGGCTCCCCTCCCCGACCGCGGAGCTCTCGGCTTCTCGGGCCTGCGAAGCGAGCGTGCGCGGCGCTGTTGCGCGGGAGCAGCTCTCTCGCTTCGTCTCACTCGTTCTAGAACGATCGCGGACGCCGGACGTGCTTCTAGTATTTTGCTCGACTATAAGTTTTTATACAGCTCGAGTTTTTTGTATATTTAGTTTAAGTGTAATTTGAATAAATCTAAGTATAAAAGAAGGTAGTGTTTTTATTATTAATACTCCCTCTCTCCTCTCTCCTACAGATTAATTTAAAACCTCAACATTATAACATTAATTTTAACTATAAAATTAGTTGCAATTATACATGGAGAGATCTTACACTAAGTTTTATGACTGGACAATGCATCAGTATATAGATACTAAACTATATGTATATTTTTAAAATTAAAAACTGAATATCATTTAAACTAAGCACTGTTTAGATATAAAACTTGGTATTAGATCTCTCAATACATATTTGCAACTAAATTTATAGTTGAAATTAAGTTTATAAAGACGAAAAATATATTTTATCTATAAATTATAGCTTTGATGGCTCTTGCTTCAGAACTAAATATAGCACATATATTGAAATGCACTGCAACATGTTTTCGTACACAAGGATCAACCAGAACACTCAAACTCGATTCGAAAGTGGAGAGTTGATAGTGCGTCCGCGATGTTGATCGCCAGCGTACGCGCACCACGAACTCGCTTTTGCTGCTCGATTCACGCACGTTTATTTTTTACAAAAAGACAAATAATTACCCTTCGACGGTATTAGTTTTATGTATTGACGTACTTATTTTTAAAATATAATTAACACACATATTTTATTACACAAGGATCGACCAGAATACTCAAACTCGATTGAGAGATTCAAAAGTGGGGAGTTGATGGTGCGTCCGCGATGTTGATCGCCAGCGTTCACGCAATACAAACTCGTATTTGCTGCTCGCTTAGAGCGCGTCACTATTTTGTAGAAATATAAAAAAAGTTGCTCTTTCGATTATTAGGTACTGAATTAAATAGACAGTTATTTCAGTTTTAAGCTAACAATATTCAAACATTTCCAAACGAAGTCCACGGAGGACACCGCGAGGTGGCGCGGTATCGGTAGCATATAAGAGCAATAAGCAGGCGCTACGACCAGTGCGGGCGTAGCGCATTGGTTAGCGTGAACGTCTTCGCATCCGAAGGGGCTCGGGTTCAAGACCCGACGCCCGCTTCATTTTTATTCAGCACTCAAAGTCTCATGCCACACTTGTGGAGTAACAAGTTCAGTACTGTCTGCCTAATTGCCCCACTTTATAATGAGTAAACAATCATGAAATTACCGGATTAAGGCATTAAAAAATATTTAGTACGTAACTGAAATTCATACAAAAGTTTTCTGTTCATAAGTACACAATTCTCTCGACCGATGGAGAATAAATTTCTTCAAGCTTAGGTTATATTATCTCCCACAAATTAAATATTAGTGTTAGAATAACTACGGCCATCTACCGACATTTTTTTAATAGTACGCTAGATGGCGTGTTATGCTGATAGTGGAACCTACCATATCGATGGCGGTCGATAATAACAGTCATAAAATTGATATTCGGACCCCCTTAACAATATCA
Source organism: Theocolax elegans (assembly GCA_026168455.1). Lineage (NCBI taxonomy): Eukaryota > Metazoa > Arthropoda > Insecta > Hymenoptera > Cerocephalidae > Theocolax > Theocolax elegans. The sequence goes on from CM047431.1 coordinate 9,601,189, forward strand.
GTGTACGTTGCAATGAGCGAAGCTTGCCAAGGGTTGATGGCACTATATAATTCCTTTAAGCTTGAATTTGATTGAAAATTCGTTTTTGCGATAACCTTCTGGTGTGATAACCAATCAGCTGGAGCTAGTGCACAAGTCAGTTGTACAAATAAGTTAAGACATATGACCGAAGTTAAAAGAGATTATGTAAGAGAGTGTGTTGCCAGAAATCTAGTAAAAATAAGCTGGATTTCGACTAAGAAACAAATTGCTGATATATTCACGAAAGCGTTACCTTTTGAGTCACATGCACGCTTGACTGAATTGCTCCTGAATATTAATTTCGTAAAATAACCCTTTGTTTGTTTTCAGATACCTCAGAGAAAAATAAGAACTGATGAAATTGATGGCTACCAGCTGGACTGAGTCTGCTCGGGAGGGAGTGTTGGATGTTAAGGAGCGAGCACAATCAGTGTAGCTATTCGTAGCGAGGCTCCCCTCCCCGACCGCGGAGCTCTCGGCTTCTCGGGCCTGCGAAGCGAGCGTGCGCGGCGCTGTTGCGCGGGAGCAGCTCTCTCGCTTCGTCTCACTCGTTCTAGAACGATCGCGGACGCCGGACGTGCTTCTAGTATTTTGCTCGACTATAAGTTTTTATACAGCTCGAGTTTTTTGTATATTTAGTTTAAGTGTAATTTGAATAAATCTAAGTATAAAAGAAGGTAGTGTTTTTATTATTAATACTCCCTCTCTCCTCTCTCCTACAGATTAATTTAAAACCTCAACATTATAACATTAATTTTAACTATAAAATTAGTTGCAATTATACATGGAGAGATCTTACACTAAGTTTTATGACTGGACAATGCATCAGTATATAGATACTAAACTATATGTATATTTTTAAAATTAAAAACTGAATATCATTTAAACTAAGCACTGTTTAGATATAAAACTTGGTATTAGATCTCTCAATACATATTTGCAACTAAATTTATAGTTGAAATTAAGTTTATAAAGACGAAAAATATATTTTATCTATAAATTATAGCTTTGATGGCTCTTGCTTCAGAACTAAATATAGCACATATATTGAAATGCACTGCAACATGTTTTCGTACACAAGGATCAACCAGAACACTCAAACTCGATTCGAAAGTGGAGAGTTGATAGTGCGTCCGCGATGTTGATCGCCAGCGTACGCGCACCACGAACTCGCTTTTGCTGCTCGATTCACGCACGTTTATTTTTTACAAAAAGACAAATAATTACCCTTCGACGGTATTAGTTTTATGTAATTGACGTACTTATTTTTAAAATATAATTAACACACATATTTTATTACACAAGGATCGACCAGAATACTCAAACTCGATTGAGAGATTCAAAAGTGGGGAGTCGATGGTGCGTCCGCGATGTTGATCGCCAGCGTTCACGCAATACAAACTCGTATTTGCTGCTCGCTTAGAGCGCGTCACTATTTTGTAGAAATATAAAAAAAGTTGCTCTTTCGATTATTAGGTACTGAATTAAATAGACAGTTATTTAAGTTTTAAGCTAACAATATTCAAACATTTCCAAACGAAGTCCACGGAGGACACCGCGAGGTGGCGCGGTATCGGTAGCATATAAGAGCAATAAGCAGGCGCTACGACCAGTGCGGGCGTAGCGCATTGGTTAGCGTGAACGTCTTCGCATCCGAAGGGGCTCGGGTTCAAGACCCGACGCCCGCTTCATTTTTTATTCAGCACTTCAAAGTCTCATGCCACACTTGTGAGTAACAAGTTCAGTACTGTCTGCCTAATTGCCCACTTTATAATGAGTAAACAATCATGAAATTACCGGATTAAGGCATTAAAAATATTTTAGTACGTAACTGAATTCATACAAAAGTTTTCTGTTCATAAGTACACAATTCTCTCGACCGATGGAGAATAAATTTCTTCAAGCTTAGGTTATATTATCTCCACAAAATTAAATATTAGTGTTAGAATAACTACGCCATCTACCGACATTTTTTTAATAGTACGCTAGATGGCGTGTTATGCTGATAGTGGAACCTACCATATCGATGGCAGGTCGATAATACAGTCATAAAATTGATATTCGGACCCCCTTAACAATATCAGTGTCTACAGTCGATAAATTTTGTTTCTTTACATTTTCTATATCTGACGGACGAATATCTCATCCAACTGCAGTGCTTCCAGTTCATATGACCAATTTAGGAAAATTTTGATTTAGCCTCTTTTTAAACCTAATTGGACAATTACTTAAACCATTTTACAATATGCCACGACTACAAATTCTTCTAAATATTTTTAAACACTAATATTTGTATTATAGTGTAATTATTAGTTTACTGCTTGAACACATTTTAATTGATAAATTAATGTTAATATATAAATTACAGTAATAATAATAATTTTTATTATTTTTCTTCTATAATAGATGCTAATTGAGTATTGCGATGGTGGTGCGGTAGACTCAATAATGATTGAACTTGAGAAAGCACTAACAGAACCTCAAATTGCGTACATTTGCCAGCATATGACAGAAGGTCTCGTATTTTTACATAAGTCAAAAGTTATACATAGAGATTTGAAAGCTGGAAATGTTTTGTTAACAATGGCTGGTGGTGTGAAACTAGGTATGTCCTGACATTAATCTATATGTTTATTAATATTGTATAAATCGTAATCACTCTCCCTGGTGTTAATCTTGAAAACTTGTATGTGATCTGGCGGAGGCGAAGGAAAACAAATCATAAAAAGACAGATTTTTTTTTTTTATAAAAAGCAATGTTTTGTTGGCGTGGTCTGCCAACCTCTTCATACTATTTATTAGACACAAAAAACAAAATTACAATTGAGAGTGCACATATGAAAATACACTGAAATGAAAGATTTTGTACCTTTAATCGAATTATCGATGCGTCAAATGATCTGTTATATTTTGTGTACATCGTCGTGTTTATATATGTAGCGAGTATAAGCACAGGAAACGTCAAACGGTTGTTAATAAGGCATTTAAATTTCTAAGAAGAGGCCTGCGATGGCTCGGTCGGTAGGGTGTCGGGCTCGTAATCTGGAGGTCCCTGGTTCGATTCCCGGCCCCGGTCGATTGATACAAGCACCACTGGCGAATGTGTTTCCACCAAGTGCTTTCTTCACCAAGACATCGTATGACCTCCGTCGCTGATTAGCACCGGTTTGGAAGCATAAAAAGAGCGACGTTAAAATAATAATAATAAAAAAAAAAAAAAATCTAAGAACTGGCAAATAAGTGGTATTTAAAAATTTAATATCCTCTTTCTTGTTGTCATTATTACTATCAATTTTGATATGTATCATGTCAGAAATCAAACGTTTGTTGTAGTTACACTCGCTATCAATATTTTTTTTAGGCAATAATTTTCCAAATCATCCATTACAATGTCAGCAAAAAGTGATCTATCTCTCCACTTTTTGCAGACATTGTAATGGATGATTTGGAAAATTATTGTCAAGAAAAATTATTGACTTTACATAATTGCAAACCTCTTTTCTACTTCAGATATGTAGATGACACGATTATTTGCATTAAAAAAGAATATATAGATCTAGTTATTAATATGTTCAACTCTTATAATAAAAATTTACATTTTACTTTTGAGTTCGAAAAAAACAAAAAAATCAATTTCCTTGATGTATCTTTATTTAGAACTAATGGTCATATTATAACAGATTGGTATCAAAAACCTACAGCATATGGCAGACTTATCAATTATTTCTCAAATTATCCAATTCATCAAAAAAAGAACATTATCTATAATTTAGTAGACCGAGCATTTTTGTTATCTAATGAATGTTTTCTCTCAAAAAACTTTAAAATTGTACAAAAGCTGTTATTAAACGATGACTATCCTATTGATTTCATACGACATAATATGTAATTTCGAATTAATAAAATCAAAAACAATAAAACCAATAACCACCCAACTTAAAAAATTAACCGCCTTGGTTATATAACGCTTCTTTATACCATTAATTCGAATAAATTATCACAGATTTTACACTCTTACAATATTCAAACACTACCAACAGTACAAAAAAATTTCAATTCTATCATTAAATTAGGCAAAGACTGTACTAAATAACTAGAACATACAAATGTTGTCTATAAATTTATATGCAAAAGTTGTCCTACTTCTTATGTTGGCGAAACGAAGCGTTCTTTAAAAACTAGGATAAATGAACATAGAAATAATAAAAATCCAGATTCGGTGGTTAATCTACATGTATCTCTTTTTAAACATGCATTTGACTGGGATGGCGTAAAAATTGTTGATAGCGAGTGTAACTACAAGAAACGTTTGATTTTTGAAATGATACATATCAAAATTGATAGTAATAATATCAACAAGAAAGAGGATATTAAATTTTTAAATACCACTTATTTGCCAGTTCTTAGAAATTTAAGTGCCTAATTAACAACCGTTTGACGTTTCCTATGCTTATACTCGCTACATATATAAACACGACGATGTACACAAAATTTAACAGATCATTTGACGCATCGATAATCCGATTAGAGGTACAAAATCTTTTATTTTAGTGTATTTTCATATGTGCGTTCTCAATTGAAATTTTGTTCTTTGTGTCTAATAAATAGCCTTAAGAGGTTGGCAGACCACGCTAATAAAACGTTGCTTTTCATAAAAAAAAAAAATTTGTCTTTTTAAGATTTTTTTTCCTTTGCCTCCGCCAGATCGCATATAAGTTTTCAAAAATATATATTTATTACTTCTTGTAAAAGTGGGTGGGAACATTCATCAGTTGATCGGATCAAAATTTTAAAATGCACCATATTTTTAGTATAAACTAAAAATATTTACTTGTATACAGAAAAAGTATTTGTAGACCTAAAAACAATTTTGTTAAACGTTATCGTAATCTTAGAAAATATTTTTTAATAAGTGATCAATGTGACAAGGTGGATTTAATCCACTTGTCATAGATACCAGCATTACTGACACCGCAAGGTGGCGCGGTATCGGTAACATATAAGAGCAATAAGCAGGCGCTACGACCAGTGCGGGCGTAGCGCAGTGGTTAGCGTGACCGCCTTCGGATCCGAAGGGGTTCGGGTTCAAGAACCGATGCCCGTTTCATTTTTTATTCAGCACTTACAAGTCTCTTGCCGCAACAAATATACACAAGATGTATTTTTATAGTATTTTGATTTTTTGTTACTATTATAACTTTTCTAACTACTTAGTAACAGCACGATTTTTTAAAATTTTGGATGAAAGAATTAATTGTGGCATGCTCATTTTAGGTTAAACATCTATGTAATTTACAAATGTAAGAAATGTTATCAATATTTTTCAGTTAAATTGATATATTACAAGCTAAATTTGCAGTGAAAGTTACATTTAATGTTACATATTAAAGATTGATAGATTCTAAAGTAAATAGTTGCAAAGATATTGTCAGATCCTGAGTTGCATCAACTACTGTAAATATGTTTACAAAAAGACACATGATTAATAAACCAGTCGCATTCCTTTTTCTCTTGTTTAATTAGGAATAGCCTTACAAGAGTAGCGCGCAAAGATTTTGTTTTGGAATTTGAAAATCTTGCATTATATTAAAGTTTAAACATTTGCCTGTCCGTCCAGGGAGTCTATTCAGCATTTACATATACGTTATTTTAGATTAACGTATCGTTGTCGTTGTTAATTGATGAAAGAAGACAATGACAGAATAAAATAACGAATAATATTAAACAGGTAACATAAATGGCAATTTCCCAATTTGAAATTAAATTTTTATTTGGTTGACGCGGTGAAGGTTAATAAACACAGAAAAATGATTTCCGACAATAATTGAGGAGCTGGATGCAAGAACCACGCCGAGCGCGGCGAATGGATAGAGGAGGCGGAGAGAAATTAAGAAATTGACGTCACCGTGACCAAATTTTTTAATTTGCCCGAATTTAATTTAAAAAATACTGTCGTATGCAGAATTAAAAGACGCAACTTTTTTCTATTTAATGCTTTTCTGTACGATGTGCAGATCAGATGAAAAAAATTAAGAATATAAAGATAAATAAAGATATTTTATAGCATCAAAAAGCAGTTATTATTTAAACCATTTTTATGCTGTAGTTGGATACAATATTACAATGCGATTTCAAAAATAACAAAGACGGCCTACGACCAGTGCGGGCGTAGCGCAGTGGTTAGCGTGACCGCCTTCGGATCCGAAGGGGTTCGGGTTCAAGAACCGATGCCCGTTTCATTTTTTATTCAGCACTTACAAGTCTCTTGCCGCAACAAATATACACAAGATGTATTTTTATAGTATTTTGATTTTTTGTTACTATTATAACTTTTCTAACTACTTAGTAACAGCACGATTTTTTAAAATTTTGGATGAAAGAATTAATTGTGGCATGCTCATTTTAGGTTAAACATCTATGTAATTTACAAATGTAAGAAATGTTATCAATATTTTTCAGTTAAATTGATATATTACAAGCTAAATTTGCAGTGAAAGTTACATTTAATGTTACATATTAAAGATTGATAGATTCTAAAGTAAATAGTTGCAAAGATATTGTCAGATCCTGAGTTGCATCAACTACTGTAAATATGTTTACAAAAAGACACATGATTAATAAACCAGTCGCATTCCTTTTTCTCTTGTTTAATTAGGAATAGCCTTACAAGAGTAGCGCGCAAAGATTTTGTTTTGGAATTTGAAAATCTTGCATTATATTAAAGTTTAAACATTTGCCTGTCCGTCCAGGGAGTCTATTCAGCATTTACATATACGTTATTTTAGATTAACGTATCGTTGTCGTTGTTAATTGATGAAAGAAGACAATGACAGAATAAAATAACGAATAAATATTAAACAGGTAACATAAATGGCAATTTCCCAATTTGAAATTAAATTTTTATTTGGTTGACGCGGTGAAGGTTAATAAACACAGAAAAATGATTTCCGACAATAATTAATAGTTATTTAGACTAATCAGAAGAATTATTACTACCAGTAATATAGGAAAACAACTGACGAGACACGCGGGTCTAAACGTGGTGCACCACTTACCGTTATACTCACGATACACCGCTCGAAACTCATTAAAACGGCGGGAAAGGCTGTGCGAATTCTCTTGGTTTATCTCTCATTCTCTCTCACTCCTATATGCGACATGATGCCGGTCTTCCGTCCTTTCCGTGGATGGAATACAGGAATGGAGGTACACGGCGCTGCTAGGCTGGGTTGGATCGTGTCGAGAAAGTCTCTCCACTTCTTTCATACCACGATAAAACACGCGAGATATCGGCTTCTCGAACGTGCACGCGCAGCACTGTATATACTCTTTCTCGTTACTCACCTGATCGGCAACTCGCTTACCGTTATAATATATATATATACACTTGTATACAATAAAATTAGATTTAATTACTTTTTTGATGTAAATGAATTGATCTCTACTAGCCAAATCATTCTAAAATTGGCGAGACTTCATTTCTCAGTCCCAGAAAGTGGTCCAACTTAGAGGAATGCACACTTTTCTTCGGAGAATGATATGAAGCTCTAAATTTATGGAAGATTGTAATAAGTAAAGATTAACTAGAAATACTTGAAAATTTTCGAAAATTAAAGTAAAATGAGAGTAAATGTAAATGGAAAATTGTGTTTCGCCCCAGTACTGCCTGGTGGGCTCGTCAGTAAGACGCAGGCAGACCGCTGCGACACACTGAAAATATAATAATTATGCACATATGTATATATCGTATGGGCTAAAAATTCATTAGTATAGACGATAAGACGTTGTCTCCGTGTAGAGTTTGAATTGGGAAGAAGGAAATTATAATTAAGAATCACCATTTAAAATTTAAAATTTAAAAGTAGCATGTTAATGATCCAATTCCAATATTTTAATATATAATATATAATATTTTAACATTTCACATTACATCGTTTTGTATGCGATGCAGTATAATATAATATAATATAATGTAATATTTTATTTTAAATTTTAAATGGTGAATCTTAATTATAATTTTTTTCTTCCCAATTCTAACGCTAGATGGAGACAACGTTTTCTCGTCTATAGTAATGAATTTTTAGCCCATACGATATATACATATGTGCATAATTATTATATTTTTCAGTATGTGTCGAAGAAGGTCTGCCTGCGTCTTACTGAAGAGCCCACCTGGCAGTATTGGGGCGAAACACAATTTTTCATTTATATTTACTCTTATTTTACTTTAATTTTTAATAATTTTCAAAAATTTCTAGTTAATTTTTACTTATTAGAATCTTCCATAAACTTAGAGCTTTATAATATTCTCCGAAGGAAAGTGTGCATCCTCTAAGTTGGACCACTTCCTGGGACTGAGAAATGAAGTCTCACCAGTTTCGGAATGATATGACTCGTAGAGATCAATTCATTTACATCAAAAATCAAAAACATTATATTTACGAGCAAATATCTAACATTTTATATTGCATCGCATTCAAAATATATATTAAAATAGATTAAATTACATTGAAGTATATAACGGTAAGCGAGTTATCGATCAGGTGAGTAGCCGAAAAGAGTATAGAGAAGGATGCGCGAGGACCTTTTTTAAATAAGAAAAAGAACTAAAGTGTCGATGTGTTTTGTGTGTGGATGTGAGCTCTTTCTCCCCACCAACCACCACGTCAGCGTGCGGAGTAGCATGCCACGCCGTTCCAAGAAGAAGGAAGAAAGGAGTCGGCAGCCGTCCCGACCATTGGAGTGACAGAGAGAGATAGTGCCGAGGCCAAGCTCTCTCAGTCGCCCAGCCCCTTTTTCTCGATGATACGAATTATGGAGATTCGCGGTACGTTGTGCACCACATATAGACCCGCAATCTTGTAAATTCGTATCCCGATTTACCTGGTACGATCCAGGAGAGGAAGCGTTCCTCTTTTCCCCCCTTTCGTGACAAATCCACGGCACGGCAAATACACGGCGTGACGTATAGCCATCAGGTTAAGCAGCCGATCATTCCTGGATCGGTTGCTCATAACTCAACCGTTGATAGGTTTTAACGATTTGTTTTCGCGCTGACCTCGGGGATAGTCATCGGTACGGCTCCCTTTAAATTGTTAATGTTAATTTATTATTATTTGATTGTTTATTTAATAAATTGACTCGGCGAGACGATCTTTCTCGCCGATTAACATAGTATCTTGACTGTTGATAACGTTTTACCGGTCATAGTCCTATCCCACGAATACCGCCCTCTCCGGCGTATATCCTAGTTGGCAATTTTGGGCATAGGGCCCAACACACGATATTAAAGACAAACGAAGTGTTTGGCGTTGTTAATGGCATTGCACGGGAGTCAAAGTAATTCCCGGCCGCATCGTGGGACTGTACACTTAGGTTGGTATGTTGGGACAGATTGGGCCTAACCGGGGGCCTTACATTCTCCAGTACCCACTCCGTTACAAGTGAAAAAAACTTATTTATCAAAATTATCAAATTTATTGAAAAACTATTTTTCGTTAAGAAAAAATTAGGCTCTCCCGTGTAGCGGTGGTGTCTAATAAAGAAATAAAATAAGACAAAAAAAGCAAAAGTAATACAAAAAAAAAACAAAAAAAATGGAACTAGTTTCTCGCCACGTCTTCGTAGTTAGTTCTGGGTAATTCAGATAGGGAAAACTTTTACGATTCAAAAGCGACTTTGTCATTAAAAATTTTGAAAACTTTTTTCTTAAAAATATGCATTTTCAAGTAAAGAAAATGGGATATACCTTAAAACACGTTCACTGGGGATCAGGGTGAATGGCTTCAATTCATAAATAAAATAACACTTTTAAAATAAAGCTGAAATCTTTACTGATAATAAAAATAATACATATTAAAACATATACTCGTCATGGTTGCCAGACGCGTTCACGTGGGAAAGTTATTTTCGTTAAAATCGCAATTACCGCACACACGAATCACTCCACAGCTTTTACGGGAAGCTGGAGGAACAGCGAAACGGGGCAGGAAGTCTCACCTTCGAAAGCTAGATAAAAATTAAGAGATTCACTCTTATTATTTAAAATTCACTTTCAAAAACACGTATCGCTCGACGACCCGACTCGGAATCACCGAGCTCGTCGTGGCGAGCCAATCAGTGAGTCGGCGCGCATGCGCCGTGCGAAACAGTTAAATATGACCGGTAATAGAACTAATAATAATGCTTCCTTCTTCAATTTTATTATGTTGTAAAAGTTCCATCTTAACCTCACTTTACCTCTCCTTCTCCTTACCTGCAACTAGGTTTGAACAACCTACTGCATTTCTCATCTCTGATCTGTCTTCACTATTACTTATTAGTATTGTTGCAAGTATTCGGAGGAAGTTATACAACAACGGAGGACCATCACTTCCTTCAACGAGGCTGACTTCATACGGCTTGACTCCTTTCTACGTACCTGTCATATACTGTCTGGACTACACTACACTTATAAAATATATGACTAGCTTTTCCAGGACATACTAGACAGGATATAAAATAGGACCTCCACAGAATAAACAATTCTCCTCTCTCATGGTCTGGGCTAGCTGGATTCCGAGTGAGTTATTAGATAATTCCTGTAAGCCACGGGGCTTTGGAATGCTTAGCATTAAATAAACAAAGTACGCACATTAAGTGACATGCAGGTATAACACATGACCCCGGGAAGCGGATCTTATCCTAAATTTGGGATATCTTCTGTGATGTAGAAATATGCAGAAAACCAAGTTATTACTTGCCAACGGCCACTTTTACGAAAGTTATTAATTTATCCCTATTAAGATTGACTAACTAACTTTGGTAATCATTTAATCCTACATTCTCTCTTCCTATTTACCTTTTACTAACAGCAGCTTAATGTATTAACAGTACTAACAAAACCCAGCAGCCAAGAAATAATATGCACAAATTTCTTATTAATTACGTTGTCTTAAGAGAAAAATATTTTAAATGATTTAATAAGCAAGCAAAATAATGACGCAATAGCAGCAATATGGCAAAGCAGCAAGGCATGCACCAATCTTATAATTTAATAGCAGCATAATATACATTAATCAATATTTTAATTGCATTTAAAAATTTAATTTTTGTTATTAAATAAAATGTTTAATAGGAATGAGAGAAAACATGTAAGTATGCAGTATGAGAGTGTCGCGAACGTGAAATGAGCTCTCAAAGCGGTAAGATATAAATATAATGTACGGCCCAGCCAATCGTACTTATAGGCATATAAGAGCAAATAGAATCACATACACCGTGTACACTAACACAGATAGCAGCCAAGCAGAATAGTCATGGAGACTAAACACGAGCACACCGCAACAGTAGCACCGGCTACTTGTTAGAAATGGGTTAATGAAGAAGCAGCATTACTCTCCCCACCATTACTAGTAGCGATAATAGCAAATCATTTTTTTTTTATTTTTAGTTAAATAAGTATTTATTTAATTTATTGTCTTTTAGTTAGTTTTAATATTCAGTTACGACTTCCGCGTAACTTCAGTTTGGTGGGGGGGGGGGGGATTGTGACAAGGTATGTAATACCTGTCAAAATAATAAGCGAGCGAGTCCCAAGATAAACTAGCCTACCTACCCTCACATCTCTAAGCCTACCTAACCTAACCGAAGCTCCCCAAATCCCCAATACTTCTCTTAGCTCCTTCCACGTAGCACAATGAAACAGCATGTCAGGAGAGGCGATACAACTTCCAGGAGGCTTCGCACCAGGACATGAAGCAGCCTACGATGGCCCAAGGTCTTAGACGGAGCAGCATAAGCAACAACGTGAAATCCAGGAAGCTGTAAAACAATTAAATAATTAATAATAATCCAATTGGAAGGAGATAAGGAGGCATGTAGTTGCACACAGTAACTGACAACTACATGCTAGGAGAGGATTGGAAGTGAGGTTATGGTAATCATAACATTACCATAACTCTCAAATAATAATTAGTATAAAATACGCAGCACTCCCTCGGGAGATAGATATTTATCCAGGAAGAAGCCAGAATCCCCGCAGCAACGCAGCACCGACTAAGAGCAGCAGTAATTGACCCGACGCGCACCAGCTGAGCAGCCACCGTGAGAGCGAGTGAGAGAGGAGACTCGAAGATCGGCCGTCCCGTCTGCACCTATAACAGAGTGGAACTATTAGCCGATAAATCAACACGAAAGGAACGATCATATAGACTTACCGGGTTAACAGCATCATCGGGAACACCGTCCTCTCCGTGGGAAGCAGCAGCCCCGGCAACGTCGTCCGCCTGGATAAACATGGCCGCGAGCACTCACTACACGAGGCGCGCGAGACGACGGCGCCGACGGGCGACTCGACGCGAGTAGCTGCGCGCGCACGTCGGGCCCGAGCAAGAAAGCAGCGAACGAGCCCGAGCTCGAGAGAGCTCATCGAGGCTACACCGGCGAATATATATATAAAGATTCGAGTGTGTGTGCGTGCACGAGAGCGAGAGCAATTGACCGCAGAGCAGAAATTCGAGGAGACGATCTCCACGTTGTTAAGGTGGGTGCGCGCCTGCTCTGGTAATTCGTATTTCCTCCAACGCGTAAGTGTGCTTCCTCTTTACTCCCCTCCCCTTCCCTCGCGCTGCAAGCAGCAGCAGCTCGCACGCAGCCGAGCATAATAAGAGCAATTCGCCGCGATCGTACGAGGCTGGCGCCCAAACAATCTATTTAATTTTTATAATAAATTCTTATTATTATTTATAAATTACTCGTTTATTTCGCCTTTGACGGCACGCCCTAATTCCCAGCGTGACCGTTACATTGGCGCCCAACGTGGGGCTCGCTTAGAAACGAATTTTATTAACGTTATAAAACTAACCAGAACGTATTCTGTGATAAATTTCTTATCGAAACAGGAAATAAAAAAATTGATCTTTCAATGCTTCAAAGATGGTGTGCCCCCTTCAGATATAGTTGTATGCTTGAGTGCGTTATAACTGCTATAGTTATAGAGTGTTCTATCACGGAGAATCAACCTGCAGCCACGCAAACTTGGTGCACAGGCGACCTAATAAAGTCAGTGATACCATTCATGTCATTGTTTTGATATTATCACATAGTGGTTTTTTAATATTGATTGTTGAAAATTTATCGATCTTCCCGAGTCAAATGAGAAAAGGTAAGGTGAAAGAATCTTTAACACATTCTATCCTTTTTGTAACGATTCAGTGGTCATTACCACCCTCTTCAGACTTGTAAGTTAAACACTGTAATTTGTATATAAACATTATATATGTTTGTTTATAATTTGCGACAAAATTTTTATACACAAATTATAGTGTTTATTTTAGAAGTCTGAAGAGGATCGCATTGACCACTGAAACGTTACAGAAAGAAAAGAATTTGTTAAAGTTATTTTCACACTACATTTTCTCATTTGATTCAGGAGAATCGATAAATTTTCAATAATCAATAGTAAGTGGTACCACTTTACGCAAACGCGTTTTATTCGATAAACAATAAATAGTTAATTACTTTATACCGGTCCCGTTGACTGTATATCTAGCTAACGATTTCGCGTTTACCGATTTGTAATTTCGAGCGTAGACCTCGGCGACGATTAGATATTTTTTTATACTGTTCTAAGCATTGTTGTTTCAATAAATTCAATTTATTATTACAATTCAATTCAGTGTTTGAGTAATTTAATTTTAACTCGCGTATGATTTCTTCCGTAATCAAACAGCATGAAATCACAGAAAATATCCCAGAATACCTTAAAAATTCTTGACATTCTGAAAAAATCCCATAATTAGTTCAAATATCCCAGAATACCATAAAAATTTCCGAAAAACCCATGAATTCCCGTAATTATTAAACATATACCAGAATACCTTAAAAACTCCCAGAATTACCAAAAAGACAAGAATTGCCATAATTACTACAAATATCATTGAATACCTTAAAAATTCCAGAAATACCCAAGAAATCCAGTAATTAATGCAATAATCCTGGATCATCTTAAAAATTACGGAATCCCCAAAATATTCCGTATTTAGTGAAAATATAACGGAATAACATAATAATTACCAAAATATCCGAGAAATTCGTTTTTAATACAAATATCCCAAAATTTTCAAGAAATACAGTAACTAGTACAAACTTCCCGGAATACCTTACAAATTACCGAAATTCCGAAAAACTTCTGTAATTACTGCACATATCCCGGAGCACCATAAAAATTCCCGAAATACTCAAAAAATCCCGTAATTAGTACATATATCCTGGATTACCTTATAAATTACCGAAATTACGAAGAAAGTCAAAATTTCGAAGGATTACCTTAATACGTCTAGGAGAATCCTAGAAAACCCGTAATTAGTACAGATATCCCGATATAATTTGAAAATACCCGAAAATGTCAAAAAAAACCGTAATTAGCGCAAATATGCCAAAATTCACGAAATTCTTAAAAAAAGTCCCGTAATTAGTGCGGCCATCCTGAAATACACGATGAATCCCGTATTTAATACAGATATCGCAGAATATAATTAAATTTCCTGAAATACCCACGAGACCCATAATTAGTAAAGTTATCCGGGATAAAATAAAAAATTCCAGACTTATCCAAGTAATCCCATAATTAGTATAAATATCTCAGAATTCCATAATAATTCCAGAAATACCCAAGTGAACCGTAGTTAGTACAAATATCCCACATGACTTTAAAATTAAAGTGTTATCCAAGAAATTCCGTAATTAGTACAGACATCGTGGATTAACTTAAAAATTCCAGAATTATCCAAGAAATCCCGTAAAAAGTACATATATCATGGAACGCTACAATAATTCCCGAAATACTCAAAAAATTCCGCAATTAGTGCTAACATCTTGGAATACCTTTAGTATTCCCGAGATCCCCCAGAAATCCTGTAATTTGTGCAAATATCCCGTAAATTTTCGAATTACTTGAGAAATCCCGTATATATTTCTAATATCCCGGAAAACCATAAAAATTCCGGAGTAATTTCGTAATAAATTCACATATTCCGGAATACTAAAAAAAATTCCCGAAGTACCCATGAAATTTCGTAATTAATACAGATATCCCGGAATACCTTAAGTATTACCAAAATTCCAAAGAAATCTCGTAATTAACATGTATATCCCGGAATAGCATAAAAATTTCAGAAATACCCAAGAAAGGCCGAAATTGTATCGTAAGACAAGGTGTAGTGGTTATACTGTATGTTAAGTACGTTGGACCCTCACAGATTTGCTCGTTTAAATGTATTAGTTTTGACTCTTGATGATATTGACAAAATATATCCTCGCAGTCTATCTTCGCCGTATGACAAAGAGCTCGGATTGCTCTCGCTTGTAATATGTAAATTGTAAGTGTGATGCGTTAAGTGGTTTTTATATGAACAAATTTTTATATTGTTATTAATAAATAATACTTGTTTAGTTCCTGAAGAGGGTCAAAAATAAATAGATGGCCGATACGTTGAAAATAAAAGTTATTGGACGGAAATACCAGTAGTTTCAATTATTTAAAATAATTATGACTCCGTCATCAGAAGCAATTAGTAATTCTAATAATAATAAATACTTAACTTTTTTTCAGTAATATGAAGCATCAACTCATGTGACACATATTTATCATAAAAAATATATGTTTTTAGTATTTTTCACAAGGACTTTTTTACTAAATCGCTTTAAAAGATAACTTCAATACAATGTATGTTTCCAACATAATTTTTATGTTGAAAGGTGTAGGTCCCCGTAACTTGGGTCCGACATCCCGTTAAGTTAGAAAGTATATAAAGTAAAGTGAAAATTAAATGAAAAACTTTATATTAAATACATTTATTGTAATATTTTAACAAATGTAATATTTGAAAGTTTTTAATTAGTACTAGACAAATTGCTCGCTTCGCTCGCAGTTAAATATTATTGTTAACATAATATTTCTTTACCATCAAATTACAATATAATGTAATATTCAAAAAATTATTTTTTAAAAACTATTTAGTAAAATAAGTTATAGTACTAGTAATTAAATAAATATTACAATTTTTATAATTTGTTACATAATCCGTAATAATTAATGAAAGGTTAACATTTTTACTATGTATATCAATAACAATTTTTGTTATTCTCAATAATTAATTCTAATCTTATTATTTACATTAGAGTCATTCCATGTGAAATCAGCAGATGAAAATGTTAAAATTATTGATATTCTGCTAAACAACTCCTCTTTGAACCTAGAATATGTAAAAAAAATTTTAGATGCTTTACTTAGATAGGAAAAAAAGGATAGGAAAGTTTTAATTATAACCATTAATTGAATATTACTGCACTTTTACTGACCTTAAGTCACTAAAAAGTCATATATATTGATTTTTGACATTGTTTGACACAATTGATATTACTGAAAAAAATCACAGATACATCTAATTACATGTACTTTGTGTGTACCAAACCGCTTAGTGGCATAATTAATAGAATAAAAGATATACACTTTGTTCTGTAAAGCTAACTGCAAAATTAAAAAAGTTCAACATGAGTGTCAATTGCCGATGAACATGAACTTTTTTAATTCAAGATAATTAATAATTTTAAAAATATTGGTACATTCTGCTTTTCATTTGCAACAAAAAATATTTCTATTAATTTTCTCCTGAGGTTAATAGTTTTAGAGAAAAAATTTCATATAGAAATGTAATACGAATATTCGAGTGAATATCTTTATACGAATTTTTTTATTATACCAATATCTTTATGAAATTTTTGCTCTAAAACTATTACTCTCAGGAGAAAATTTATAAAGTAATTTGTTGTTGCAAATGAAAAGCAGAATATACCAGTATTTTTAAAATTATTAATTATCTTGAATTAAAAATGTTCATGTTCATCGGCAAGTGACACCCATGTTGAACTTTTTTATTTTCGCTGTTAGCTTTACAGAAAAAAGTGTATATCTTTAATCAAAATTTTATTAAAATCTTGATGTGATTTCCAGTTTTAAAGGTGTCTATGATTTTTTTTGTAGGATGCATATATTTTGAGTTATAAAGTCATGAAAATTGGTCTTATATGTGGAAATCAGCAAAATATGTATTTTTTTGTTATTAATAACATTTTTCCTATCTAAGTAAAGCATCTAAAAATTTTTTTACATATTCTAGGTTCAAAGAGCAGTTGTTTGGAAGAAATTAAAATTTTCATCTGCTGTTTGACTGTGTATAATTCAAAATAGATCGATTCATATTAATAAATTATTAATTATAACATTCTAATTAGAATTTAAAATACCTCATGTACTAGGATGACAAATATTAGAAGTTCAAAGATATAACGTTTTGTTTTTACAATTTTTGATATATATATCCCCATTAAAAAATCTCACTGGAGATTTTAAATCAAATCCCAGGTAAGATCTCATACCAAAAACTCATTTCAGCAATTTTACGTTCATTACACGTTTTAAACCTTCTTCTGTCGATTGATAACTTTTTATAAAGTATTAAAACTTTGGAAAACAAAGTTCAACTTTTCGAAATTTCAATGAAAAAAACAGCTTCAGCCCGGATTTGATCCGGGACCTCGCTCTCACTCTCGCACTCTATCACTTTCTCTCACTCTCTCTCTCTCTCTCTCTCTCTCTCTCTCTCTATCTTTCATTCTTTCTCTCGCTCGCTACCTCTCTTTCTCTGTCTTTATCTCTCATTCTCTCTCTGTCTCTCTCTCTCTCTCTCTCTCTCTATCTTTCATTCTTTCTCTCGCTCGCTACCTCTCTTTCTCTGTCTTTATCTCTCATTCTCTCTCTGTCTCTCTCTCTCTCTCTCTCTCTCTCTCTCTCTCTCTCTCTCTCTTGGTGAGTACAAAGCCGCTTACTATCTTGCTCTGTTCTATTATTACACGTTTGCTCACCAAGCTGCCACGAGTATTTTTTAGCGAGTGCTGAGGGGATGTTTACCAACTACAGCGTCTGCAGGTCCGCCAACTTTCGCACGGTCAATTTTGCACACTACAAGGCCTTCAGGAGTGGACGTTTCGCTGCGGAAAATGGCAACGTCGCGCGGATGCTTTGTGTGTGGCGGGCGACTGACAAGAAAGGATTACACGGAGGTTTGTGGGCTATGTAAATGCATCACGCATGCGCACTGCTTTGAGGCAGCGCTGGGCTCCTCCGAGCGCCGCTGCTGTCTCTTGGCGAAAACTAAAACGTTAGTCGCGGCTTCCTCAGATGTGAGGGCGCTACCGCCTGGGTTGCCGCGACAGACTGGCGCGATCTGCTCTACCGAGCTCTTTGACACGCCCATTCAGCTTCCCACCAGCGCCAAACGTAATGCCTCGCCTTCGTCGCCATCATTGTCGCAGGTTGCCACTTGGCGGAATCCTGTTCTCAGATTTCCTGAGTTGGGAGAGGGTGAGTGACTCGGCCCCCAATTCCGAGGGTCCGATATAGACCTCCTGCGATAGTGGAGGAAGAGGATTGCCACTAGTGCGCCTCGAAATCGAGCTGTTTCGTCGAGCCTGTGTCGGCGATTCACTGTTTAACTTGCTATATTTGGTTCACTAACACGCTTAGTTTGTCGAAGATACGCTGTTAACGATTATTCTATTCATCTGGGCGACTTCGTTAAGGGAGACTCTACCTAGGGATGAAGGGACGGCCGCTAAATCAAAGTAGACATCCTCCGGGGTGTACTACGTGCTGCGTCAAAATACAGAGGCGGGCCTTTCGAGGTCTGCCTTGGGGCACATCCAGACCGAAGTAGTTTCTCATCCAGACGAGCGTTGCTGGGATGTCTCACAGCAGGGTGTCCCTTTCATCACAAAAGATCCTTGCGTAAAAAGTTAGTAAATCGAGTTGTGGAATACTTCCGAATTGAAGGCTTTGCATAAGGAGATGTTAAACACCAAAAGCGTGCAAACCTTTAACTGGTTTGTACGCTTTTTTCTCTTTCAAGGGATTTTTCGAACGGTATCCCTTGGAAGGCTTATGGAAGGATTGTCGAATGTTTTACCTTTCATAAGCAATAGCGTACAAGCCTTTTGGTTTGTACGCTTTTTTCTCTTTCAGGGGATTTTCGAACGGTATCCCTTGGAAGGCTTATGGAAGGATTGTCGAATGTTTTACCTTTCATAAGCAATAGCGTACAAGCCTTTTGGTTTGTACGCTTTTTTCTCTTTCAGGGGATTTTTGAACGGTATCCCTTGGAGAGCTCGTGAAGGGAGTGACAATTGCTTTACCCTTCACGAACAGTCGAACGTTAGGCTACCTACCGCAAAAACTCCTCGGGGATCCGGGGAGTAATAGGGAGGCGTGCTTCGGCATGTCGACAGTTGGACCAGGATGACTTTACTCTGGTACGCAGGGACTGGGATCCGAGCCCCACGTTGGCGTACCTCTGAGTCGAAAGTGAAACGTTAATGTGTCCCCAGTATTGGGTTGGACTCTGCGGGGTGTGTGGTTGCAAGCAGGCTTGACGGGTGAAGCGAAATTGACCCGGATGCCGCTTATGTTCGAAAGCGGACGACGGCGGTGAGCTAAACACCGCCGCATTCTGACCGAGAATTACGACTCTAGGCTAGCCGTCGCAAGGCGGTGGGCCCCAGTAACGAGTTTCGGTACACTGTTCAAGTGGCCTCAGATCGTGGTAAACCGATCCCATAGGTGACTCTCGACGGCTTTCGTGACTTATAAAGTCATCGGAATGCCGAATCGAATTCGAGGCGCTTGGGATCATTTAGAACAAAACTATCTAATCCTGAGGGGTTACGAAAGCCGAATGAAGGAGAAACCAGGGCAATCAAATACTGTCAGCTAGACGGTGCAATGTTGTCCTATGGAAAGACTCTAGAACAGTCATAGAATACATGTCGCAGGTTGCCAAGCAACCTCGCGGCGCCGCGCCCACAACGCCCGATAGTGATTCTCCCGCTACCGCCGCTCTTGACACCGATTCAATGGTGTGTGCTCCGCCGCCGTGGATGAAAACCTTCGTACGTAAGCTTCAATCCTCCTTTCACAAGGATATCAGCACGGTGGTTGATAAGGTGGATCGGATTGAGGGGAAGTTTGATGAGATGAGGGCGGACTTGCGAGCACTCAATGCACGCGTCCATCGACTCGAGACGACCACGGATTCACGTCTAAAAGATCAAGATAAGCGGTTTGACACGCTAGAATCCCGCGTTGTCACTCTTGAGTTCCGGAAAAATAGTAGGGATATATCCGCACCCGGCGACCTCCCATCTGCAGACGCCCTGAGGGATACCTGCGAGGTACTATTAACAGGATTACCTTCTGAGATGGCGTCACCGGCCGTCAATACTATTGAGAAAATACTGACAGTTCTAAACTTGCCTCTGCTGTCCAAGCAGATTATTGATGTCCGGTCGTGGTCTCCACGGTCCAGGGTTGCCACCGAGGGGAGTGCTTCTGCTGCTCCGCGTTCTAGAGGAGTGGTCTTTCGACTATCGTCGACTGCGGCCAGGGATGCGGTAGTTGAAAGAGCGTTTCTCCTTAAGGGCAAAACAGCCTATGCTATTTTCGGTCTATTTATCCGGCCATTATGGCCAAAGCCCGTTTTCGATTTATGGCAGGCGGCGATCCGCAAAAGCCGGGAACTAGGCTTCGCGAGGCCTATAATTGCAAACCTCAACATCTATGCGCGTAAGACGAAAGATGGCCCTCTGAACTACATAACCTCGGAAGCCGACCTTAGCAATCTCCCTCCTCTTTCATCTTTTACTGATTGAGACAGGCCTGGTCGGGTCAAGAGCTCCTTTTCCAAAAATTCCTTCTCCATTATTCATATCAACATAAATCGTCTCAAAACTCACTTTTCATCTATCGAAGCATTAGTACATCCTGATTCCTTTGACGTCATCACCATCACGGAAACCTTCTTTACTGAAAACGATTCCTCTGATATTTTTAAATTGCCGGGTTATAATTTACACAGGTTGGATCGTGTAGGTAAAGAGGAAGGTGGAGTGGCGACTTACATTCGCGATCATTTCGCCATCAAGGTCATTGCTCAACCCTGTTTTTTCGAATGTTCCAGAGTTTCTCATTTTACGTTTGATGAACAAGACAGAGTATTCATATTGGCAGTAGTTTATCGTAGGCCCTCAGCCGCTTATCCGTTTAAATTTTTTGAAACTCTGTCAAATCTACTCCCTGTGCATAATCATGTTGTTATCACTGGTGACTTTAACATTGATATGAAGTCTACTGGTACTGCGGCAGATATGTTGAAGGGGAGTCTGGAGATCTTCTCTGGGGATCTTCTCATACATGGTTGGATCTTTTCATGGTTCGTGAACCAGTACCTGAGTTTGTATACAACAAATCTAGTGCTCCTTTTGCTGCAGGGCATGATGCCATCACTATCAGCCTTAAGTTTACCAACACTCAGGGTGGTGTTAAACGATTCTGGAGTAGGAACCTTGAGAGGATCGACCTTCATTATCTCGCTACTACATTCGCCTCATTCATCAATAGATTATCACAAACCTTACACCCTTCCTCTCTATCCTTTCCAAACCAGCCTCCATTCCCTTGGCCTGACCAGCCCACTGACACATTTTCAGCGACTTTCTCAAACCATAACCATAATTTTAACCTTATCACGTCCTCCCTAACTAATCTAATCGTCACGGTTTTAGCCACTTATAACACTGTTGCCCAGCTTCAATGATTCACCATCAAAATCAAGCACAGAGCATGGGTTACACATGATATCAGAGCTGATATCAAAGCTAGAAATATGGCTTTCAGACTTTTTCGTAACTCGGGTTCTGTTTTGGACTATGATAGATATAAATTGTTAAGATATCGTGTCAAGAACTCACTGAACTTCAGCAAATTTCGCTTTTTAGAGTCGAAACTCTGTAGCAAAAGAGAGCCCTCTAACTCCTGGAAGCACCTCAAGAACATGGGTCTCTGCTCCAAGACGAGACCTTCGCCATTACAGCACTTCACTACACATCAATTAAACATTTCTAATCATGTATCACCACTTTCCATAGATTCATTCGCGTCCATTTTAACTAATTTATGTCATCTATCACTTTCTTCACTCGCATTCTCATTCCGCACCGTATCAACCAAAAAGGTTCAATGGGCCATCATTAGAGCCTCCTCGACGTCCGCGGGTGTCGATGGAATTACAACTAGAATGATTAAACTGCTTAATTAAAAAAATCATAACTTTTTTCAAAAAAGGGTTAAGTCAATTTTACCGACGGTATTCGAAAGAACACATCCAAAACTATAACGAAAAAAATCAGTACTATGGTAGCGCATGATTTAAATATTAAATAATGACTATGAAAAAAGAAAAAAAATGTTGGTCGTTTGGGCGTTAATGGATTAAGGTTTTAATTACTCTTGTAAAAATGCTCTGTATTATCTGTTAGTGCCTATGGGGTTTCTACCCCAAACGGCCAAATAAAGTCTAAATCAAATCAGATTCTCTCTCACTCTATCTGTAACTCATTCTCACTCACTCTCTCTTTATATTTTATATTTTATTTTATTTTATATTTTATATTGGTATTATTATGTTTACTTTACTGGTTTTATTTTTTGATTGTTATTATATTTTTATTCTAATTTTTTTGTTATTATTTTCACTTATTTATTCAATTATCTATTTGTATGTTTATATGTGTATTTATGATCTCATGTTACTTTGTTATCTGTTTTCTAGCGTGATGAGTCTTTTGTTTTAATTACTTTTGTATTTACGCTTTATTTTATTTTATTTTAGTTTATTTGTTACTGCGCAAATTATATTCATAATATGTATACGGGGATCTTTCCCCGTACGCTCTCTCTCTCTTTCTCTCTATCTCTATCTTTCATTCTCTCTCTCTATCTCTATTTCTCATTCTCTCTCTCTCTCATTCTCTCTCTTTCATTCTCTCTCTCTCTCTCTCATTCTCTCTATTTCTCACATTCGCTCTATCTCTCATTCTCTCTCTTTCTCTCTCATTTTCACTATCTGCCTATCGGTTTCTCTATCTTTCCCTCTCACTGTCTCTCTTGCTCTGTCTCATTCATTGTTACTCCGCAATAACACTAAAGTATTGGTAATAAGTTATTAATTTTTAAACATATTCTTTGATCAATATGTTTATCATATAAAGGCAGTATATCGCCAATACATTGGAAATACATTGGCAATATATTGATAATACTTTGGCAACAAATTGGAAATACATTGGCAATATATTGCCAATACATTGCCAATATATTGCCAATATGTTGCCAAAATATTGTCAATATATTGCCAATATATTGCCAATGTGTTGCCAAAGTATTGTCAATATATTGCCAATATGTTGCCAAAGTTTACTGCCATTATATGATAAACATATTGATCAAAGAATATGTTTAAAAATTAATAACTTATTACCAATACGTCGCTTGTGACTGTGTCAAATAAAATTTCAAATGGTTGGTGAAAGTACGGCCGCTTTTCCGTTTTTCTATCGGTGTAGTTTGCACGGCAATCGATGCGTTAATCGATAGTGCTTATCGAGCGCCTTAGCAACGGCCTCCCCACTCCTTACCACATGATCCCGCCGTGCCGAATGGCCAGGGCCGGCGCTCGACTATGATTTTACCTGTTCTAAAATCGAGAATTTTCAAAGTGCCGGAAAATTCGTCGGACTAATTTCCCTAACCTTAATTTTTTACGCTAAACACGATGGTATAAAAATGTTGTATTGTTTCTAAATCACCCTGTATATAATATATAATCCTTATATAAAAAAGTGATTGCCGGATGTTGTGAAGCCAAGTGAAACGGCTGTGTGATTGGTTTACGTTTTGCGCATGCGTCTAAAATTGTAGGTTAGATTTGGCAGCGCGGGAAACGTAATGTTTGAATTTTCTTGACAAAATCGGAGTATAATATATCATGAATAAGTATATTATTAAAAATTATGTTTTCAGTAAATAAAACAGCGTAATATTTCAAATAATGACTGTTAAAAAACGTAAGAGCGCGCGGAGCGCGCATGGTGAATTCTAGTATGTAATATAATATAACATTATAATAATTTTATATTCTTGATTTATTATAGCATTACAGTAATTTGGATGGAGGTCTACAATTTTAAGTTAACTCCCAATACATTTCTAGTAGATTAGTCATAAAAAATTAAAAAATTAAATTTTCACGTGAACTCAGCAGGAAAAAATAATATTTTTTATTATATACTGTAACGCTGCACTGGGTATCAGGGTGCAGGTCAATGATGTTCAGCAATTAATTATAAATAAAACGTGTATTTATTAATAAAATTGATAGGTACATAGCCTGGAGCTTATAACATATAGGAACAAACAAAAATTGATAATTAGTGGGTGGGCGCCAGCCGCGTTAATACGCGACGAATACCGATAGTACGCGGGTGATACTAGCCGAACTATGCTACTGCTTTCCAACCACCGGCCGGTACGTGACCGGGTTCCGGTTTATCGCTGTATGCTGTAGGGAAGGAAGGAGGAAGGACGGGAAGTACCAGGATGCTCGGACGCACTTTATATGGTACTCGGCGGTACCGTCAGCAGAGAGATAAGTAATCACCAACCTTTGCAATAAGTCCGGGACACTTGGTCGGGAGGCTGCGGTTGCTCTCTCTCTCTCTCTCTCTCTCTCTCTCTCTCTCTCTCTTTCTCTCGCTCTCTTTTTCACACACTGAGTCTTACTCGTTATAGCTGCGTTCGGTGTAGTCGGCTCGACCGCCCGTAGAGCTCTGGTTCTCGGCGTGCTCGAGAGCTCCGTGTTCGTACCGCGCGCCTGCGCAGTACTTACTCGTGCGCGGTACATCGATCTTGCGTCTCGCGAGCGGGTCGAGTGCCACTGTGTTCAGGCTGTATCGGTACAAATCGGCTGTATGGTGATGATGACCTGGTGCTGCTTCCGTCTCGGAGATGCGGTACAACCTCTTCCCAGGTAACTAATAATTCGTTCCTTCTAGCGTTATTCACTAAGTTGTACGGTGTGAGTTTCAGGTACGAACTCACCCGCCGCCGCATCGCTGCTCGGGGCCGAGTCACCCCTCTCCTCGACGACGTCAACCTCGGTGACTGATAGCCTCTCTGTCTACAGCTCCAGGTAAATACTTTGTCGTGGGGATTACGCAAGTATGCGTATTTATTATATATACAATGAAAGAGGTCTGCTATATACGTTGTTTACGTATAACAACCTAACCCCATTCTGCTCTATACTGTTCCTTCTACAGCTGTAGTGTTTACATACCACTGTATATCTTCTTCCTTGCTCCTCGTCCTCTTAATGCGTACTTGTATTGATTACGTGGCTCTTGTACAGCTGTATATTGGTTGGCGTCGGAGGTTCCATAGCCTTCCTCCCGGATGGTGCCTCTTCGCCTAGTCTACTGTTCTGTGGAGCTAAGGAGGGTCCTCGAGGCTTCCTTATTTATAGCCTCCTTGCTTCATCTGCTTGACGGTGTTAAACCCGGAGGAGCCTACCTGATGCTGACCGAGCTCGTCCAGGACCATCCTAGTGCTTCGGCTGCTTATGTGTGATGTGCTTGGGATAGGGTTTTAGTCTGTGAGGGTAGGTAGGGCTTATTTACTGTGCGGGTAGGTAGGTGTAGGGAATTATATATGGGTACGTAGGTGTTCGTTGTGGGTTCGAAAGCTCGTTACTTGACATGTGCAAAGCACATTTTCACAATACATTCAGGAGAATATGCAATTTTATTGAAAATATAGTTTTAAATTTATAATTTTATTAACAATATACTTTTAGATTTATAATTTTATGTAAAATTCATTAAAATAATAATTGTATACTTATAAATTTATATTTTCAGCGGATTTTGGTGTATCCGCAAAAAATAAGTACACATTACAAAAACACGATACTTTTATTGGTACACCGTATTGGATGGCGCCAGAAGTTGTGTTATGCGAGACTTTTCGAGATAATCCTTATGATTTCAAGGTAATCCAATAACAATGTTAACATCTTAAAGAATATAGTTAAAAACTTTTTAATATATAGTACGTAAAATATGTTTTATTGAAAAATAAGTTATTTTTTTATATTAATTTGAATACATTTTTTATATAATGATCAATACGACTATTTATAAAATAACGTAAAATATTTAAAAAAATATTCAACATATTATTTTTTTTTATATATTTAGAATTTTCTTAAAAACTTAATATTATGATTTTATAATTAATATTTAAATAATAGAAATATAATATATATTTTTTTTATTATTAAGTTTCTACATTTTATTTTTACATACCATTACTATTTTTAGTAAGTTTTTAATTGCATTATGATATAATCGTTCTCAATACATTTAAATATTGATAGTGTATTTTATTATTTTAAGGTGGATATCTGGTCACTTGGTATAACGTTAATTGAGTTTGCTCAAATGGAGCCACCAAATCATGAAATGTCACCTATGCGAGTATTACTTAAGATACAAAAAAGTGATCCACCAAAACTCGATCAACCAAGTCGTTGGAGTAAAGAATTTAACGATTTCATATCTAAAGCTCTTACAAAGGACCCCTTAGTAAGGCCGTCTGCTGAAGAGCTACTAAAACATTCGTTTATCAGCCGTAATTTTCATTCAAAACCAATAAGAGATTTATTACTTGAATACAAAGCCGACGTTGTCGAAGAAGAACTTGTTGATGACGAAGTTGAGGTATTATTTGTATATATTTAATACATGTAATATATGTTAATTATACATTAATTAAGAACCTGTGCCCAAACCCTTTCTAATGCAGCATAGATTACATGAGAGTCGTTTATATAATTCAAACTTTTTTATCCTGTAGGAACACTTTTTTAATCTCGTTATTTAACTTTATTCAGAAAATATTGTGGCATACTTAACTAATGATAACCTATTCTTAAATTATATTTCAACAGAATTAAGACATGCTTTTAATTTTACGTTGAAAATTAAAACTATACATTTTGAGGCGAAAAATAGCACATGAAGAAATATTGAGGCGAAGAGTAACACTTAGATAAATTAGAAAAAACAAATATTCGAAGAGTTACTTTTTATTGCAAAAATTTAATAGGTATAAGTTTTTTACATAAAAATTTGAGAGTTCTTAGTATTCTTTACACACACATATACACACATGCACACGTATCTGAACACATGAAGACACATTTTCAACTTCATTGAAAAGTGATTTATTATTTTCGATCGTTTACAGGCTTTGCCGTATAACAGCTAACAGATTTGATTCGCCCATGTTAGAAAATTCTGAAATCAAAATGTATTATATATATCAAATGATCGATTTTTTAATGCATTTATTAATGCGTTGCATTGAACTATTTACATTTTTTCTTAATATTGCTAAATAGTAGTATAAGCACCAATATATCATTAGATTCTAATTTTTTATTACTACTATTACTTTTTTTTTAGTCTGTGTTAATGACATTTTACGCACAACCGGTAGACCATCTTCCCCTCGCAAAGAGTAGACAGTCCATCGAGTGTGGGACTCGGTAAGAGCAAACTACCAATACCCACTAAACCCACATATCTCTGTTCTCACTGATGCCAGCCCGGAACTGTTATTCACATTACTTCAGAATGGGCGCCAGTTCTAAAGTGTCCAAAAACACATTCATACCTTTTAACGTTCATTCACGCTCGACACACATGCACTCTTTTTTTCCGTTGGGCCCTTTGTCTTAGAGCTAGGCAATTACGTCGTATGTCCGCGATTTCACTAGTCCACCAATAACTCCCGTTTGTTCCCTGAGTAACGTTTCTGCGACATAAAGGCTTTGCACAATTACTGAAGAAATTGGGATGTTTCCAGCGAGCGTTAGAAAATCCATCTAGCAGTCCAAATTACAGGTTACGTTAAAGCCAAAATATTGAAATAACAATATCCATGGTTAAAATAGCTTATAAGATCTCTGTTCCGGATCATTTTATCGCAAATCAAATATATTTTCATATTTTTATTGAAATATACCTGTATTAATGTTATATTTTATTTTTCAACTTATTTATTACTTAAAAGTTTATAGGTGTAGTTCCCCCTTAATGAAAGATACACGTTATCCAATAAAGTTACATAAAACACAAACCATCAATACCCTTGATGAACTTCGAATTGGGTGGATTCAAGGAGTTTCATCCGAAAAGTGTTTCATTTTTAGAACGACATGCAAACTGATGAAAATGATATGCATAATTTAATCATATAAAAAAAGAAAAATTATGAAAAGAACAATGATAAATATTAAGAGAGAATAACGTACTATAAAACTCACGATATACCCATTCATAACTATTATGGAAATGCACCGATTGACAAAAAATGTCTTGCAATTTTACTGACTATCGCTAAATATGAGATAATAAATATGTAACTTGCGCTATTAAAAATTATCGTTTCTACAAAAGTTTAACAATGTAACTTTTAAGCAATATGATAAATAGTATTAAAGACCGTAAATCAATATCGTTGACGACATTGTGCTCTCTTAATAATTTTCTAACGTAGCAAATGAAACATTCAACCATTTTTAATACACATTTTTAAATATAGATGTTTGAATCATGTCAAAAATAAAAAATTAATATATTCTTCAGAAATTTTTCTATTTAATATTATATTAATGACGATAAACTATAATATTGCAATATATATATAATTATATACGAGATACATACACAAAGTTATTCCTACAATTAAGGAGTGTGAATCATACCTAATATCTATATAAATGTTGTTACCTAACTATCATTAAAATCTAGTTTTACTACTAATAAAAGAATGAAGCTATGATAAAAGATTAAAAGGTCCTTAATCATATCAAGAACAGATAATTAAATAAATTAGGTAAAATTATAAAACTCAATCTTTAATAGTTAAAATAGCTTAAGTACAAATAGTATTCAGAAATTAAAAAGTACTTAAGGGGGTATTACAATACGAATTAAATTTGCAAAGAAGTTAACATTGTATTACAATTTCATTATGTGACTAATAATTATGTAGAGTTGACAGATTACTAGTGTTTATTGATAAAATTAAGTCGGTATTATTCATACATTTCTATCACAATATAGTGATATGACATATCTTAATAAACAAAAATAAAGTAATCTAATTTATTTGTATTTAACGTCGTTGAAAATAAATTTAAACTTACTGAATTACATTCCTAACCAACTACTGAATGTTATTAACAAATAACTAACAGAATTTATGTATTAAATTAAAAAGTATTATGTATTATCTAAAAATTAAAAAGTTTTGTGATGTGGTGGATCAGCAGGGAACGGATCATCCGTTATTTAGGGCTCTGCAATACTGACGCGGCCAGCGCAAGAATCGGCGCTTTGCGTAGGGCATGCACTGAGCATCAGGGTGAATGGCTCCCAAATTATAAATAAAAACAACACATTTAAAAGAAACGACTGTATACTTCATCACTTGAAACAATCTCGGTCGCCAGCCGCTTATACGCGGAAACATTATTTTTACTATTTCCGCAATTACCGCTCACACACGCACAACAGGTTTTACACGCCGCTAACAGCTAGACACTCTTTTTCCGTCACGTTATAGTTTCGTTCAGCTCGATTTAAAGTGCAACTTACATAATAAATGGGATGTTCCTCTCCATTACTCTCTTGAGTTAACACTCCGGATATTGCATAGTCAGTAACACCGGTCTGTAATGAGAAGGGTTTGCTTGAATCTGGCTAGAACTGGAGCTTGAGTTAATGACAATTTGCGTCTCTCAAACGCTTGCTGCTAACTTTCCTCCCATCGCCATCTTACTCCCTTTTTCATTAGGTCAGTTAGAGGAACTTTTATTTCGGTTAGATTGAAAATGAACCGGAAATACCATCCTATCATTCCCAGAAACCTTTGTAGTTGTTTTATATTGGTAGGAGCTGGATATTCCACTACTGGCTTGACCTGGTCCGAGTCTATTTTCAATCCTTCGGAATTTACTACATAACCTCAATATTTAACTTCATCGCAACAGAACTCCGACTGTTCCCAATCAGCTCGAATTAATTTTTCCATTATCCGTTGGAAAGTTTCTGGAGCATTTGTAAGCCCATAGGGCATTCTTTAAAGTGGTGTAAACCTCGACCAGGAACTGCGAATGCGGTAATTTCCTTACTTGCTGGGTCTAGCAATACTTGATGATAGGTTTGATTTAATCTAACTTATAAATATACTTAGCTAACCTTAAATTACACAGCCCTATAAAAAAATTGAAAGTCCCAAAAACTTGACCATGGCAGTCATATGTTTTTGAGGTCGCTGAATTCGTATCCGAGGTTCATTTGACCCCATCACCTCAGGGTCAAGGTCATGTTCTGAGCCCTAAACTCTATACTCTTAAACCCTAAACCCTTAAATGCCAAACCCTTATATCCTAAACCCTTAGTTAGATACATTCAAATTTGTTAGAAGTAGGGTTTAATAGGAAGACAAGTGGTTGAAAATTCTTAGCAAGTGATAGGAGATGTCACTGGATCACTTCTTAGAAGGAGACATATAGGAGTAGCCGATTTTAATTTTTATCAATAACTAGAAAAGTTTATGAAACATTTTGGGATGAGAGCTCAATTCTATATAGCAATATAAGTAAATCGCTCTCCCTGCAAGTCGGTTGTTTACCGATATGTACATTCAAGCGTCGACTTCGGTGACAAATAGATATTTTTTGTTTCTTATTCATTTTGATACTTATTGCAATAAATTCAGTTTATTAATACAAATTCTCCCGTCAGGAGATATCATATGCTCGCAGAAGCGAAGAAGTGGGAAATTCGATTTAGCCTGGAGGTTTTTGAATAGGCATGCGCGAAATCGCGTTTCGCAAACAGGGAATGTGTGACATGGCAGTTCTAAATGCATGTCACTTATTTAGCGTATTATGATATTTGTATCCAAAGCCCCGGAATTTGTATCCACTCGGAATCCAGCGAATCTAGACCGTGAGGAAGGAGTACGCACTCCAATGACACATAAGCACACGCAGAAAATCACTGTCGCTGTCAGTGTTCCGAATAATACAATATCCAGCCCTGTGTTGAGTAATCCTGTATAGTAGGTTGAGGTCCTGAGCTGAATCCTGTACATTATGCTCTGCAGAATATCATCATATCAGGTAGCAGTTGAGGTAGAGTAGACAGTATTTGAAATATGCGTAGACATCAATTAAGCGTTATCCAGTCTCATCAAAGAAAGTGGTGGTCCTCTGTTGGTGTAACACCTCCTTCCAGTACCTGCAACAGTATTAGTAAATAATACTGAACAGAAATTAGAGTTGAGGAAAACAGCAGGTTATCAAAACCTAGTTGTAGGTAAGGAGAAGGATAGGTAAAATGAGGTTAGGATACTACTTCCACAAAATATTACTTGAAGAAAGAATATTGTAATTCGTGTCATTACCTTGGATAATCCAGCTCGAAGTTGAAGTGAGAAAAAAGTGTTGATGCCGTCGTTCCTGCACGCCGCACCTGAAACACATAAACAACCTCGGACGAACTCATATTAATACGGGTTTATTTATATGGAACTAGTGTATTTTACCTATTGTTGGCGTTGTTCCTGTTGGCGTTGTTCCTGTTGACGAGGCTCCGGGTTGATGGCATCCAGCAGTTGAGACGGTGCACAGGGACGGAACTCTTCACTGCACATAAACATAAACGATACGTGCGTCGGATCGGCCGAGTCAAGCGAACGAGATCCAACTGTTGCGCGTGGTGCATGCGCGCGGACTCGCTGATCGGTTCAACACGACGAACTCGGTGATTCCGAGTCAGGCCGTCGAGCGATACAGTTTTATACTATAATTAGTTTATTTACCGAGAGTGGTTATTTTTTTTTATTGATTGTTTTTCTCAAGCTTCTGCAGGTGTGAATTCCTGCCTCAATTTCCCGTAAATATACATAAAATAGCCGTGAACGCGGCTGGCGACCGTGACTAGTTTTTCATTATTGTATAATTATTTATTTGTTATTAAAAATTCTAGCTTCAGATAAAAGTGTTGTTTTATTAATGTAAGGGAGCCGTTCACCCTGATCCCCAGTAAACGTGTTTTAAGTGTTAAAAAATTAATTAATCTGCTTTAAGAGAATGGTGACTCACACATAGAGATGGACTTATCTCTCTTCATCACAACCCTTGCACATTTCATGGATGCATACGTACTGAAAAAAAGCAGAATCTACCGTAAACTGCGAAGAGACTTTAACTTTCGGTAACAAAAGTTATTTGCGCTTGGCTACAAAGCATTTTCTGTTTGGATCTCCGGTATATTCGCATTTGACGTCCGAGCAAGTCATAACCTCACTTTCTAACCGTACGTTTTCTGTATAGATTATTGACTATATACTTGGAAAAGTTAATTTCGATAATTAAACAATTGACTTAACTCTAGTTGAAGAATTACACTGCCAGTCACTTACTTTTACCCCCCCTGGAGCAAAAAAGGATAAAGTTTAAAGTTTTGTATCTTTGAAAGAGATCATCGTACAAAAACCAGTCGGAGACCATTTGAAAGCTTATTTTAATACCTTTCATTAAATGGCAATAAACTAGTTTCAAAAAAAAAATTTTTGGACACCTTTTTGAATTTAATGCAGTTTTCAAAAGATTGACGAAACCAAAAAGTTATCCAGATAGATTTTTAGCTTTTTTCAACAGCTTTCGACTGGTTTTTTTTCATTTTTGTAACTTTATTTTAAACAAAGTTACGGTAGTTTTTGCTCGAAAATAGCCTTTTTTTAAAATCTAAATATATTAAAAACTTTTATAGATACAAAAAAATGATAAAGAAAAAAAATGTCACTTTTATATCGTAGAATACGAAAATGTTTTAAGTAAGAGCAAACAAAAAAATTTTTTATTAACTGTATATTTTATCTCTGCAGGTTGATTTTTTTCAAAGATGATTGTACTTAAAAAAAGTACAGGTAATAAAAAATTTTTTGTTTGCTCTTACTTAAAACATTTTCGTATTCTACGATATAAAAGTGACATTTTTTCTCTTTATCATTTTTTTGTATCTATAAAAGTTTTTAATATATTTAGATTTTAAAAAAAAGGCTATTTTCGAGCAAAAACTACCGTAACTTTGTTTAAAATAAAGTTACAAAAATGAAAAAAAAAACCAGTCGAAAGCTGTTGAAAAAAGCTAAAAATCTATCTGAATAACTTTTTGGTTTCGTCAATCTTTTAAAAACTGCATTGAATTCAAAAAGGTGTCCAAAAATTTTTTTTTTGAAACTAGTTTATTGCCATTTAATAGTTTCAAAAAATAGTATTTTTTATAAGTGACTTAGGCCAATCGAAAGGTATTAAAATAAGCTTTCAAATGGTCTCCGACTGGTTTTTGTACGATGATCTCTTTCAAAGATACAAAACTTTAAACTTTATCCTATTTTGCTCCAGGGGGTAAAAGTAAGTGACTGGCACTGAATGTAATTAATTATTTTTTCTTTTTGAAACTGTACCAGAAGAAGTCTGCAAATTCTGGCAGACGAAACGTCGTACGACATTTTACACTAATACGGTGATGTTTCAAATATTTATTTTTCCTACCGAGAGTATACCTCAAAAAATCGTTTCCTTATGATATATATAAACATATAATAATAGCCTATACTTTCACCCTTCTTAAAATGTTTACCTGCTTTTTCTTTTCTGACAATTTTAATATATAAATATATATATATATATATATATATATATATATATATATATATTCAACGTCTATTTCGTCCTAAATGCCAAGTATGTATTGCTTGATAGGCTCAAGCAGAAACTGCTTGGCTTCTAAAGGAGTAACAACTTTGTCTAATTTATCGGAGTCACCACGGTAGATGTTGCTTGGCTCTCAAGCAAATTCTGCTTTATTTTTTTTGAGTGTGTCAATCTTTATGTATGAGTACCATGTTTTAGTACCCCATAAACTAATTATTCTTCAAATTTACATGTTATGGCTTTATTGTAATATTCAGCTCCTTCACTTTTCTCCCTGCTCCACTATCTTTGCATATTCGATAGAAGCATATGCTCATCCCTGAGTTTGAGTCACCATGCTTCAATACCCCATAAACTAATTATTCTTTAAATTTGCGTATTAAGGTACGATTGCGATATTCAGCATCTCCATTTTTCCTTCTTCATCACTATGCTTGCACATTTGATGGAAGTGTATGCCCCTTCCTATGAATGTGTCACCATACCTCCAAACCATATTTACTAATGTTTTCCTTAAGTTTACGTGTTCTTTTGTAAATGCGATATTCGACCCTTCTACTGTTATCCCTACCCCTACAACCCTGCCAATTCGAAGAATGCATATAATCCCTGTGAATGAGTTACTTTGCTCTGATACCACATGAATTAATTTTTTCTACGAGTTTATGTTTTTTTTGTGGATGCGAGATGAAAATTAATTTTCTATCAGATCCTATAATCAAGATCTACAAAAAATTAATTTTCCATAAACCCCTATTTGAAAAAAAAATCAAAATATTAATTAGCTATTATCCCCTATAAATCAGAAATATATAAGTAGTTAATTTTCTATAATTTCCCATACATCAAAGTTGTAAAATTTAGACTTGTGATTTAAAGTAATATCTGAACGGGTGCCAGAATGAGCGTTTGGAATTTTGTACTGTAATATGATGTTAGACTAGATATTAGTACTTCTTTTGTAATCCCCTTTTAGTAGTTTGTATTTTTAAAAAAATATGACGATTTAATGCTTTTGTAAAGTTTACATATGTGAATCTACACTTTCAAAGGTTGACCGATATGGGAATACTTTTATCAAGTACAAACTGAGAAATTTAAACATTTGATGAAGTTCAAAAAAATTATCTTATGCTTTTAATGAAAGTCATAAAAATACATTTACTCATGCAAACGGTACAAATGGTGCACGGTAATCTTGTAGTCGGAGATGTCTACGCATGCAAATATTAAAACCTCTATGTGACTATAAGTATCTGATCTGTACCGGCAGTGAGTTCCATAAATTCATCCCTTGAACCTGGAAAGAACGTTTTCCAGTTTTAGTGCGCGTCAAAGGAGGCATCAATTCCTTCCGTGTGCCTCTTACAATGTCCCTAAGAATATATCTGTAGAAAACATCCTCTAGATATCGCGGAACTTGCATACATATAAGTTTATACATAAAGTATAGTCTCCTTAAATCACTATGTAGCCAACCTAAACTTTGTGAAGGGATACATAATAGTCTCTTCTACAAATGGAATTTTGTTGTGTCTGTAGTCTTTTGCGTATCTCCTGCAAGACGTCTAAAACAACTATTGAACAATAATTAAGAAGTGGAGATAGCAAAGCTTCGGCAAGTTATTTGTGGAGTGTTTCATTCGTGTCATTGCGAATAAAGGAAACGGTATAAGACTCTATTTACCTTCTTTGCAACATTATCGAAATGATATCTTTACGTTAAACGCAGACGTTGTCACAAAGCTCAACGCAAGGCCTGCCATCTTTATAAAATTCTCAACTATATATATGTCATCCGAATAAAATTGCCTGTGTTTTAGAATTATTGAATCCAAGTTTCGACGACCCTCTGAAGCCTTGCCATTCACCAACATTACGATAAGGAGTCTGAACGTAAACCTGCAAATCTTTTGAATAGAGTATGTACTGAACACCTGCAGAAGTGAATAAGTAACGTCTTCGTACTGACAAAGAGAGAGAGAGAGATTGCTTTATTTTTTTTGAGTGTGTCAATCTTTATGTATGAGTACCATGTTTTAGTACCCCATAAACTAATTATTCTTCAAATTTACATGTTATGGCTTTATTGTAATATTCAGCTCCTTCACTTTTCTCCCTGCTCCACTATCTTTGCATATTCGATAGAAGCATATGCTCATCCCTGAGTTTGAGTCACCATGCTTCAATACCCCATAAACTAATTATTCTTTAAATTTGCGTATTAAGGTACGATTGCGATATTCAGCATCTCCATTTTTCCTTCTTCATCACTATGCTTGCACATTTGATGGAAGTGTATGCCCCTTCCTATGAATGTGTCACCATACCTCCAAACCATATTTACTAATGTTTTCCTTAAGTTTACGTGTTCTTTTGTAAATGCGATATTCGACCCTTCTACTGTTATCCCTACCCCTACAACCCTGCCAATTCGAAGAATGCATATAATCCCTGTGAATGAGTTACTTTGCTCTGATACCACATGAATTAATTTTTTCTACGAGTTTATGTTTTTTTTGTGGATGCGAGATGAAAATTAATTTTCTATCAGATCCTATAATCAAGATCTACAAAAAATTAATTTTCCATAAACCCCTATTTGAAAAAAAAATCAAAATATTAATTAGCTATTATCCCCTATAAATCAGAAATATATAAGTAGTTAATTTTCTATAATTTCCCATACATCAAAGTTGTAAAATTTAGACTTGTGATTTAAAGTAATATCTGAACGGGTGCCAGAATGAGCGTTTGGAATTTTGTACTGTAATATGATGTTAGACTAGATATTAGTACTTCTTTTGTAATCCCCTTTTAGTAGTTTGTATTTTTAAAAAAATATGACGATTTAATGCTTTTGTAAAGTTTACATATGTGAATCTACACTTTCAAAGGTTGACCGATATGGGAATACTTTTATCAAGTACAAACTGAGAAATTTAAACATTTGATGAAGTTCAAAAAAATTATCTTATGCTTTTAATGAAAGTCATAAAAATACATTTACTCATGCAAACGGTACAAATGGTGCACGGTAATCTTGTAGTCGGAGATGTCTACGCATGCAAATATTAAAACCTCTATGTGACTATAAGTATCTGATCTGTACCGGCAGTGAGTTCCATAAATTCATCCCTTGAACCTGGAAAGAACGTTTTCCAGTTTTAGTGCGCGTCAAAGGAGGCATCAATTCCTTCCGTGTGCCTCTTACAATGTCCCTAAGAATATATCTGTAGAAAACATCCTCTAGATATCGCGGAACTTGCATACATATAAGTTTATACATAAAGTATAGTCTCCTTAAATCACTATGTAGCCAACCTAAACTTTGTGAAGGGATACATAATAGTCTCTTCTACAAATGGAATTTTGTTGTGTCTGTAGTCTTTTGCGTATCTCCTGCAAGACGTCTAAAACAACTATTGAACAATAATTAAGAAGTGGAGATAGCAAAGCTTCGGCAAGTTATTTGTGGAGTGTTTCATTCGTGTCATTGCGAATAAAGGAAACGGTATAAGACTCTATTTACCTTCTTTGCAACATTATCGAAATGATATCTTTACGTTAAACGCAGACGTTGTCACAAAGCTCAACGCAAGGCCTGCCATCTTTATAAAATTCTCAACTATATATATGTCATCCGAATAAAATTGCCTGTGTTTTAGAATTATTGAATCCAAGTTTCGACGACCCTCTGAAGCCTTGCCATTCACCAACATTACGATAAGGAGTCTGAACGTAAACCTGCAAATCTTTTGAATAGAGTATGTACTGAACACCTGCAGAAGTGAATAAGTAACGTCTTCGTACTGACAAAGAGAGAGAGAGAGAGATTGATTGATTGATTGATTTGAGTTTATTTGGCCTTGGGGTTCAGACCCCGTAGGCACTAAAAATAAAATACAGTGTGGCTTGATCACAATAAAATATAAAAACAATAAAACGTGTATAAATAAAAATAAAACAATAACAATAATAAAAACAAATTATATACAAAATATTAAATTAAGTTTAACTGAATATAAAACGTATTTCGCAGTATCCCTGTACAATATATAACATGATAATTAAATTAAATAAATAATAAACATACAAACTTGATAATTGCTTTATAATAACTTGATAATTCGTCGATTTTTCGCGATGATACATTCGTAGGACTTAGAACTGATAGCACGAAATCTATTAAAAGCTGCATTTCTGACTTTAATACTTTCTTTGATTTCCCGAGAAATCCAGGGTTTGTGGCTTGTTTTGATGGAGTGAAATGTTACAGGTGCTAACAGATCAAAAGTGGATAAAATTGATTTACATATAAATGATAATGTGGATGAAATGGTGCTGTGAACATTGTGAGATGAATGAACTTGTTGTGGATACTGACTAGGTTGATGATTATTCGGAGATATGTCCATGAATTCAGACTGGTCAAGCCAAGGATGAGGGAACGATTTCGATAAGGAAGAGGAGGTTATGTATGATTCGAATGTAGTTGCGAGATTATGAAGGTTGACCCCCTCCAAATTTCGTTTACCAATTACCTTCACTTGAGACTGCTCATTTTCAATCCGAAGAGAGATACTGATGGCATCATGTCCAGCTGCGAAAGAATCTGACGTCTTAATGTAGTCATGTTCAGGTACTGGTTAACGAATGAGGAAGAGGTCTAACCACGTGTGAGATGGCCCACTTGATGTCATCGCGTGATGCGTTAGCTCTGAGCCGTCGATTTGCTCTAAACCTACTTGCCATGGTACTGGTAGAGTTCATGGTCAATGTTAAAATCCCCAGTGACCATGACATATTTGTATCGCGGTAGTATGTCTGACAAGACCTCAAAAAACTCCGTGGGATAAGCGGCCGAAGGCCTACGGTAAACAATTGCTAAAATCATTGAAACTGCTTTGCCTGTCAAACATAACACCAGATGTTCCGGAGCATTCAAAAAAATAGGTTCAGAGTGCGCGATGATCCTTACCCCAAAACTCTCACGTACATATGCCGCCACACCGCCCCCCTCCTTACCCTCACGATCCAATCGATACAATGCATAGCCCGGCAGTTTAATAATTTCCCATACATCAAAGTTGTAAAATTTAGACTTGTGATTTAAAGTAATATCTGAACGGGTGCCAGAATGAGCGTTTGGAATTTTGTACTGTAATATGATGTTAGACTAGATATTAGTACTTCTTTTGTAATCCCCTTTTAGTAGTTTGTATTTTTAAAAAAATATGACGATTTAATGCTTTTGTAAAGTTTACATATGTGAATCTACACTTTCAAAGGTTGACCGATATGGGAATACTTTTATCAAGTACAAACTGAGAAATTTAAACATTTGATGAAGTTCAAAAAAATTATCTTATGCTTTTAATGAAAGTCATAAAAATACATTTACTCATGCAAACGGTACAAATGGTGCACGGTAATCTTGTAGTCGGAGATGTCTACGCATGCAAATATTAAAACCTCTATGTGACTATAAGTATCTGATCTGTACCGGCAGTGAGTTCCATAAATTCATCCCTTGAACCTGGAAAGAACGTTTTCCAGTTTTAGTGCGCGTCAAAGGAGGCATCAATTCCTTCCGTGTGCCTCTTACAATGTCCCTAAGAATATATCTGTAGAAAACATCCTCTAGATATCGCGGAACTTGCATACATATAAGTTTATACATAAAGTATAGTCTCCTTAAATCACTATGTAGCCAACCTAAACTTTGTGAAGGGATACATAATAGTCTCTTCTACAAATGGAATTTTGTTGTGTCTGTAGTCTTTTGCGTATCTCCTGCAAGACGTCTAAAACAACTATTGAACAATAATTAAGAAGTGGAGATAGCAAAGCTTCGGCAAGTTATTTGTGGAGTGTTTCATTCGTGTCATTGCGAATAAAGGAAACGGTATAAGACTCTATTTACCTTCTTTGCAACATTATCGAAATGATATCTTTACGTTAAACGCAGACGTTGTCACAAAGCTCAACGCAAGGCCTGCCATCTTTATAAAATTCTCAACTATATATATGTCATCCGAATAAAATTGCCTGTGTTTTAGAATTATTGAATCCAAGTTTCGACGACCCTCTGAAGCCTTGCCATTCACCAACATTACGATAAGGAGTCTGAACGTAAACCTGCAAATCTTTTGAATAGAGTATGTACTGAACACCTGCAGAAGTGAATAAGTAACGTCTTCGTACTGACAAAGAGAGAGAGAGAGAGATTGATTGATTGATTGATTTGAGTTTATTTGGCCTTGGGGTTCAGACCCCGTAGGCACTAAAAATAAAATACAGTGTGGCTTGATCACAATAAAATATAAAAACAATAAAACGTGTATAAATAAAAATAAAACAATAACAATAATAAAAACAAATTATATACAAAATATTAAATTAAGTTTAACTGAATATAAAACGTATTTCGCAGTATCCCTGTACAATATATAACATGATAATTAAATTAAATAAATAATAAACATACAAACTTGATAATTGCTTTATAATAACTTGATAATTCGTCGATTTTTCGCGATGATACATTCGTAGGACTTAGAACTGATAGCACGAAATCTATTAAAAGCTGCATTTCTGACTTTAATACTTTCTTTGATTTCCCGAGAAATCCAGGGTTTGTGGCTTGTTTTGATGGAGTGAAATGTTACAGGTGCTAACAGATCAAAAGTGGATAAAATTGATTTACATATAAATGATAATGTGGATGAAATGGTGCTGTGAACATTGTGAGATGAATGAACTTGTTGTGGATACTGACTAGGTTGATGATTATTCGGAGATATGTCCATGAATTCAGACTGGTCAAGCCAAGGATGAGGGAACGATTTCGATAAGGAAGAGGAGGTTATGTATGATTCGAATGTAGTTGCGAGATTATGAAGGTTGACCCCCTCCAAATTTCGTTTACCAATTACCTTCACTTGAGACTGCTCATTTTCAATCCGAAGAGAGATACTGATGGCATCATGTCCAGCTGCGAAAGAATCTGACGTCTTAATGTAGTCATGTTCAGGTACTGGTTAACGAATGAGGAAGAGGTCTAACCACGTGTGAGATGGCCCACTTGATGTCATCGCGTGATGCGTTAGCTCTGAGCCGTCAGATTTGCTCTAAACCTACTTGCCATGGTACTGGTAGAGTTCATGTCAATGTTAAAATCCCCAGTGACCATGACATATTTGTATCGCGGTAGTATGTCTGACAAGACCTCAAAAAACTCCGTGGGATAAGCGGCCGAAGGCCTACGGTAAACAATTGCTAAAATCATTGAAACTGCTTTGCCTGTCAAACATAACACCAGATGTTCCGGAGCATTCAAAAAAATAGGTTCAGAGTGCGCGATGATCCTTACCCCAAAACTCTCACGTACATATGCCGCCACACCGCCCCCCTCCTTACCCTCACGATCCAATCGATACAATGCATAGCCCGGCAGTTTAATAATTTCTGAAGAATCGTGGCTTGTAAGGAAGGTTTCGGTAATCGCGATGATATCATGAGAGGTTGGATGAACTATTGCTTCGATGGATGCAAAATGTGTTTTTAGACGATTTATATTAGAGTGAAAAATGGAGAGTGATTTCGATGATTTTGATGGTTTCGATGATTTGACCCGACCAGCCCCGTCTCACTTGGTGTGAGATGGAGAGAGAGGAGGAAAGTTAATAAA
This sequence comes from Theocolax elegans, assembly GCA_026168455.1. NCBI lineage: Eukaryota > Metazoa > Arthropoda > Insecta > Hymenoptera > Cerocephalidae > Theocolax > Theocolax elegans. The sequence continues at coordinate 9,642,688 of CM047431.1, forward strand.
ATCTGCCTCCGAACTTATACGCTTCAACGGTCCGTCCCTCACCTCACGCATAAAAACTATTAAATCTAAAACTATGGGCCTCGCATAGCCCAGCTCTCTCGATTTACACATGGCCGCCTGCCATAGCTCAAAAGCGGGCTTTGGATAAAAGGGCCTGACAAATAATGCATTTTCACCACCTTCACCGAAAATATCCCGCGCCTTGTGTCCCTTCAGGAGTCGCGCCTTTTCGATGATCGCATCTCTGGACGTTGCTGATGACATTTTTATCACCATGCCTTGTGTAAGCTTCGGAGCCGCAGGAGAGCCCGCCGAGTTAGCTTTTAACCGCGGAGTCCAAGGACGAAAGTCTATTACTTGAATGCTTAGCTTCGGAAGTTTCAGCACCTCAAATATATCAGTTAAGAGTTCATTTTCCGTCTTCTTTGCATCCTTGGGCAACCCGGTAATGAGCAGCTCGCATCTGTCCTTAGATGGAGGTTGGGACACTGCAACTACGTCCTTACTACTCGTTTTCAAGCTGCTGACCCGGTCTTCTAACTTATCCATGCGCGCATCCATAGCCGTAAACTTTATATCGATTTCCTCCTCGATCACGCTAACCTTCGCTTTTAATTCTTTGATTTCAGTTTTCACCTCGTCAACTTTGCCCTCGACACGATTTACCACTTCCAAAACTGATTTTATGTCGCTTTGTAAGCTTTCCCGCTTTTGCTTGGCGCGCCGTGTGCCGCCTGATTGGGCACTGTGGGCGGAGCGCCGCGAGGTTGCTTCGCAACCTGCGACGTTGATGGCGACGGAGGCGAGGCTACACGCTTAGCGCAAGAGGTGGTAGGGTTAGGCGTGGTTGCCGACGCGGCACTGTCGGTCGCGACAGACTGGCGCGGTAACCCGGGCGGTGGCGCCCTCATATCGTTCGGAGCTGCGACTAATACCTTCGATCGTGATTTCGCAAGCACACAACAGCGCCGCTCGGACGAGCCCAGCACGACCTCGAAACAATTCGTATGGGCAATATTATTACAAAGATTACACACCTCTGTGTAGTCCTTGCGCGTCAGTCGTGCTCCGCAAACAAAACAGCCTCGCGGTGTTGCCATGTCCGCACGGGGAGTTTCGCAACGTTGGTGTAGTCTCCGTGTGTGAATGTGCCGCCCAAACTTTGGCGCTCTGAGATTCCTCCAGCTAACTTCCAAGATTTTTGCAATTTAATTTAGTAATCTGCAGTCAACTGTCTACAGTAAAGATGCATCTAATTTAATAGATACAAACTGTAGACAGCGGGCGTCCAATTTGCCTTGCACTGAAAACTCGAGTTGGTCGCGTGAGTACAACAATTATAAAAACAGTACGGAGAAGTAAACAGATGTCTTAGTACTCACCGCGCCAGAGAGAGAGAGAGAGATTGAAAAGCTTTAATATTGCCTAGGATAAGACTCATCCTTAAGGCAATTTACATAACATTTAACAAATGTAATATAAAACAACAGTCGTGCGCATAATAACAATATTAACTTATAATTGTAAAAAACATAAAATAAATAATAAAGATAAAGCTATTAAAGTAAATGCGATGTGCATAGTACTAAATTAGTAATGAATAAACATATGTACTTTTTAAATATAAAAATATAAAAATATCACATTAAGAAGTAGTGTCATCTATACTTTTGTCTACTTCCATAAATCCATTTAAATCAAACTAATTAAATTTAGCTGCCTGACAACAAGAATTTATATAAACGTTTCTTAAATAAACTGAAACTATGTCTAATCCTCAGATCAGAAGGCAAGGAATCCCAAAAATCCATGGCCTGGATTGTGAAGGAATTACGATACGTGCTTGTTAAGATGGAAGGTCGATCAAAGCAAGACTGCCTATTGCGATTAAAACGACGAAGGTCATTGCAAGGTGGGGAGGAGAAATTCATGCAAATAGCCTGGCTTAAGTGAAGTTAAAATTATAAACTACATTACCCCCATAAAGTAATATTGCCGTTGACTTAAAGGTAACCAGTTTAATTTCTCAAAAAACTTTGCTAAACTAGCATCCTTTCTCAAATGAAAAATATATCTAACACACACATTCAATAAACGTTGCAACTTGGTATCGAGATCATCTGGCAAATCGCAATAAACCAGACAACTATAATCAATAAGTGGTATAATTAATGCGTTCACCAATCTTTTCCACATGGGCATCGAAAGTAAATATCCGCAATTTCGCAATTTATGGAGAATACCATGTATTCTAGACAACACCCCAGAAATATGCGTATTCCATTGAAGATTATCAGAAATAATTACACCCAAATTTCGAACAGAACTAGTTAGCTCAATAATATGTCCATCGATCATCAATTGGGCCAACGAATTTCTGTCAACAAACCTCAACTATTGAACTGATCCAGTCAAAATTACCTAGATCTTGCTAAAATTTAAAACAAGACTGTGGTCATGAGCCCATTGCAAAACCAAATAACCATCCGCGGCCAACTTAGCAATGCATGTGTTATAGGTCCTGAAGTTGAACCCTGAGGAACACCTGCAGATGTTTCAAGGAAATAAGAGGGTAAACCGTCGTCACCGATAATTACCTGAGAGCGGCCACTAAGATAAGAATAAAACTATTCAATGGTGTCATTTTCGAAATTAAAATGTTTTAAGGTTCTCAACAATTCAGAAAGACTAATTGTATCTAAGGCCTTCTTAAAAATAAACGACAATAAAAACGTAACAATACTCTTAACCACAGTCAATCGAAAATCGTCAGTGACCTTCAATAGAGCAGTTTGTGTGCTATATGAAGTGCGAAACCCAGACTGATAGGGTGATAGAATGTTGTTTGATTCCATATGAACAATTATTTGCTTAGTAACTAAACGGTCAAAGACCTTTGCGAAATGAGGAAGATTTGCAATAGGTCTAGTGTCTGAAAAAGACAAAGGCTTAGAAATTTTAGATAAAGGTACAATCAACGCTCGATTCCATAAAATAGGGTAAATCTTAGTCTGCAGAGATAAATTGAACAAGCGAACAAATATCGGCGCCACCGCATGTAAAACCTCTTTAAAAAACTTATATCATCCGAACTACGACTCCGAGCCATTGGAAGGCAAATGGAAAAAGCAGCAATGAATTGATCCAAAGTAACAGGTGGAACAGAAAAAGACGGGCAATTATTGTTCGAGTTCATAGATAAAATAGCAAGTAACTCGTCCGAACTACATTAGGGATGACGTCTAGCTACCGAGGTATAATGATGAGACAAGTCGTTAACTGAAAAAAAGTTCAAAGGCGAATTTAACTGCTCTTTGATAATGTCCAGTTTCCTCAAAAGGCGCCAATAATCAGAATTATCTGTACTATTCTGCAACTCCTGCTCAAAGTATAGATCTCTAGCTTGACTTATGTCATTTTTCAAGGACCTCCGAAGAATCCTATACTCAGACAGCAACTTCAAGTTTCCCCGGCGCGTAGTTAGTTTATGTAATTCATCTTGACGCCTACGTTTAGCCAACAAAGTCTTAGACATCCATGGGGCTGGTCGGGAACGTATCAAACGAGTGGTAATGGGAGCCAATCTATCAAGATTCGCTACGAAGGAAATCTATATGTGCTCCAATAAATGGTTGACACTCATAGAGTCACATTACCCAGTACAATATGAATCAAAATGATCAACAATCATCCTGGAAAATTCTGCAGGATTGAAATTCCGAAAGTTTCTAATAACGCACACTTTAGCCTTATCCCGCAAAACAGGTAGGGAGTAATTAATGATAATGTAATCATGGCCACAAATGAAAGTAATAGAATATTGCCTAGTAAATTTCACCTTAGTTTCAGAGTCAACAATAAAAACATCTCAAAAGGAGGCGTTTTTATCGATTTTTAGTGAACTAACCATTTAATTTATTTAATTGGCGACGTTTCGATGGAAGTCCTCCATCCTCATCAGGCTATACCTTTATTGAAACAATCATTTGTTACACCAGCATTTTACAATTTTGCATATATATATATATATATATATATATATATCTAAATATAATTACTCACTATTTGGTCAAATTAATGCACATATGTGGCTTTTCTCATAATTTCCATAGTATCTCTAATGTGTCGCTCTATAATCAAAAGCAATAAAAACATCTAGCCAGGTATCGGAATTTTCGCAATGGTGGGTTGCCTTAAATGGAACCAAATATAATGAATATTCATTAATAAGATCTAACAAATGAGAACTATAATAATCCATGGCTGACCAATTTGAATTGAGGTCACCAGCAATAATAATATTACTATACAAATGTAAATAGTTTTGCATAGTATTAAAGAATTTTGAGAGAACTTGACCCTTTGGTCTCCGATAAACTAAAACCATCAAAATCTTGATACCGTGAAGTTGCAATTCCAACAACATAAATTCAGTATCATTAACACTATCGATTTGAGGGGATTCAACTAAACGAAAAGAGAAACCATCTCTGACATAACAAGCTACACCACCCCCTTGCACGAATTCTCGTTTTCCAGTGACAGATACTAACCCCCTATTGTTACAGACCAACGTATAACCTGGCACATTATAAATTGAATTTGATCTATTTGGGGTACACCATGACTCAGAAATGGATAAAATATCGATGTCTTCTGACGTAAGCAATGACTCTACCTCTGACAGACGACTCAATAGTGAATTTGCATTCACCTAGGCAACACGAAGTGAAGAACGGGCAGCGAGTGAATAACCAGTCCGAACATCGTGAGGAAGTCATAACAATTTATCGAGATCAGCTATTGAATTTATCTGAAGACTATCTGAATTGTCATACTTTTTTATATAAATTACACTATTACGTATCCAAACATATTTATAATTCAGAGGCTTCAGCTTACTCTTAACAAGCAATCTAAGCTCATGAACAGCAGGTGGCAACATTTCGTAGATATTTATTGCTCTGTTGTAAGAATTGCCAGCCCCTTCCACAGGATCACCATGTTTGATATTACCGCGCTTATGTTTAGTTTTGAGGATAAAATTTAGTTCCTCCGTTGACTTGAGCCTAACAACAATGGATTTTGTATCCAAAGGGGTAGAAGCTACACCCACAAGCTTTTTGGTGACAAGCGGACGTATATCCAAAATGTTACCACAAAAATGACTCAAATTTAAACAGACAAATAAACTTTTTATTAAATTCAACGCAGGCATGGAACAAGAAGAAGGGATGTCAGTCACCTTTAGTTGAGTATTGGGGATAGCATCGATGCGCATACTTTTAAGATGCTCAATTTCACTCCGCGAAGCAGCATTCTCTCGCCCAATTGCTGCAATACGTGCATTCTGGTTCTCCAACGTGGAATTAATATCGTCTAATCTTTTATTTATTTATTGATACAGTATCCGTCCTGGAACTCTGAAAAAAATGCCATTTGCTGAGACTGCAACATGGAGACTGGGACATAGATAAAACTAAGTAATAAATAATAAATAAAAGACGGTTTAGACTTGATCGAGTGCGTGTTAATCGTAGAGTATATATAGGCAGTAACGAATAAATAAATAAATAACAACTTAGAAAACTTAAATGAATAAACAAAGACGAACTTAAAATTAAGAGCTAAAATTCCCGCAGCTAGAATTCCGGCAGGGCGGCATCTAAGACTTTCTGTGACAATTCTGGTTTCTCAAGCTTGGCGGTCACCCCAGGTGCAACCTATAGGTCGTCTCGTGAGCCCTCCAGGGGATGTTGTCCCATACAAAACGGACGCATGCACTTTACAGTCGTTTCAGCTTAAGATCTCTGGTCCCGTCAACATTATTGTAGACCGCGAATATATAATCGAAGTGAGGAAAGATCAGGGTTTCAGCTAGCCTTTTGCGTGTTTGGCAGGAAAAGTATGCTTATAATTTCTAAACAAGTGAAACATCTTATGAGCATCGTGAGATATTACTGCGACGTATCTCGAACAATCCAGCGAGGGCGTAATCCAGACACCGAGAGATTTTACAGCTGATTCATATACAAGTGATTAATCGCCTATTTTAACCTTCAGTGCAATGTCCAGGTCAACACGCGAAACATAGGCCTGACTACGCAGGATCATCACCTTATTGTATTTACATTTAACTTGAGATTGTTGTTTTTGGGCCAAATGTTGACCGCATTAGCATCTGCAGTGATACGCTAATGATTCGCGAATATCATGTGATCTAAATAGATAGTTAATGAAAATTCAGAATAGTAGTGTCCCTAGAACACTGCCCTACGATACGCCCCTGGACGTGTCGAGCCAGTTCGAGAGTATACCTGTGTCGTCGGTTACAGCCTGCGAACGGTCCACAAGATACTAAAGGAACTAATTTACAACACTCTTGGAGCATCCTATGCGCTTTAATTTAATCAATAGTATTAATATTGTAATTTTTCTAGAATCTATAGAACGTCTAACTTCATCTAAAACTCCTAGTAAGGCCGTCTGGGTAGTTTGGCCCCTGCAAAAGCCCGTATGTCTAGGTAAGTCATTTAATTCTATGTAAAAAGGGAGTTAATCATGATCCAGTCTAGTAATTTAGAAAGTTCACTGATCTTCGCAATGAGCCTAGTATCCGACAGCGACTTAACGTTATTCGTTTTCGCAAGAGAAAAAGCAGAGATTTCCTCCAAAGTTCAGAGAGGAAACTGTCTTCGGGTTTATGAGGTAGATGAAGAAAGATGAATTAGATGATTATACATCACAGCGAGGATTGGTGCAACATAAGGAGCCATGAGCTTGAGCATGGGGACCGTCATACCGTCCCATCCCGTTGCCCTGGAGGTGTCTCGAGAAATGGCTACTAGAACCCCGTTGGTGGAGATAGGAGAGCATTCGAAAGTCGGAAATAAGGGGGAGTTGTGAACGTTATCAAGGGAATGAATGAAATTGGTAATATTGAGAGAAGAGTCCGATTGAGAAATGGAAGCAAAGTGAGAGTTGAGTTTGTCAGGAGTAAAAATGGTCATTGGAGTCGGTTTCGGTTGAGAGGATTGATTGAATGATTGATTACGTTTATTAGGCTTTTGGGATAAAAACCCCGTCGGCACTTCAAGTAGTCTGTACATTTTGATCTTTTTACGCATTTACATATTGGTTTACATACATATATATTTACATATCCATTGTATTTCGAAAATTACACTTAAAACTAATTAACACGGCGTATAAATTTAGTCGAATAATCGAGAGAAAACAAAATATGGTTAAATAAAATTTCATATTAAAAAGCGATTTATATATAGTAAATAGTTAAAAGTACTTCGTTACTTCGTGAACAGCATCACCAGGAACAGCGTTCTTCTCGAAACCAGCAGCAGCCATCATGTAAAGCCGTCGTCTTCGTGTCCGTACGATCGCAATCACTCACTATACGATACTTACTACTCCATAGAGCAAAAGTGGGTCCTTGCACCGGATATCCCGCGATTTTCTTTGTGCGTAAGTGTGCTTTTCCTTGCTTCCCCTTCTCCTCTCTCCCCTCGCGCAGCAAGCCGTCGCAGCTCGTGCGCAGCCGAGCCTATTATTATAAATTCACCGCGATCGTACGCGGCTGGCGCCCAAACCATTTTTATATGTAAGTAAGAAAATAAATTGTTATTTTTTTATTTTGAAGTTTACTTCGCCTTTGACGCCACATCCTAATCCCCAGCGTGACCTTTACATTGGCGCCCAACGTGGTTTTTCGTATCTGTTCAACGTGTTCGACGAAACCTAAAATAGCGTCGTACAAATTTCTTGGCCGATATTGAAATTTACGTGATTCATTTTTGTCAGTCGATTCATATTATTTTAAATGAACTCATAATGAATTGTAAAACAATCTAAATATTTAAACCTTTTTTTTCTCTCTCTTTTTAATAGGAGCAGCAAATTTTTTGTAATTATAAAAAATTACATTGGCTATTTTATTCTTTTTCATTTAGTTAGAAACCAAGTAATACAAAAATTGTTTCCTGCATAACTAGCAGCAACAAATATTAAAGAAAAATAAATTTGTAAACGTCAAGCGGACGTAATAAAAAAAAATAATTGACAGCAGATGAGCCATAGCATTATCCCCTCGCCCCGCTTGAAGCACACATACGGGAAGGAAAAAGAAGCCGTGCGGCCATACTTTTGGCCATCTTTACTTTATAAACACATGGCAAATATATAGCCACGTAAAGATTAATGATTAATATTGTTTAAATGATAAAATTAATACATTGAATAATTGATAAAATTTATACATATTATGCATTATATTACGTATAGATATTACGCATTATAACTTGTTTTTTATATGTGTAATGTAGAATAGAATGCGTAAAAGCAATACGCATTATATTTTTCTTTTTCCGTGGACAAGCCACATTTTGCTCAATACATAAATTTTAACCGACCCATATTAATTTAATATATAATTTGTTTAGCTTACATAATAATTATAATAAATACTAATTTTTATTTTTTCGTGCAAAATAAAATTGTTTTTTTTTCTTTTTCCCCTGTTAGGAGCCATATAATCAGCACTAACCACATATTTAATTTTGTTTTATTAACAAAAAGAACAACTTGAGCAAACTAACACATAAAGAATAATTTTTCACCCTCTTTGCACTTAATTTTCATCTAATTGCAGAATTATAACCCCACTTCCCATAATACTATATATAATTTATACGCTTTCCCCTATTAGCAGCTGAAACCTAAAAACCCGATACACGGTTATTACCCTTACCTGACTTATAGTAATTTGGATTGTTTCTATCTTTTTTTTGTAAAATAATATTCAAGCAAATAGCCAACTTATACAGGGTGTGTTAAAAGTTTCTGGATGGCATAATAACTCGGCAAATATGTATTTTCGAAGAAAATGTTTTAGACAAAAGTTGTAGGATTTTTCGTTAGTTATCTGATGGTGACCTTGAGTTTGACCTGGAACTTGACCTTCAAGGTCATTTAAAGGTCGAGTCGAGTTTTTAAAATTGGAACCCCCATTTTTTATGCCAGAAATGGAAAGCTTGTGAAATTCACTATCCAACGATATGCATAACATAGGAGGCTAAACGTGATTCAAAGATTATTTGAAGGTCAAACGCTTGGTCACAGAATGCATATAATTGGTCTCTTTCTACGAAGGAAATATGAATGCCGAAATATATGAGAATATGCTTCGTAATCAGATAGTGCCGAGAGTAATAGAGGCAACTGGTCAAATATTCGAGAATAATATCTTCGAACAAGATGGAGCTTTCTCTACGGTAGAAATGTTCGCATTTATTTACACTCCGTTCTTCATGACAGATGGATAGGACGCAGAGACTATAATTAGTGGCCAGCAACACTGCTGTGCTAAGCGAAGCTTAGAAGAATTACGACTACGTATTCGAGAGGGGTCCTTACTCAGACAAATTTTTATCTACAGCAAATCATCTATATGTAATTTTCTGCTAAGGCTACTCTTCACCTTGGAATGTTCTTTAAGGGTTAAATTCAAGGTTAGCAGTGATGAATGATGTAAAAATCTACTAACTACTGCACCAAAAGTTTTTTATCGTTCATACATCTGCAATTTTCTTGAGTGTCCATATTATTGGAGTATAAGGACATGTGACCTTTAAATGACCCTTAAATCACGTTTGACCTCCTAAATTATACATAGCGTTGAATAGGGAATCTCACCTGTTTTTCATTTGTGCCATAAAAAATGGGGGTTTCAATTTGAAAAACTCGACTCGACCTTCAAATGACCATAGATGTCAAGTTCAAGGTCAAATTCAAGGTCATCATCAGATACCCAAGGAAAAATCATATTACTTATGTCTGTAACATTTTCTTCGAAAATGTATATTTGCCGAGTTATTATGTCGTCCCGGAACTTTTGACACACCGTATACAAATCTACAGCTTTAATTTATCATTTTTACGTTGGGCTGTTTGTGTAGTTAAGTTAAATATTGAGCTGCAGAGTTATTGCGCCAAATTTATATCCCCCCTTTTTAATTATTAATAGAATAATTAAATTAATATTTAATATGGCGATCAGCTATAAATTAGGTGATAAATTAAATATTGATAATGTAGCACAGGGTGCAGTAGTAATTAGGTGCACCATAAATAATACCGTTGATGGGAAAAGTACTATTTATTGTAGTCAATTAGAATTTGTTATGGCGGTAAGAGAGGCTTTGTTTGTTAGAGAGGGAGGTTCTTCGTTTATGCTCGTCCAGCCAGGTGCCTTCCGCTGGACGTAGGTTGCCTTCGTTATAATTTCTCTTGATGACCCTGAAATGGGCCGGTTGTATATCAATTTTTAACCCCTCGGAACGAAAAGACGTTCTGGGGAGTGGTGGAGTGGACGATACGTCAGATGCCGTAGAGCCCGTCTGTGGCTGGCGCTTCGGCTACGTCGAGCAGTTTCCTTTACGTGGTAACCTGACCTGTGAAGTGGAGGCCTTGGGACGACGAATATTTGCCGATAGGCCGCGGTCAGCTTCCTAGGGTGCCGAAGCTACGTTAGGATCTGACGGTTTTTCTCCTTTCCTTTCAGCGTCTTGGCGAGGGGAGCTCGAACCGGCGGTGGTTGTAGTGGATCGGGCCGAATCGCCATCCTGAGTGTTGCCGGCTCCGGGTCCTCTAAAACTACATTCTCCTCTTCCGAGGAAGAGTAGAGAGATATGGAATCGCTCTCGCAATCCGCCTCATCACCCTCCTGGTCGAAGTGAACAAAACTCCGGTGAAACACGGGTCCAGAGTCTCACAAGACGATCGGGGGAGTCCTTTTCATCCGAAAGAAAATCCTCGGTTTTGCCACCGAGGCGACTCTCGGAGCCGGTGGTGTAGTGGGTACCTCGGGGTCCCGAGGTTTGAAGCGGGGTGGTGGAGTTTCCTGTTTCGTCCGGATAGACCTCTGCCTTCGCCTATTCTTTCTGACGGTGGTTACCATTATGGTCGGTTACGGAATGGCAGGTGAGATCATAATTCGCGTTATGTACGCGATTCGTGGTGGTCCCCTCCATCGGACCAGGGAGTGAGGTGATTGTACTAGGACGACTCATAGTACATAATACTGGGTTTACCCGTATTGCATTCGGTCGCGGCCTTGGAATCACCCCGTCAGGATCGTGACCCTGGTGGTAAATGCCCGGATACCCAGGGTTTGTATGCCACGGGGATCATGATTCCTGAATCCTCAGCTGTCCGAGGATTCACTCAACTTGACCGCTTTTTGGTTGTGCGTTCATTTCACAGACGCGTTACCGCGGTCAAGTGATGGGAGAGAGGGAGGGAGAGAGAGAGAGAGTGAGCCCAGGTACCCGGGCTTTTAGTCGATTCGCGAGCCTACCGGATTCTCCTAGGAGGTCCATAAGGCCCGGCTCGCGGGAGCTGACTGCCCCGGTGCGACGGTCCGGCGGTGCGTAAGAGTCGCGGGGCGATACGCCTTAACGGTATGTGTGGCACTAGGATGCTTGAGTCCGGATTCCCGGACTTCTTTTGGGTAAGAAGGTAAGATGGGGTAAAAAGAAAAAGTGGTTTGTTTTGGTTTTTATTGTTTGTTTGATCGGTGTGTCACGGCGCAATTCCAGATTGGGTAGCGCGACACGAACTGATTAGAAATTTCAGCACCTCAGCAGCAGAATGGAAACCAGAAGTAGATGGACGGCACTTGGACGAGATTAGTCTAATGTAAGAAGAATCTCTCCTGGATCTCTCCCTTACATCATCCAAAATTACAAAATTCCCTCCCCCTTCCCGAGCAGCAATCGCACGAAATATTACATCTGGTCAGCGGTACCAGGATCCACTGACGACGGAAGAGCCAACAGAATGTGATGAGGCAATATACGAAAGATTTCTACATCTAGCATACCGTCCGCAAGCACAATCCACATGCAGGCATTTAAGCACACCGTCGCAACTGAACAAGAGAAACATATACTGTGCCAAGTACAACGGTATCATTATTGGGAATAAAACCGACAGATGAAAATGTTTCGAATGACCCTTTTATGCCGAATACCGCAGCAACACAAAGCACACACATATATATGAACTCGCAGTCAAGGACGACAAGCAGTATACAATTCTCAGCATTTAAAGCAGTGCAGCAAAGCGCAGCAGACCGAAGAGAAAACGACCGCAACCAATCGAACCTTAACAACCCGAGAATTAGCACACATATTATTAGCAGCAGAAGGAATATTCCCAGCGTGCAGTGGGAAGATGAATTAGCAGTACATCAGCGACTAGAACAAGCAGACCAGAGCAACATATCCGATGAGCCACAACCCCAAAATATAAACCCCGAAAAAAATACGACATTTAGCATACCCCCTCCCCAACAGCAGCAATACACCCAGCAGCAACAATATTCTCAACACCAGCAGTTGTAGCAGAAAGCAAATTTATCGATGCATTCATATAGGAATTGTTATTCCAATTGCAGCAATTTAGAGGACTCATTTTTCACTATAGAGAAAAGGACGGTGGAAATTTTCTCTAGATACCATATCCAAATCAAAGGGACAAAGAAAAGCGATCCCGAAACATTTTTAAGAAATTTCCAGGAATGCAAGGAGGCACAATCTCTCGATGGACGATATAATTAAAGCTCTCCCATCCGTGTTTCCGACGATGAAGTATGGAATTGGTTTAAGAGAGCAAATAGCAGCTGGAGGAATTTTATTGATTTTGTTGACGCAGTACGACTGCAGTATGGAACGGAGGAAATCCAGAACAACTTACTGCAAATAATGGAGAATTGCACGCAAGTTCCAAATGAAGATATTTCGACGTATCTTTCGAAATTACGAGATAAATTGGACCATATTAAACTTCCGCTCCCGCTCGCCAATCAATTGGATAGAGCATTTAGAAATATACATCCCAACTACAGACGAAAAATAGAAAGAAGCTAATTTGATAACTTTGCGCTGCTACAAAAGCTATGCAAAAAGAAAGAAGCTAGGCAGTTACTAGACGAAACATATAAGCCTAGCAGCGGTTAGCAGCTCGAGCATTCACAAATCCCCATATCCACCCCAAGCCCCTAAAGAGCACACACCCAACCGCAAATACAACCAAGAGCAGCGATACAATAAACCCAGCAGCTCTCAACCAAGGAGAGCAACGCCAAATTTTCCCAAATTTGAAGAAGCAGTAAAGCACGAGTCACCAAGGCAGAATGGCAGCAGCAGCACACAACAGAAGCAGCCTTGGAATAAGGTAGTCTCCAATAGCACCAAAGTACAATGGCAAAAAGTGACACTGACTCCGCTAAGGCACGAATCGTCAACAGGCCAGCAAAAGCAGCAACCCAGGAACCATAGTAATTTTACAACAGCAACAAGAGCACTGATAATTCCCAACCATCCGAAGAAGCAGAAAGAGCCTTCCTTTATTTGTGACCAACTGGGTTACCGGCAGCAGACTGCTCAATGTATTCTGCTATGGTTGTGGACATCAAGGAGTCTACATAAGACACTGTTCTAGGTACATCATACAAAAGCAGGGAAACGGCAGCCAAAGAAAATAAGGACTCGTATTTTCTCACCCAAACCCCTCAAACGGTCTCAATCCTCCAATATAGCAGCTAACGAGTCCCTTATTCATCAAATACGCGGCATTGACCCCTGTTTATTCTTTGACCTACAGCTTAACGGACATAAACTCATAGCACTGCTTGATGATGGAGCAGTGTACTCCTTAAAGGTAGAGGATTGAGTTAAGTGCTCCAGAAGAAGTTGACGAGAACCGATTGCAGGGCAGTAAGAGTAGCAGATGGTACAATAATACCAATACAAGGTATTATTGATGTCTCAATAAATATTGACGGCGATAATATATTAATGCCTTTCCAAATAGCAGACGATCTACAGTATGATTGCATACTGGGGATCGATTTTAAGTGGAAGGTCAATATGGGATAAATTATGAAAAGGATATATGGTGGACTCCGAGGGGGATTTCGCAACAGTTTTATCCTCATGGCAAAAATCCAAGCTACATACCAGCACTAGCAAGCATCGGAGAACTCAAAAGAGCTACCCCTTCACAAGAAAAAATTATGCAGCAGCTTCTTGATGAAATGATCTCCGCAGCCTCGAGACGTTAGGCACCACTAACCTAACCGTCCACAAAATGGATACACAAGGAGCAGAGCCCATTAGGCAAAGGAACCGCCGGCCTAAAATGTTACAAGCAGGTTATGCGAAGGTCATTAGAATGCTACGTGAGGGCATCATCTAACCTTTCAATAGTTCACGGTCAGGCTGCCCCGTCATTGTCCCTAAAGGGAACGGTACACACCACTTTTGCATTGATTACAGGCAGGTTAACGCAGTTACCAAAAAGATAGCTTATCCCATTTGAAACATGGACGATATATTAGATCAGCTACAAGAAAGCCGCTACATAAGCAAGCTAGACCTGTCCCAAGCTCACCACCAAGTCCCCCTAGCCCCCGAAGGCCGAGAAATAACAGCCTTTGCCCTCTTAGGAAAGAGTCTATTTCAATTTACTTAGTACCCTACAGTCTAGCAAATGCGCCAGCCATGTTCCAAAAGATAATGCAGAACCTAATAAAGCCAGAGTTGGAACCGAATGTGTTCGCTTATTTGGATGATATAATCATCACAGCCAAAACCTTTGAGGAACACATTTGGTGGCCTAAAATAGTATTAGCAGCCCTTAAAAGACCCAATTTACAGTTAATCTGCGAAAAATCGGAATTTTCTTGCGCGGAGGTTACATTTTTAAGTTATAAAGTTAACCAGGATGGTCTAAAGAGAAATAACGATAAAAGAAAGCCAATATTAGAATACTCAGCCCCCACTGATCTGAAGCAGGTACGGAGATTTACCGGATTAATCGGTTAGTATTGATTTATCAACTGATTTATCAACAAATTAGCAGAATACTGAGCACCCTTGAACTATCTTACAAGGAAAGATGTGAGATGGCACGGGCACAAAGAGCAGTAGAACGCTTAGCCCGACCCGACCTTTCGCTCCCATTCTCCCTCCAAACTAATACCAGCAATTGCGCGACAGCGGGAGTTTTCATACCATAGATAAACGGAGAAGAGCATCCGATTTACTACGTGAGCAGAACCCTAAGTAAAGCTGAAAGGAATTACACCGTTACGGAAAAGGAATGCTTAGCCGTGCTATGGTGTGTAGACCGACTCAAGGGTTACCTGTAAGGAGACTAGACCGTTGGAATACCATCTTGAAAAACTATGATATAAAACTAACAACGGAAACTTTGCTCGCTAACGCTCGATCAGTAGTATTCTAATTGTGACTGCATGAGATCTATACAATATATAAACGTAGATTATATAATTATTAAAATTTGAAATTTTCATTAATCATAATGCAAAAGTTAAGGTCCAAAAATCTAAAATTGAGTCAAAATTGATTGTATAACCTACGTATGCCCAACTTTTTTGATATTACGAGAGTTAAACTATAGAAATGACAGTTGGATTACTTAAATGTATATTCGGTCGAATTTCTTGTTTCTTATAAAGTATAACCAAATAAATAGCAATACTGTTAAGGCATGATTTTATACTTTATATTGTTAAAGAATGATTTTCAAATATTTCATGAATTTTGAATTATTGGAATGTATATTGATTTAGATCTCTTTATTATCAGTTGAATTACTTAAACGTATACTTAGCATAATTATATATCTGGGTATTACACGTGAAGTGGTCCGATCAAAATTTTAAAATGCCCCAAATTTTGGGTACACATTGCAAATGTTTTCAGATATAGAAAAAATTTTAGTACTGGAATTATTAGTTCAAAAGTTATTCTAACCTCAAAAAGTGAACTTTTTCCAGTTTTTTTCAACACCAGCTGGGTTCATCGCGTATTTAACTCAAAATCTATCAACTTTTACTATAGAACATTATATGTAACATTCGTTGCTGATTAGGTCTAGAATTTATCCTTCTGGGTTAGAATTTCTAATTCAAGGTAAATGTTAGATAACTACATGTCAATATTCAACTTGAAAAAAATCTAACTTCGCCACAATTGATTTTTTTATCCGAAAGTTCAAAAAAAAGCTTGGAGCAATACCTTTCAAATAATCTGTAGCATTTTTATGGCCTTCAATTCTGTAAAAAGTTATGATAATTTAAAGAAAGACGAAATTTTTTAAAAATTTAAATGGGAAATACCATGTAATTTTGTGAATTTTTGTCTTTCTTTAAATTATCATAACTTTTTGCAGAATTGAAGGCCATAAAAATGCTACAGACCATTGGAAAGGTATTGCTCCAAGCTTCTTTTGAACTTTTGGATAAAAAAATCAATTGTGGCGAAGTTAGATTTTTTTTAAGTTGAATATTGACATGTAGTTTTTATAACATTTACCTTGAAATTAGAAATTCTAACACAGAAGGATAAATTCTAGACATAATTAGCAACGAATGTTATATATGTTCTATAGTAAAAGTTGATAGATTTTGAGTTAAATAGCGATGAACCCAGCTGGTGTTGAAAAAAACTGGAAAAAGTTCACTTTTGAGGTTGAATAACTTTTGAACTAATAAATTCCAGAACCTAAAATTTTTTCTGTATTCTGAAAAACATTTGCAATGTGTACCCAAAATTTGGGGCATTTTAAAATTTTGATCGACCACTTCACGTGAATACCCCATATATATGCAGTAGCAGCCATAGTAATAGACAGCGGCGATCCCACTATACGCCGCAAGCAGGCCATCTAGTCATAGATAAAACGTATGCTAGATTGGCTAAATTTAATAATAGCCAGGTATATTCATGGACACATGTCAATACGTGAAAGCTTGCCAAGAGTGCCAAGGTCATAAAAGCGGCCAACGAGCTCCTGCCGGAATTATGGAAGGCAGGAACATTAGTGCACCCTGGACAGTATATATATATATGGGTGGTTCTCTGTGACATCGAAGATGAAAAAAATAAATATTGCTATAACTGTGGGAATATGTTTTAGAGGTATCCAGTAGTTCTCCTGAATTTTTTCAGATTTTTTCTCGGCCATTATTTTAAGTTACAGAGAGTCAAAATTGATCGGTCGAATTTCTTGTTTCTTATAAAGTATAACCAAATAAATAGCAAATACTGTTAAGGCATGATTTTAAATTATTTGACAATTGGATTACTTAAGGGGTCAAGCCTGGGTTAACTGCTCAAAAAATCGATTTTTTTTTTATTAACTTTTTTTAAAGTATTTCTTACATAAAACATTATCCCAAAATTTGAAAAAAAAACAAAAAATTTTTCGCAAGTTATAATTGAAATAAAGTAAGCATCAATAGACATTATTTCTCTAAAATTATTTTTGCAAAAAAAGACATTTTATTTAATTTAACTAAAATAATAATTGCGAGGTTTTCGACGTTTACATACAAGTATATTAAACGAAGCAACTATCAAGCGTAGAGTTTGGTAAAGTAGAAATCTACTTTACCATACGATTCAAATTTAATAGTTAATAAATAAATGATTCTTTTTACTCTAATATACTGCACAAATACGTACAGTTCTATTTGAAGTAAATATTGCCTGCATTGATAAAGTATTTACATTATTTTAGTAAATACTCAGTGGATTTTAAATTAAAAGTATATTTTTAACTTTAAATTTTATTAGTTTTAAGAAATTAATTATAAGCTTATACAAAAAACGAGCAGTAAAACAAATGCCAGACTCAAGTAACAGAATACCTGGTACATCTGCTCATAAAAAAATTATCAACATCAGAAAGAACCAACTACGATGCACTTCCATCAACATTGATCCAGATCAAGTAAAAAGTTAAAAACTGATACCATTGAAGAAAGTAGCACAGAAAATAGAATTATTGATATATCACTACTTTTCCCAACATTAGAAGAATTTTTAGTTTTTCAGAATTGTCATGGTACAGTTAAATTTTCTGAAGTTGATGTGAGAGGTTTGGGAAGTAAAATAACAATAACATGTACAAACTGTTTTAAGGTATTTGTTATTGATTCAAGTAGAAAAGTTGGAAAAAAAGTAACGCTCATGAAATAAATAGACGTTAGTGTACACAATGAGAACTCTTGGTCATGGGCATGCTGGTTTAGTTACTTTTTGTGGAAATATGGATTTGCCGAGTCAAGTTCCTCACAGTAATTATGACATTATTAATACAGAGATAAAAAATGTTTGTAAAGAAGTTGGTAAACAGTCTATGAAAGCAACTGTCGAGCAAGTATATGATTCAACAAGTCAGAATTGCCATATAAGTGTATCAGGTGATGGTTCTTGGAGGAAGCGAGGATTCAATTCTCTTCAAGGTGTTGATACTGCATGAGAATGAAAAAGTAATTGACGTTACTCCAAAGCAATATTTTTGCAGAGCATGTGAATTGCGACCAGAAGAAGAAACAAAAGAATATAGAGAGTGGTACTTTACGGCATGAAATATACTAATTATATTGGAGGTTTGAAACACTTTCACAAATAAGTACACATAAAATAATTTCAACCACATAATATCGCACTAAGCACAAATACACTGAGCATAACAAAACACTTGTTTATAATTTTATCTGTATTCTGCAAATATTGTATATCTAAGTGTTGACACATTGGTTATGCTGAAATGGAGAAACAAAGAATCAATTTCTTGACATAAACAAAATATAAATTTAAGGTTATGCAAATACTTATCTGATATAATTTGTTCGTGCAGTTTTATAAACCACTTGTTTTTTTTACTTATTTTATTTAGATATTATATAATATAATATATATAATATATAATTCTACTTGATATTATAATAGCTTAAAACTGAACTACAAACGTGTGGCTGGTGCACACTTCCATTAGCAGCTGTAACACTATATATGCCTCTCTCTTTCTCTATCACGTGACAAGGCAATCCGAAAAATCAATAATTTTATGGAAGACTTGTCATGTGAGAGAGAGAGAAAGAGATATTGTACACAACTGTCAAACAGTATTTGTTTTTACTGCATTCTTTACATACTTTTAATTAAATTTAATGCTTATAATAAAAATTATAATCATATAATATAATATAATAATCATAGTATAAATATTATTATATAAAATAGTCATAAACTATATATAAAATAATCATGTATTAATATTCAATAATAGCTAAGTATTCTTTTAGTTTTAAAAAATTTTATTCCTCTTTTTATAAAGAAACTGATTCTTGAAGTTGACTTTCTGTTATTTTAGATAATACATGTATATTAAAAAAATATACTGAGTATTATATTAATAAAACCAGAAAAAAGTCACTATAAACCTATTAAATAAACATATTATTAAGATTACACATACAAATTGTACGATACCTGAAGAATATGGTATTAGAATTATAAAATAAGTAAAACTTTAAATCTAATAAGTGAAACTTTAAATGCATTTATCTCATTATTGGTTTTTTAATGATTTTAGCTTACTTGCCGCAGGATATTTCAGAGCCAGGTTGATGAATCACTTTGAAATTTTGGGGAAACTTTTAAAATATATATTTCTATGGACTTATGTTGCCCAATTTTCAAAAAGATAAGTTTTAGGTGAATGTTATGTACGTATACGTACATAACATTCACTATTTTTCTTGTTATTATCAACTTTTATATTTAATACATTGTTATTAATTTTTTTTCAGAAAAGGAAAAACATAAGTCTGTAAACGTATATTCCATGAACATTTTAAGCCTTATTAGACATTAAAAGATGCATTCAATGCTTCAATATCCTACGGCAACTGCAAAAATTAATCAATTTTTTAATACCATTATAAGTTTAATAACCAGGATTAAAAATGCATTATAAACATTTTTTATATTGATAAATATAATGTATAATACATATATATTATGTAAAAAAAATTAATATGTGAGAAGAATTAAAAAAAAAAAAATTATTCTAATAATAATTATTTATTTATTGAAAACATTTAACCCAGGCTTGACCCCTTAAATATACATTCAGCACAATTTCCTTTATTTATAGAATTTAATATATTTAGTACTTTATATTGTTAAAGAATGATTTTCAAATATTTCATGAATTTTGAATTATTGGAATGTATATTGATTTAGATCTCTTTATTATCAGTTGAATTACTTAAACGTATACTTAGCATAATTATATATATATATATATGCAGTAGCAGCCATAGTAATAGACAGCGGCGATCCCACTATACGCCGCAAGCAGGCCATCTAGTCATAGATAAAACGTATGCTAGATTGGCTAAATTTAATAATAGCCAGGTATATTCATGGACACATGTCAATACGTGAAAGCTTGCCAAGAGTGCCAAGGTCATAAAAGCGGCCAACGAGCTCCTGCCGGAATTATGGAAGGCAGGAACATTAGTGCACCCTGGACAGTATATATATATATGGGTGGTTCTCTGTGACATCGAAGATGAAAAAAATAAATATTGCTATAACTGTGGGAATATGTTTTAGAGGTATCCAGTAGTTCTCCTGAATTTTTTCAGATTTTTTCTCGGCCATTATTTTAAGTTACAGAGAGTCAAAGTTGACATTTTAGCACTTTTTTGCATTGAATGCCCATTTTCATGAATTTTTAGCTCCCAGGGGATGCATTTTTCACTAAAAACATAAGTATGACTTTTTTTGTAAAATTTTCCGAACTTTTCATTAAAAATACTTTTAAAGACATAAATGTATGCTGTCACACTCTTGTAAGCCATTTAAACCTCAAATAGTGAAAATCAACAATTCTGCTCCGGACTCTGGTAACCTAATACTGTCTAAAAGATGTCTTTTTATAGTCAGAAACTGCCTAAAAATTTCCAGAGTGGGTCTAAATCATTAAGATCACTTATGGTCCAAATATCCGGGAAAAGTGCCCGAAATATTAATAGAAATGTATATTTGTTGCTTTATAACGATGAATCTATTAGCATGATCATTGCAAAAAAATTTGTGCACTTACCTTGGAGTGGTAGAAAAGTATCTTCACTTGTTTCAGTATCCATCGAATCCCCTGTAAGCTGCTAAAAATACAAATATTATTATATAAATGTAAAAAATTAATTTTTAAACATTTATAATGCTGAATTTTTAGTTTTACATCCCTTACAAGAATTATGATACTAATCTGAAGGATTACTATAAATATATAAACATCATTATTACAATAACTGAATATACGTATTTAATACAAAAGATATATAAATAAATCGGATATATAATTATACTGAATAATATGATAACGTGACAGTGAAAAGTTTGTGAAATCTAAACAATGTATTGCTGAATAATAATAATAATAATGTTGATACTTTTATAGTAATCCTTCAGATTAGTATCATAATTCTTGTAAGGGATGTAAAACTAAAAATTCAGCATTATAAATGTTTAAAAATTAATTTTTTACATTTATATAATAATATTTGTATTTTTAGCAGCTTACAGGGGATTAGATGGATACTGAAACAAGTGAAGATACTTTTCTACCACTCCAAGGTAAGTGCACAAATTTTTTTGCAATGATCATGCTAATAGATTCATCGTTATAAGGCAACAAATATACATTTCTATTAATATTTCGGGCACTTTTCCCGGATATTTTGACCATAAGTGATCTTAATGATTTAGACCCACTCTGGAAATTTTTAGGCAGTTTCTGACTATAAAAAGACATCTTTTAGACAGTATTACGTTACCAGAGTCCGGAGCAGAATTGCTGATTTTCACTATTTAAGGTTTAAATGGCTTACAAGAGTGTGACAGCATACACTTATGTCTTTAAAAGTATTTTTAATGAAAAGTTCGGAAAATTTTACAAAAAAAGTCATAGTTATGTTTTTAGTGAAAAATGCATCCCCTGGGAGCTAAATATTCATGAAAATGGGCATATAATGCAAAAATGTGCTAAAATGTCAACTTTGACTCTCTGTAACTTAAAATAATGGCCCAGAAAAAATCTGAAAAAATTCAGGAGAACTACTGGATACCTCTAAAACATATTCCCACAGTTATAGCAATATTTATTTTTTTCATCTTCGATGTCACAGAGAACCACCCATATATATATTATAAACTTGGGAATAAGGGTTTATGCCGCCCAAGAAAGAGAGGAAAGATACGTAGTTTATAATGTGCAAGAGAGAAGTTCGGATTAAGGAGCCTTGGTTCAATAAACCACCCACTCCCTGTCAGTGGTAGGAAGCAGATAGAAGATCCAAATTTATTATGTCGGGCGTCATAAACCCATGCATAAATATATATATAAACGATGCCACCTTCCCCGGTGTATGGGTGTAGGGTAGGGAGTAGCCAGGCTCCCTGGGCTGGTTGCGCAAGGTTTATGAGCGAGCCATCTCCGCTGTCGTCATATGCTGCGCTTGTGTGACAGTCGAGGTTAGGATGCCGCCTAACTTCACGTCGTGTTTACGTCGGTATCGAGTACTTTAGATTAGTATGTCCTCCGCCGCGTACTGAAACAGATCATTCGCATAATCAGTAGTTAGATAATTGGTGATCAATTTACTTCGATTCATACACTGAGATTCGTTATTTCGTCCGCTCCGCGCCTATTCCATTAGTTACTGCTTGCAATATCACAAAAACACTGCATTTTCTAGTTGTATAAATACATCTTAATTTTATGATTTAGTGGGTCAAATATAAATAAATAGAGCTCTTTGAAGTTGCTACTGTTAATATGTTTTTTAATTATTAACTTTTTTTAGGAACACCGAGCATCACAGCTTCCGATAGAATTAGAACATATACATGATGAGAATTTATTATGTCGGAAAACCACTGACGTAAAAGGTAAAGTATTTATGTATATTTTTTCTTTTTACAAATTTTTATTATTTAATTAAAAATGCTGATAAAATTTTAGAGAAGTTTACGCATATTCTTTTTTACAAAATTAACTTTTATTAGTTTGTCTTCGCTGTACATCACACAACTTAATATAAGTTAATATAAGTGTTAAAATGTGAAGATGCACATACATAAACAAAAATGCTCAATTGGAAATTTTATCATTTTCGACAAGTAATTTACTAATTTATTGCACTGTAATAATGAACATGTTTGTTTTTTTGGATTGTTTGTTTATTGAAATCGTGATGAGACAATCTACAATTCTTATATTCGTAGACATATATATAACCTTCATATTCTCTTAAAAAAATTCAATAGTTTAATTACCGAAGTAAAATCGTCTGATCTGTCAATCTATGCAGTCTAAATTTCAATAAAATTACTTTTAATTAATGAAAATTAATACGAAAATTTGGAATTATTTTGTCTACGTTTGAGACTTTAGTAACGAAATTGATTTACACTAAGGTTTGAGAAACTTTTTTGTCAATAGATCCTAATCTTCAATATGTACCACAAGTTTAAATGACAAATTCGATATTTCTTTCAAAAAATAAAAAATGCGTTTAATTTTCAAGAATCTTCTTACATGGAGGTTTCTAGGATCACTGACTACGAATCCGAAATGAAATTTTTGAAATTCAAGATAGCATTTTTAATATGGATGCCAAAGAACAAACACCTGTTATTTTCCTTAAAAACTTTAATTTTCATTCTACATTTTCTATATATTATATTCACACAGAAACTATCCTAAACTTATCATTTACGCAAAACAAGAAATACTTATTTTATTTAACTTTTTTTTAACTGGTAAATTGTAATTGCGAAACTATAAAATTAATGTTTAATGACCATACAAAAGACCGCGTCCATTCATTCTTGAGGAGTTAAGAAGAAAGCCAAGTTATTACTTGCCAGTGGCCACTATTACGAAAGTTATTCGACATCTAGTAATAGTTTCAATAAAAATAACTTCCACTTTGATCGCTTATAACTCGGAAACAAATAGATATATACACTCAAACCAAAAACCAGAAAAGAGTTGAGTCGCGAGTGAATGTGATTTGGAGAAAAAGCAGTAATATTGCTTAATTTGGAGCAAAGCCATACAGAAAATAAGAAACTGAAGAATTTTTGGCCAAAAGAAATAATAAATTTTTTATATTATATTTTGGTTATAATTTTTTCAATTTCTTATTCTCTTCTTAACTTTGCTCTAAATTAAGCAATTTAAGCTTCTTTTATTCAAACCATATCTACTTCAACTCAACTTTCTTCTAGTTTCTGGTTCGAGTTTCTATCTCTATTTTTTTGGGGTTATAAGCGATTCAATTGAAAGTAATTTTCTAAAAAAAAAGGCTTTATTGATCTCCACGAACACAATTTTTGTTTTTGCCGACGTTTCGGACGTTTTGATAACCGTCCCTTTTCGAGGCTAAACAAACAAATCACCGAGAAAACTCTTTGACATTAAAGCTGCAATTTAAGTAAATTTAATTTCTACGGTAACACACACACACATTATTACCAACAAAAAAAATGTTTTTTAAAAAAACTTAATTTAAACGATTAAAACAATAATAAAAAATAATAAAACAGTCCCATCAACAAAACTTGTTATACTATAACGCAAAATAAACGTATTAAGAGAATAATTTAAAAGATTTTTTCAAAAAAAAGAAAAATTAAGAATTGAAAGAAAATTATATCAAAAACAAAGAGATTTACACACCCCACACACAGTCGCAAAAATCTCCACGTAACGTGTTTATGAGGACCTCCCCGAAGGGAGTCCTTTACAATAGTGAAATTAATATCAAGATCTCGACATCGTCTAACCTCCGACAATATATACATATATACACATACATATGGGATATTCCACACGAAGTGGTCCGATCAAAATTTTAAAATGCTCCAAATTTTGGGTACACATTGCAAATGTTTTTCAGAATACAGAAAAAAAATTTTAGATACTGGAATTTATTTGCTCATAAGTTATTCTAACCTCAAAAAGTGAATTTTTTCAAGTTTTTTTCAACACCAGCTGGGTTCACCGCTATATAACTCAAAATCTATCAACTTTTACTATAGAACATGATTTGTAACTTTCGTTGCTAATTGTGTCTAGAATTTATTCTTCTAGGTTAGAATTTCTAATTTCAAGGTGAATGTTATATAAACTACATGTCAATATTCAACTCAAAAAAAGTGCAAGTGCGCCACAATTGATTTTTTTATCCAAAAGTCTAAAAGAAAGCTTGAAGCAATACCTTTCAAATGGTCTGTAACATTTTTATGGCCTCCAATTCTGTAAAAAGTTATGATAATTTAAAAAACACGAAATTTTGTTAAAAATTTAAATGGGAATTACCATGTTAATTTTTGTGAATTTTTTCTCTTTCTTTAAATTATCGTAACTTTTTACAGAATTGAAGGCCATAAAAATGCTACAGACCATTTGAACGGTATTGCTTCAAGCTTTCTTTTAGACTTTTGGATAAAAAAATCAATTGTGGCGCACTTGCACTTTTTTTGAGTTGAATATTGACATGTAGTTTATATAACATTCATCTTGAAATTAGAAATTCTAACCTAGAAGAATAAATTCTAGACACAATTAGCAACGAAAGTTACATATAATTTTCTATAGTAGAAGTTGATAGATTTTGAGTTAAATAGCGGTGAACCCAGCTGGTGTTGAAAAAAACTTGGAAAAATTCACTTTTTGAGGTTAGAATAACTTATGAGCAAATAAATTCCAGTATCTAAAAATTTTTTTCTGTATTCTGAGAAATATTTGCAATATGTACCTAAAATTTGGAGCATTTTAAAATTTTGATCGGACTACTTCGTGTGGAATAACCCATATGTATATACACATACATACGCATAACATATACATACATACGTATACGCATAAACCAATTTAATAGACATATAAGTCGCAGAGAGCGATAATATTGCGGGGCCAAACGAGTCAAGACTTCTCCCGAGTATCAGGAAACCATGCGTCGCGAAGAAGTGGCAAACCCGAGTCGCTATATCGAGATCTGGTGGGATTCCCCCAGCGCCACCTCCGCGCACCACATAATCCCCCCGATACTAAGAGACCGAACACATTAAGCGGACGACCGAGTGAAAACGTTTTCACGGATCTCAATGCACTAGCCCGCCTACGCACGCAACATTTATACACCATCAAGCACAACTCTATATACATTGTTTAAAAAATTTTAATCTTTGTTGCGGTTTAACGTGTCGGCATGTATGTAGATATTCAGCATTTCCGAGAACATACGTTTTTTAACCTTTAGACCGCCGGGATTTTGAAAAAACGAAAATTGATTTTCCCTATAGTAAAGTATTCTGAGGCCTAATAGGTAGGACCCTTTTGAGAGTGAATGAGTGCGAGTCAGAGGTGCGCGCCATATGGCACACCCCGGCGGCCTACAGTCTGACACAATGTTAAAATTTTCAAGAGTTCAGAATTTTACCAATAGACAGTGAAATTCAGTGGAAACTTGATGCAGAGAGTTTATATATGTTTTATCTTACCACATACATACACACAAAATCGAAAAAATGGAATTTTTTGAGAAACAACTTTCCCCTTGTTAAGGTTTAATTTATGGAAGGGATAGAACAGCTCTTGAACTCAACTTTTTTACAATTTAAAATCAAAATTTATAAACAAATAATGGGAGCTCCTATGGGTTTTTGTACCAGCCCATCGTTTGCTGATATGGTTTTAGAAATTTTGGAAATCTCATGCCTTAGTAAATTTAAGAATGATATAATATTATATAAAAGATATGCGGATGACACTTTATTATTAATTAAAGAAGAAAAAATTGATGAGGTTCTCAACAAGTTTAATAGCTTTTGTGACCCTCTTAAATTTACAATGGAACTAGAATCAGACGGAAAATTGTCTTTTCTTGATTTATATATTTATAGATACAATGATACTACTCCTATAATCAATTGGTATAGAAAGAATACGGCCTCGGGTCGTTATCTTAATTTTTTCTCACACCACCCACATTTTTAAAAAATAGCAATGGTTTACAATTTGGTTAACAAAGCGATTTCACTGTCTGATGATATTTTTCACGAAGAAAATATTAAAATAATAACAAATTTCTTATTCAATAACAAAATACATAAACAAAATAATGTCACACATAAATAATAACGTTAATACTAATATTAATAGTAATTTAATAAACAGAAATCAAATTCGGAGACCAAGACTTGTTTTACCATTCATTAAAGGATTAACCCCGAAATTGAATGTATTTATTATAGGCCCGGAGCACTAAATTTTGGTATGGATGTTGCGTGACGTAGATTAGTTATTTGCGGGAATCGCTCTCAAATAACATATATAATACGAATCTAACCTTCCTACAGCTCAAAAAGGTGTGCTAACTTCAGGAAAAATCGAAGAGTGAAAAAAACACGAAAGAATCCGCTTTTTTTATATTTTGGTTAATAACTCCGTAAATTTGCATGTTAGAGAAAAAACTAATAGTAACAAATTTGTAGCTTATAAAATTCTCTATAAGATAGATTTGGTCCGATATGCGCGCATCCAAAATTTCCATTTGAAAGCCAGTAAAGCCGTGAATAAAATGCGTAAAAATCAGGATGTTTTTCTGGAGCTTCATTGGTAGATAAAAAATTGGCTAAATTTATTGCAAATTTAGATTTAAGTACCTTCAAATATTACAAAATGAAATCCCGCAACCCAATCAAAATCGGTCTGATAGTTTTGGCACACTGTAATTGTTAATCAAAAGGCGCGATAGCGCCTGACGCAAGTATAGCGCGAGAGCCATTATAGACAGCTAATTTAACCCCTCAGATTTTTGATGTCTTTTTTTTTACTATTACATTATATTCAATATGTAATAGATCAAACCTCGTATTCTCTATTTATTTATCTTCATTTTACATCCAATTCTATGTAAATTCATTGACGGATATTGAAGAAAAATCATGACAAAGAAATTGCTTGTTGATTTCCTTTACGAAATTTTTTCCTCTTCCCTTTTTTTCGTCTCCCTCATATATATATGTCTATTTGCTTTCCAGCCCGTGAGAGAGTGCGGACAGAGGTAAAAACCGCCAGTCAGACTCTGAAAAATTCCTTGAGAGGGAGCTGCTGCTACTCTTTTTCAATACTGTTGTCACGTATATATATATATATATATATATATATTATATTATATCAAAAGGCGCGATAGACAGCTAATTTAACCCTTAAATTTAACTGTTATTTTAAAAATTTTCAAATTCTAAAATTAGTCAGGGGGCCTTTGGATATATATATATATATATATATATAATATGGCATTCCCGTATCTTCATCAAAAATGTCACGTAACACATAAGTGCAGGGGATCACATTTACTTACACGGGAGAGAAAGAGAGATAGAGTGAAGTGAGAGATAATCAAGTCAAACGTCAACCCGCGTGTATATTACAGCGTGCAAAAAGTGTTACAGATAAAACAAGTATTTCTGTGTAAAGAAAAATAGCATCTCACTAATAAGATGAGTAAATAAACGATAAAAAGGAAAAAGTCTGAAGAGAGATAGAATATTTAATGAAATGGAACTTAATTACAATGAACAAATGGAACAAATAAAAACTAGCAAACAAAACTCAGATGTTAAGAAACGTAATAATGGAATTCATTGCATTAAGTTTAAAAAACAAGTATTTCTGTGTAAAGAAAAATAGCATCTCACTAATAAGATGAGTAAATAAACGATAAAAAGGAAAAAGTCCGAAGAGAGATAGAATATTTAATGAAATGGAACTTAATTACAATGAACAAATGGAACAAATAAAAACTAGCGAACAAAACTCAGATGTTAAGAAACGTAATAATGGACTTCATTGCATTAAGTTTAATAAGGATGAATGTATTTTTCAGTTTGCAATATATGATGATGACGAACATATAAAAACATACTGTTCAAATTTTTAATGAAAATAATAAGGGAACATTTGGAGTTTTGGATATTCCATTGGCCATAGATTTGCATCAAGTAGTTAAAGAAACACCTTTGGATAATATTGTTTGTAAATACTCCAATATTTGTAAGAAATCTTAAGTTACACTTAGACACGTATCACAAACGAAAAAGCAGTATGATGATTTGAAATCTTATTTGGAAGATGTTTGTAATTGTTCTGTGGATGTGCATTATTCTTATACTATTGTTTTATAACATTTCTGAAATGCAAAGATTTTGAAACTAATATCTACTTTAACATAATTGTTTATGTATTTTATGACTTAACAAAAGAAAATGCTATTGAAGTAAAATTTGACTTAAATAGCTTTGATGATATTGACAATACTAACATGAAGCAGCATTTAGAATCTTTTTTCGAATATTTTAAAACTTTAACACTAAAAGAAGCATTTATTCAAATAATTGAACAAGATAATGCACCTATGGAATGGAAGTTGGAAAAATATGATACAATATTAAATTTAAGTGTAAGTATTTTTAAACTAAAGACATTAAAACTGAAAAAAATTATTCATTTACTTCTCTTTTAGGATTTATCAGATTTTGAAAGCTCAGATGATGATATTAGCCAGATGAGCACTCCGAAAAAGAAACAAACAAAACAAGCGGTGATGAAGAAACCTTCATATACTAAAATTAAAAAAGCAACTGTTAATAAATTACAAACTAACAAAAAGTCACAAGGTAAAAATGATGGCTCTACTGAACAGTATAGTCAAGGAAATTCTCAAACAAATATGAATGTTAAAAAAACACAGAAAACTAACAAGAAAAAGAAAAAAAAAACTTCAAGATACAATGAGACAAACAAAACTAAACTTTACATTAGAGAAGAATGCAAATGAAAAAAATGTTACTGGTGATAATAGTGCAATAAGCGCTGCTATTCATGTGAATAAAAAAAGGGCAGAACAATTAAAGCAAGTCAACACATCCAAAGGAGAATCAAATAGTAAAATGGATAAAACAGATGAAATTAATAAAGTTAATTCAAAAGGTAAACCGCAAAAACAGCAATTAGCTAGCAAACTAATTAATTTAAATAAGACTATTGACATGAAAAGGAAATCAATAACAAAAATAAATACCATTAAAAGACCACATAGTATAATTAACAAAAGAATCAAGCAACCTATCACAACAAGTACACCACTTCATGTGCAAACTAATAAATTATTTCAACCAACTATAAATGATAATTTGGACATCAGTGAAATAAGTAGAAGAGAATCTGTAAATACCAATAATCATAATAGCAGTAGTAGTAGTAGTACCAGAAACCTAAGACATTCTCGTAATTAAAAAAATTGTAAAAATTTAAAATTGTTAATATTATTTAATCATGGTTGCAAAACACCAATATATTAAGTATATGATGGAATGTGCATCCAATAATTAAACACATTATTTTTGTACAATATACAAAAATATTATAATCAATAATTAAAATATATTTAGCCATTATTGTTGCACAGTGCACAAAAATAATGTGTTTAATTGATCAATAATGATCAATAATTTATACATTTTTATAATTATCAAGTATATATTTTTATACGATTGATTTTTGATATTTACAATTAAAATTTCTATATCCAATTAATTTAAATTAATTTTTATTTCATTCAGGACAATTACGATTTAATAGGAATTTTATTAATAATTCATTTCGTTTGACCATGTAACTGTTGTATATAATAAAATAATAATAGTACATTGTGTACCAAGGGCGCAAAATTGGGGATT
Organism: Theocolax elegans; assembly: GCA_026168455.1. NCBI lineage: Eukaryota > Metazoa > Arthropoda > Insecta > Hymenoptera > Cerocephalidae > Theocolax > Theocolax elegans. The sequence continues at coordinate 9,673,407 of CM047431.1, forward strand.
CCGTCCCGAGGGTGAGTTTTCACCCGAGCGAAGCGAGGGGGCCGCGAATCCCCATTGCGCCCGTGGTGCACATACTATTTTCTGTCCAAAAGGGTGAAAAATGCTTTAAAAAGGGTTGCTGAAGAAGAAACGTACAAACATTGTATGAATTTAGAAAAATGGCGAGGGGGCGCAGGCGGGGTCCAGGGGGCGAAGCCCCCGCCGGGGGGATTGGGGGGCGGAGCCCCTCCCCCCCTCGAAAGAATAAAAATAAAATTATTATAATTATTAAATTGTTAAATATTATTAAATTATTAAATATTATTCATTATTATTAAATATTATTAATTAATAATTAAATGTGCCCGTGGTGTACATACTATTTTTTTTATTATCCTTCACAATTTGTAAATAAATCATTTAAAAAAATAAATAATTTAAAATTAAATTTTCATTGTTTGTTTAATATTTTTATTATTTTTTCATGTATAAATGACCGGGCGAGAAAACTAATAAAAAAAGCAGGCGGGAATTGGCCATTTTGCGCCCGAAAAAGCGGGCGCAAAAACGCATTTTGCGCCCGCGCGGGCAGAAAAAATTTTTTTTCAAAATGTTAAAATTATATTCTACCTTCATTGATGTTATGTTTTTATTTACATTTTTTTTATAATTTTATTCATAATAACATTGTAATATTTTTCATCCAAAATCATCCAAAATAATTGAATAAACAATTATTTATTAACTTCTAAGAAAGGAAATAAGGATATTTATTTACAAAATGTTTCTTATTAGAAATAATAAATTATATTTTTTAATGTCTTTACACTTTCATAACAAATATATTATACTAATATTGTTCATCAACATTCTTCAATGAACTAATAATGCACAGTCTATTGTTTTTAACTTGTTGGAAGCATTTCATCTCTGAAGGCAAGAGCAGAAACTACTTTTTGGTGTCCTTGATATTCTCTCTTCACAGTTCCTGTTGCTATATTCCATAATCTTGCAACACCATCCAACGAAGCAGTAAAAATGTACTGAAAGCTACATCCCAAACCCATCATTTAGCTTCGTGCTGTAGAACTTGTACCTTGGAAAAGTCTGTTGTTTTCCAAACTTTGGCAGTCTTATCTGCTGAAGTAGTAACAAGAAGTGTACTATCAGGACTAAACTTACGTCTAAGTGCATATGCTCTATGTGCATTTAACTTATGCCTAGGATTTAATTTTGTAGGTTCTTCACCGATACCACCGGTAAGTGTCCATATAAAACAATGACCTCTGTTGTTAACAGCAGCCATACAAGTCCCATCTGCATCAACTGCTATGTCTTGTTCTTAATTACTTGAGATTGTTCATCAACAAGTGTTCCTCTTTTAACAGATTGTCAGAAAGTTAGTGTGTGAAGTTATAATGTCGTCGAGTGACAATGCTTGTCTCAGCTGCTTAGCAAAAATACATCCCAGGAACATTCAGTCACCTGTAAATAAAAATTATTGTAGTTACAAATAACTGCTTCTTTTTTTTTTTACATTAAATTATTTACCTATCTCGAATAAAAGTGATACTGCATTTGATGTACTAAATGTACCATACTACTAGTAATTAAATGAATGTGTTTCTGTATTGGTAAAATTTCAGGCATTTTCCTAAACATTTTTGCGGAAGTGATTTGTTGTTTCAATATTGCTTGATACGTTTGATGACTAGGCTCCAGAATCTAAATTGTTAAATAAATAATTTTATTAACAAATAATTATATTATTTTTAACTTCTCTAAAATTTAATTTATTCAAATAATTAATAAACATTTCCTAAATTATTTTTAATATTTTTATTCAAATCTTGATACTTACAAATGTAGTAAAAATAAAAAATTTAAATAATTATTATACTGTACCTGTGAAAACTGTAGTCCAAAACCAAGAATTTGACAAACTTTTAAATTATCAACATTAAACATAACCAATAATTGTCACTGACAGGTTCTGCTACGCGCACGATTCTCGGCAAATTAGATGATTGACGACCGTGTAAGATAAAAGATGACCGTTTAAGATAAAATAATGAAAAAATAACTAGATCACGCGTGTCTCCACTCACTCGTTCGTTTTTTCCTATAGCTGTGTCTCAACATTTTCGAGTAGACATATATATACTTATAGGAGACGAAAAGGATATCGAAAAATACATAGCCCAGTAAAAGAATTTGACATCTCAGATATTTACATGAAATTTTATTTATTTAAAGAGTATTACTAAGGTTTCCAATCACACTTTCAAAAACTATGTCTAATAAAAAATTATTAATTTTTACTCCCATCTTTTTTCTACTTATTTTTCTTTTTATTAATTAGACATTTTATATATTTTGCTTAAACTTCATAAGTTGTTTCTGCTATTGAAAGTACTGAAATCAAAGCGGAATAATCGACAAGTATTTTTTACCATAACATAACTTTGTGTTTTTCTTAAAACACTTATACATAATTGCTTAAAATTTTATACAAATTTCTGCAATTGAAAGAACTGAAATCAAAATGGAATCGACAAGTATTGTGTACCATATCAACACAAACTTTTAAATTATTTATTATTATTTTAGGTGTTCACTTTAAATAACTCGTTTATTCGTTATTTATGTCTGACGAAAGTACTTTATAAAACACCATCGACGAAGGTGTCAAACTTCGCAAGTATGGTTTCCAATCACACTTTCAAAAACGATGTCTGATAAAAAATTATTAATTTTTACTCCCATCTTTTTTCTACTTATTTTTCTTTTTTATAATTAGACATTTTATATATTTTGCTTAAACTTCATAAGTAGTTTCTGCTATTGAAAGTACTGAAATCAAAGCGGAATAATCGACAAGTATTTTTTACCATACCATAAATTGTATTTTAATTAAACATTTATATATTGTTTCTTAAACTCCATAAAAAGTTTCTGCAATAGAAAGTACTGAAATCAAAGTACAATCAACAAGTATTTATTTTTAAAAATACAAATATGTTTTAAATTGATAACAAACATTTTTTCAAAAAAGTATCTTACAAGTTTACATTTCAATACTAGTTCTGTCATATCCTACAAGCAATAGATACATAATTTTTTAATAATTTTATTAATTTCTGCAAAACTGATAAAAAATAAATTTCTCACTTTTTTATTCTCTTTAAATACACAATGTATATCCTTCCCGTGTCTTGCAGCAATAGATAAACAATTTTATATAATAATAATAATATTCATTTGTGCAAAATTAATTTCTGCAAAACTAATAAAAAAGTAAGTTCTCTCTTTTTTATTCTCTTTAAATAAAATAATACCGTTGGTTAAGTGTTTCGGAAGTTTTTTTATGATTTATACTAATATCCTCTTGTATACTTTCTTCGCCAAGAAATCGTATGACTTTTGTCGCTGATTAGCACCGAATCGGGAGCACAAAAAGAACGACGTTAAAATATAAAAAAAAATTCTCTTGTATACTGAAAATAGTTTTAAAAAAGTTGAAATAAAGCAATCTAATGTTTAAAACGTAATATTTCTAATTCGGAATTGAACGTATCTATTCTTTTTCTAATCATAAATAGTTGTAAAGTGCTGGTACTTTGTTTAACTGCAGAAGTCAAATAAAAATTATTCGCTGTTACGATATATACAGGTCTCATGAGTTAAAATTAAGTCTTATACTTAATCTTACCTTAAAATATTTATAAGCCCTTGATGTAAACATGCATAAGCAGTGTGTTATGCAGTTAGAATTAGATTTACTATACAAGAGTAAGATGGCAATTCAACGAGTGGTGCAAGTATTATTTTATTTAAAGAGAATAAAAAAGAGAGAACTTACTTTTTTATTAGTTTTGCAGAAATTAATTTTGCACAAATGAATATTATTATTATTATATAAAATTGTTTATCTATTGCTGCAAGACACGGGAAGGATATACATTGTGTATTTAAAGAGAATAAAAAAGTGAGAAATTTATTTTTTATCAGTTTTGCAGAAATTAATAAAATTATTAAAAAATTATGTATCTATTGCTTGTAGGATATGACAGAACTAGTATTGAAATGTAAACTTGTAAGATACTTTTTTGAAAAAATGTTTGTTATCAATTTAAAACATATTTGTATTTTTAAAAATAAATACTTGTTGATTGTACTTTGATTTCAGTACTTTCTATTGCAGAAACTTTTTATGGAGTTTAAGAAACAATATATAAATGTTTAATTAAAATACAATTTATGGTATGGTAAAAAATACTTGTCGATTATTCCGCTTTGATTTCAGTACTTTCAATAGCAGAAACTACTTATGAAGTTTAAGCAAAATATATAAAATGTCTAATTATAAAAAAGAAAAATAAATAGAAAAAAGATGTGTTTAACAATAACACAAATTTATATGGTATGGTAAAAAATACTTGTCGATTATTACGCTTTGATTTCAGTACTTTCAATAGCAGAAACTACTTATGAAGTTTAAGCAAAATATATAAAATGTCTAATTATAAAAAAGAAAAATAAGTAGAAAAATAAAGATGGGAGTTAAAATTAATAATTTTTTATCAGACATCGTTTTTGAAAGTGTGATTGGAAACCATACTTGCGAAGTTTGACACCTTCGTCGAAGGTGTTTTATAAAGTACTTTCTACAGACATAAATAACGAATAAACGAGTTATGTAAAGTGAATACCTAAAATAATAATAAATAATTTAAAAGTTTGTGTTGATATGGTACACAATACTTGACGATTCCATTTTGATTTCAGTTCTTTCAATTGCAGATATTTGTATAAAATTTTAAGCAACTATGTATAAGTGTTTTAAAAAAAACACAAATTTATGGTATGGTAAAAAATACTTGTCGATTATTCCGCTTTGATTTCAGTACTTTCAATAGCAGAAACAACTTATGAAGTTTAAGCAAAATATTAGCTTGTGCGCGATATATAACAATTTTTGCCACGCAGTGCTGCGGTTAAAGTTAAGCTTTTGGATTGGTGCCGATTTTTGTACACACACTTGGATATGTAATTTATCGTTTGGAGTCGTTTAAATATTACAAATCACATTTTTAACAATTATTAGAGCTATTTTAAAATATGGAAAAATTTTGACTGTGTAAATGATTAATCACGAAAAGCAGTATTGCGAGTTGGAAAAAACTTTGAAATACTAAATAAAAGTTCTTGAAAAGACGCTTTATCTAAAACAAGGATCGGCGAAATAGGTTCAATAAGTCCGGAGATATTAGCTTTTAAAGATGGCAAGTATTAGCTGCAAATATGTGCACAATGTAACAATAAAAAATGGTTTTGAGTAGCTTTTTCCAATTACTTTTCGTAGTAGTTTTTTTCGCAAATGTGCATCGTGCAGAACAAATTAATGAAAATTTCCAAGCCGGCCACCTATGCACTAAAATCGAAGTGGAGGGGGTAAGTGGCGGAGTCGAAATTGCGCGTTCACAGCGCATTCAAAATTAGAGAGCGAGATTTTTTTTACAATATCTCGGCTTCTATTCCACCGATTTTGATCTTTTTTTTAAACGATATAGGAAAACGAGACAAATTCAACTACGAGCTATAATTTACTTAATTTTAAAAAGCTACTGAGTTATTAAACCAACATGCAATCTCAATTTTGTAAACATTGTTTATAATTAATGCTAACAATTGTTTTTCGCGAGGTTATGCATTGTTCACTACTATTGTTCATTATTTAACTATTTAGGTGCCAAAAATGTTGTAACTTCATATAATTTATTTTCTTTATTCACTAATATAATTTCTGCTGCTATTAACAATTAAATAAATATACTTAGAAATAAATAGTTTGTATTTGTAATACTTAATTAATATGTACGTCAAGTTATTATATTTATAAATGAATTTTTGTAATATTTTATGCTTTAATTATTTAAACTGACGTATGCACAATTAAAAAAATTGTATAAATTCTTAATCATACAGTTTGAAAAATTGTTTATACGCTAATGTGACTTTATTACTACTGATAGTAGATTTTGCATTTTCCCAAAACTATTTTGAAATATAAAAGTCGCAAGATGCTGCGTTCACCCTAGACAGCCAGATGTTGGCTAATGGTTCAAGGTCTTTTTCCACTGTGTACCTTTAGGGCATTAACCTTTTGTAGGGTAGTCCAGGTAGGGAGGCAGGTGGATAGATATTCAGTTACCAAAGCTTTCTCATCGAAGTAAGATCGTGTTTACTGCCGAAACTTAAACATATAGAGCGTCAAAAATATGGCGGTGCTTCGTTTTTACGTGTGAAATTAACAGTAATAGTGCCATTTTGATGACTTGGAATATGTATATATAACATTTAATTTATGTAAGTATGTATATTTTAATTATATTGTATTAAATATATTATAAAAATGTATAGTTATCAAGACCAAAATTAATGAAGAGTGTGTTATAAGTAAAATTTTACACGAAAAAATATTTCTTACAAAGCCTATATCTTGTATAAAAAATAGCTTAAATAAACATAATTTGAACAATTTTTAAATTTATATTTTTCAGTAATTGATACACAACAAAATTTTTATAATTCTCAGGTTTCTACCTCACAAACGGTAACTCAATGTAGAGGGGGTAAATTCTAATCTGATTGATGGAAATGATATATTTTATAGGAGTGGAGATACATTAAATAAAATAAAATAAGAATTATGATTATAATTACGTTCTTTATTTCGGTATGATGAGCTTCTTTTTACAATTATTCAGATTTTAACATTTGTGTTTCCAAGTTATGAAGTACAGCAGGTATACTTATCGCACTTATTTCAGACAAAATTAAGTTTAGCAAATTATTATCCATATCAAACATGCGTTCAATAACGTAAAGTTTTACATCATTTTCATAAAGTGTATAATATTTATCAAATCTTCCACTTTTACATAACATTTTTAAATCAGTCTCACTGTCCTTTTCAATAACCCTTTGAAAATATTCAATTATGTATTTCATCACTTTATCAACATTATCACAGTATTTTGTAAGTTGATCGAGTCTGTTGTATGCAAGGAGTCACCAATTTTAATCCGTCAAATGTTACTTTCTGCATGCAAGTACTTGGTACATGAACTGATTTTCTTCGTTTGTTCTGACATTCTTCCCATTGTTGGGATTCCAATTCCTCATCGTTACTTTCTTCCTCATGCAGTTTCTCTTCCACAATTATAGATTTTTATTTAAATGAGGATTGATACAGTATTTTGTGAGAACTTGTTTCAATAAAGTTCGATTCACTAAACTGTTTAAATCTGTAACATTCCTGAAGGTACGAATCTATCTCATCAAACTTGTTTGTGAATTCAGTCCACGAATTCAAATCAAATTTAACGTGGTAAGTGGGGTATGCAGTGGAGAGTTTTATAATTGGAGAATAACGGCCGTTTGAGTTTTCCAATCCAATTGATATACGTTTTGAATGAGATTTATTTAAATTGTATGACGTTGCCAAGAGTAAGTTTCCGTATAAACCACAAACTGTTTTTTCCGTCAGTAGACGACGTTGTTCCGTTTGAGTAGCCATATTCTTATTAAAACAGTAATGCACGATTTTAACGTCAAAGTTTCTGAAACAGAACTAGGAATGCTCGAAGCAACGTACCGTTTTATAAGTGTACTCCCACCACTAATTGTATCCTTACGTTATAGGGAGAAATAGTCAACCGACCAATGAGAGGTACCTCGACTGTAACTAACAATTTAACTTATCTCTTAGTAGAGGGGAAATGAAATGAAATACCTTTAATATTTTATCTTTAGCGTTCTAAGAAATTATTACGGTTGGTTTTTGTTACTTTCTACAGACATAAATAACGAATAAACGAGTTATGTAAAGTGAATACCTAAAATAATAATAAATAATTTAAAAGTTTGTGTTGATATGGTACACAATACTTGACGATTCCATTTTGATTTCAGTTCTTTCAATTGCAGATATTTGTATAAAATTTTAAGCAACTATGTATAAGTGTTTTAAAAAAAACACAAATTTATGGTATGGTAAAAAATACTTGTCGATTATTCCGCTTTGATTTCAGTACTTTCAATAGCAGAAACAACTTATGAAGTTTAAGCAAAATATTAGCTTGTGCGCGATATATAACAATTTTTGCCACGCAGTGCTGCGGTTAAAGTTAAGCTTTTGGATTGGTGCCGATTTTTGTACACACACTTGGATATGTAATTTATCGTTTGGAGTCGTTTAAATATTACAAATCACATTTTTAACAATTATTAGAGCTATTTTAAAATATGGAAAAATTTTGACTGTGTAAATGATTAATCACGAAAAGCAGTATTGCGAGTTGGAAAAAACTTTGAAATACTAAATAAAAGTTCTTGAAAAGACGCTTTATCTAAAACAAGGATCGGCGAAATAGGTTCAATAAGTCCGGAGATATTAGCTTTTAAAGATGGCAAGTATTAGCTGCAAATATGTGCACAATGTAACAATAAAAAATGGTTTTGAGTAGCTTTTTCCAATTACTTTTCGTAGTAGTTTTTTCGCAAATGTGCATCGTGCAGAACAAATTAATGAAAATTTCCAAGCCGGCCACCTATGCACTAAAATCGAAGTGGAGGGGGTAAGTGGCGGAGTCGAAATTGCGCGTTCACAGCGCATTCAAAATTAGAGAGCGAGATTTTTTTTACAATATCTCGGCTTCTATTCCACCGATTTTGATCTTTTTTTTTAAACGATATAGGAAAACGAGACAAATTCAACTACGAGCTATAATTTACTTAATTTTAAAAAGCTACTGAGTTATTAAACCAACATGCAATCTCAATTTTGTAAACATTGTTTATAATTAATGCTAACAATTGTTTTTCGCGAGGTTATGCATTGTTCACTACTATTGTTCATTATTTAACTATTTAGGTGCCAAAAATGTTGTAACTTCATATAATTTATTTTCTTTATTCACTAATATAATTTCTGCTGCTATTAACAATTAAATAAATATACTTAGAAATAAATAGTTTGTATTTGTAATACTTAATTAATATGTACGTCAAGTTATTATATTTATAAATGAATTTTTGTAATATTTTATGCTTTAATTATTTAAACTGACGTATGCACAATTAAAAAAATTGTATAAATTCTTAATCATACAGTTTGAAAAATTGTTTATACGCTAATGTGACTTTATTACTACTGATAGTAGATTTTGCATTTTCCCAAAACTATTTTGAAATATAAAAGTCGCAAGATGCTGCGTTCACCCTAGACAGCCAGATGTTGGCTAATGGTTCAAGGTCTTTTTCCACTGTGTACCTTTAGGGCATTAACCTTTTGTAGGGTAGTCCAGGTAGGGAGGCAGGTGGATAGATATTCAGTTACCAAAGCTTTCTCATCGAAGTAAGATCGTGTTTACTGCCGAAACTTAAACATATAGAGCGTCAAAAATATGGCGGTGCTTCGTTTTTACGTGTGAAATTAACAGTAATAGTGCCATTTTGATGACTTGGAATATGTATATATAACATTTAATTTATGTAAGTATGTATATTTTAATTATATTGTATTAAATATATTATAAAAATGTATAGTTATCAAGACCAAAATTAATGAAGAGTGTGTTATAAGTAAAATTTTACACGAAAAAATATTTCTTACAAAGCCTATATCTTGTATAAAAAATAGCTTAAATAAACATAATTTGAACAATTTTTAAATTTATATTTTTCAGTAATTGATACACAACAAAATTTTTATAATTCTCAGGTTTCTACCTCACAAACGGTAACTCAATGTAGAGGGGGTAAATTCTAATCTGATTGATGGAAATGATATATTTTATAGGAGTGGAGATACATTAAATAAAATAAAATAAGAATTATGATTATAATTACGTTCTTTATTTCGGTATGATGAGCTTCTTTTTACAATTATTCAGATTTTAACATTTGTGTTTCCAAGTTATGAAGTACAGCAGGTATACTTATCGCACTTATTTCAGACAAAATTAAGTTTAGCAAATTATTATCCATATCAAACATGCGTTCAATAACGTAAAGTTTTACATCATTTTCATAAAGTGTATAATATTTATCAAATCTTCCACTTTTACATAACATTTTTAAATCAGTCTCACTGTCCTTTTCAATAACCCTTTGAAAATATTCAATTATGTATTTCATCACTTTATCAACATTATCACAGTATTTTGTAAGTTGATCGAGTCTGTTGTATGCAAGGAGTCACCAATTTTAATCCGTCAAATGTTACTTTCTGCATGCAAGTACTTGGTACATGAACTGATTTTCTTCGTTTGTTCTGACATTCTTCCCATTGTTGGGATTCCAATTCCTCATCGTTACTTTCTTCCTCATGCAGTTTCTCTTCCACAATTATAGATTTTTATTTAAATGAGGATTGATACAGTATTTTGTGAGAACTTGTTTCAATAAAGTTCGATTCACTAAACTGTTTAAATCTGTAACATTCCTGAAGGTACGAATCTATCTCATCAAACTTGTTTGTGAATTCAGTCCACGAATTCAAATCAAATTTAACGTGGTAAGTGGGGTATGCAGTGGAGAGTTTTATAATTGGAGAATAACGGCCGTTTGAGTTTTCCAATCCAATTGATATACGTTTTGAATGAGATTTATTTAAATTGTATGACGTTGCCAAGAGTAAGTTTCCGTATAAACCACAAACTGTTTTTTCCGTCAGTAGACGACGTTGTTCCGTTTGAGTAGCCATATTCTTATTAAAACAGTAATGCACGATTTTAACGTCAAAGTTTCTGAAACAGAACTAGGAATGCTCGAAGCAACGTACCGTTTTATAAGTGTACTCCCACCACTAATTGTATCCTTACGTTATAGGGAGAAATAGTCAACCGACCAATGAGAGGTACCTCGACTGTAACTAACAATTTAACTTATCTCTTAGTAGAGGGGAAATGAAATGAAATACCTTTAATATTTTATCTTTAGCGTTCTAAGAAATTATTACGGTTGGTTTTTGTTACATCCGGTATATTTCTACGAAATGAATATGCTAAGAAGAGAATAGGTAATTTTATACTTATCACATATAAATAAGAAACAGTGGTATTGGGATGTAATAGACTAAACACATACGAGTATACTATTACACTACGTTTATTTCATGTAACATTTTTTTGCAATACATGACTGGTTACGTATTCCAGATCCTATAGATCGCTCATTATGAAATACGTGTACTTGATTGGATAATTTTACAATTATTTCATCGTTTTTTCTTGAATTTGTAGAAAACTTGTTACAAAATGAGAGTAAATTATTATGACGGTACATATGATAAAGAAACACAATACTGTCCACACACTTTCGAATCAATACTTTGCAATTTTTTCGTATTTCATCGGTATTGTACGCAGTTTCTTTTGATTCCCTCGATATGATGAGAAGAGAGTGGGGGGGGGGGGGACTCCGTAACTGTCAAAGTATGTTCCGTACCCATTTTTATCTATATAGATAGCAATACAATGCGATCCTTTTTTAGTATGATCATCGGTATTTGCAACAATTGCAACTGGTTTTTTCATTAATCTAGGAATGCGGTCAGCAGCATACACTCTTAAAGTTTTAGCTTTCAGTTTTGCAATCACTTTTTGTATTTGCTGCGTATTCATTTTTCAAGTATTTTTCAATGTCGTACACATCATCTTTATCTGCTGCATCAACTTCGTTATATTCTGATCGCGCAAATCTACTATGATTATATACTTATGTATAATAATATCGGTCTCCCCGAACCAAATGCTTTACTTTTAGAATAAAGCAGGCTTATCGTACTCTTTGTCCACTGTGGTTGGTGGAATTTCCCAGAGCACGGCCTTTTAAAATAATTAAGGCGTTTCGTCCTCGATCTCCAGCTTGGACTACTCAGTAAGGAACTGGAGATCTTACCTTAGAAGCCTGTCGCAAGATGATATGCGACGCCAGCAAGATATTCTGCGGCTATATATATAGAAATTAGACGACGATCTCTCCAACGAGTGTAGAGAGATAGTCGTTACCCTCTGGTGGTGAGAAAAGCCACCAGCCAGAGCGCGAATTTTTAGACCGTATCGCGAGTTATTTGTTACAAAATTTTAACGTTCGGAAATATGTTATATGTATAATAATATCGGTCTCCCCGAACCAAATGCTTTACTTTTAGAATAAAGCAGGCTTATCGTACTCTTTGTCCACTGTGGTTGGTGGAATTTCCCAGAGCACGGCCTTTTAAAATAATTAAGGCGTTTCGTCCTCGATCTCCAGCTTGGACTCCTCAGTAAGGAACTGGAGATCTTACCTTAGAAGCCTGTCGCAAGATGATATGCGACGCCAGCAAGATGTTCTGCGGCTATATATATAGAAATTAGACGACGATCTCTCCAACGAGTGTAGAGAGATAGTCGTTACCCTCTGGTGGTGAGAAAAGCCACCAGCCAGAGCGCGAATTTTTAGACCGTATCGCGAGTTATTTGTTACAAAATTTTAACGAATTTGGTTCGGGGAGACCGATATTATTATACATATAACATATTACCGAACGTTAAAATTTTGTAACAAATAACTCGCGATACGGTCTAAAAATTCGCGCTCTGGCTGGTGGCTTTTCTCACCACCAGAGGGTAACGACTATCTCTCTACACTCGTTGGAGAGATCGTCGTCTAATTTCTATATATATAGCCGCAGAACATCTTGCTGGCGTCGCATATCATCTTGCGACAGGCTTCTAAGGTAAGATCTCCAGTTCCTTACTGAGGAGTCCAAGCTGGAGATCGAGGACGAAACGCCTTAATTATTTTAAAAGGCCGTGCTCTGGGAAATTCCACCAACCACAGTGGACAAAGAGTACGATAAGCCTGCTTTATTCTAAAAGTAAAGCATTTGGTTCGGGGAGACCGATATTATTATACATATAACATATTACCGAACGTTAAAATTTTGTAACAAATAACTCGCGATACGGTCTAAAAATTCGCGCTCTGGCTGGTGGCTTTTCTCACCACCAGAGGGTAACGACTATCTCTCTACACTCGTTGGAGAGATCGTCGTCTAATTTCTATATATATAGCCGCAGAACATCTTGCTGGCGTCGCATATCATCTTGCGACAGGCTTCTAAGGTAAAATCTCCAGTTCCTTACTGAGGAGTCCAAGCTGGAGATCGAGGACGAAACGCCTTAATTATTTTAAAAGGCCGTGCTCTGGGAAATTCCACCAACCATAGTGGACAAAGAGTACGATAAGCCTGCTTTATTCTAAAAGTAAAGCATTTGGTTCGGGGAGACCGATATTATTATACATATAACATATTACCGAACGTTAAAATTTTGTAACAAATGATTATACACTGTTCGATTGACTCTAAAAATGCGACTGTTGAATCTTCGATTTCGCATTGCTTTATAAAGTCTTTCACTATCATTTTCTTCACTTTCCGAGGAAGTATCTTGAAGTATCGACAGTAACCACTTTCTTAATAGGTACACTTGATTCAGAGCACATGCGAAGCGTTTATCTCTAACAACTATATGACGATGAGACATGCATAAAATGCTTCGATGATTATTTTTCAGATCTTCAAATGTCGGTGATAACATTTGCTCAACGTTTATAACTTTACAAGCTACCACCTTTTCAAGATATTCCTATTTCTCGCATCCACGAGTATAAAACCTATTTGTTGCTTTTGACAGGGACCGTAAATGTTCTTCAAGTTGTTCTACACTAATATCACCATCGTTCCATCTTATACCATGATAATAGTTCGATACATACTGATTACACCGTTTGATTTCTAACGGTAACTCAGAGTATTCATGTGGAGACTTGATCACCCAATGGCAAAACATCCGTTCACTTAAAGAAATTACTGCCACTTCCTTAGGAATGAAGGTGTTGTTCCAATTTCTTAAATCTTGTATATCTACGATGTAATCCATTTTGATAAGTTAGCGTTCACTCGTTGACTGTGAATTGTGATGTAGAAACGCCCGTTTTTATTCACTCATCCCCACCTTAAAGTCAAGCACCAAAATCCGTAATAATTTGATGACTTGAATCGATTTCAAGAACGTTATCAAATTTGCTGTACACTATGCAATTAATTCTAGAAGTCACCAAATTCCAGTGCATGTTTGAATTTGCTGCAAGGTCGGGCGTTAAATCAAAAGCAAAGAGACAATAGCCTCTGTTGTATTCGGTACGCAGTATGTTGATTGGTTCGTTTAGAAAATGTATTCCACTTCCAGAAAACAATGTTTGATGAGCTTCTACGTACAGAGGATTATCTCCGCTAAATTTTGGTTGTAATGGTTTTCCAGGCACTTGTACACCATCAATGTACAGCAAAAGATGATTGATATTGTAGTGATGGAAATTAAATGGATTATATTTTCGATTTCCATTAAAAGCTTTGTTATCTACAAACCCAATTATAATTCTTTTAGGTAATTGTCCAAGAATAACATTGTACAACGTATCTTCGTAAATACCACTGTGTAAAGTAAAAGATTTCACCTCTACACGACTAATAGGATATTTTGCTGTCGATTTGGTTAGAGCATTTGCATGAGCTAGTATTATACCAGGACTTACACGAACTCGACGAACGATGAGTGAAGTTTCCTTTATATGAACACTAAATTTATCGTTTTCTGCGGCATCCATTAGACAAAATGAATCTTTACTACGTACCAAGCGTATCCTCAGTTCTACACCGTTGAATAAAAATTTATTCTGATTAAATACATCACAGTGCAAATGACCCATCATGTCTACCGTTTTTCTCCCACCAGTAAAATATTGTCGATTCAATAATCCTATATTAGCACTAGGTTCGGAACGTGGTATGTTAGGTAACGCATCCATTTTTCCAGGAGTATCAATATACCATAACCCCATAGTAGGATTTGAATTCATAGTTTCGGCAGAGTAATTAAGCAATGTTTCGATGTACGCCCTGTACGGGTACATATTGTTGGGTGGTGAAACGAGCTTTTGATTAAAAAAGACTTCAATTTGATTAAAAATTGAATGCAGAAAATTATTTATTGGACCTACTTTTCCACTTTCAACTGCATCAACTTCTGTATTTGGTAAAATCTGTACACGTAAACTGAACATGGTATGTGCAAGATCCAAATAGTCTTCTCCACCTGGTACAACAAATTCCAATGGTCCATCGTCGCTAAGAAATGATACAGGTTTATAATGAACGAATTGAGAATTTTCTACAGAGGTTTGAGTAGGTGGAAGTGTAAATAAATCTAGCTCCGATTTCATACATTCACAAGAATTAGCATGTAGAAAAGCCATAATTATGTAGAACCAAAAATGTCCGATACACTACATAAAGTTAGCTTTTTATTCTTCTTCTTCCTTTTTACGACTGCGCGTCGTTTTTGAGTTTTTTTAGTTATTCGTCCTGACGTATTTACACCTCCTCGTTTAGTTTTATTGCGTGCTCTCAAACGGTTCTTGGGTAACCGACGTCTTTTTTTCCTAGTTCGACGTTTATATCCTGACCTTTCATTAGTTCAGAAATTTTATTGGCTGCTCTTCTCTTGAGATTTTGTCCAGATTCAAGCATACGAATATTTACTGACTCCTTCATTTTCATTCCACTATTGTTAACATCATCCAAAACGTTTAGTCCTGTTCTAAATGCTTCTTTACCTACTACTTACACTGGTAATGTAGGGCAAAACTTTTCTAAAAAGACCGCTTAGAAAACTGTCAATACCGTGTCCCCGTTGGTACGGGGAACCGGTAAAAACGTGACGAACATTACCACCTCCAATCTGATCGTTGTAATACTGCAAAGTATCGTATTACAACGATCAGATTGGAGGTGGTAATGTTCGTCACGTTTTTACCGGTTCCCCGTACCAACGGGGACACGGTATTGGCAGTTTTCTAAGCGGTCTTTTTAGAAAAGTTTTACCCTACATTCAGTGTTGCCAGATAGAGGTGTTTTTTCTTTGTTGCACTCATACTGTATGACTTCATTTACATTAGATAATAGAGGACAGAAAAACCCTAAATGGTAACCCTGCCTACATTACCAGTGGAGTTAAGTAGTAGGTAAAGAAGTATTGGATAATATGTTTTGGATCATATCATTAGTTACTAGTTTAATTAATGCGTTTAAAGTGAAGTGTAACTGTCAACGTTCCGTATTCAAATGGCACGTGATTACCATATTGATCTCTTATATCTATTGCAATATTTTGAAAACTATTATTTAACAATGAAATGTAATTAGGTGGAGAATATTGTTTGATCATGGTTCCACCGCTTTCATACTTTGCGTTATTGTAGCACACTAAACAGAATAGAGCAGCTATGACATCACCTACAGTGTAAGGCTCACAAATATCCGTGTAAACAAAAAGTTGATCAGGAATTGCTCTTGCCAGAGAAGCAGGTCTGTCAGCCTCAACTGTAATTCCATTGAAATTTATCGGAATTCCTGTATCTTTGTAGCTTTCATTTTCAAATCCAAATATACGTTTGAGTTTTTCCTTAAAGAAAATATAATGAGTTTGCTCACAATCACAAACTTCATGAAGAGTTTAAAACCCCCTTTTTTAACTGATCGTTTCAGTTGGATGTGTTTGGCAAATTCGATTGATTGATTTACTGCATGTTGAAGATCGGTAATGTCTTCGTATATACCTGATGGAAATGAACATGTGATATCTGTCGCGATTCTGTCGGTTGAATTGTCAATCCGATACGAGAAACTCGATTCCTTCTCTTGAATGTGTAATATTGTACATGGAATATGTATTTCTGTTAACCCTGCGCTCCAATGACCATGTACAGAAATTGCGTGAGACAAATGTGTGGTGTAACATGACGTGGTATTTTCAGGAAAGTATCGCATGCTACTGTTACTAGGAAGAACTACGTAAAAATTATCACTATCCATTATTTTTTGAATCTGATTAATTTCACTGGCTTTCACCCAAGAGTTAAATTTGTGGGGATAACCTAACCACTTTACTAATACTTGTTTGTTTGAACCACGCCCGGTACTTTTGATGATGCGTTCAATCTTAAATTCAGATCCTTTGCGTACATGTTTGTCACCTACCAAAACCAATTCTTCAGGTTAGAAAAAACCATCAATCAATTCATTATTTAAGTCTGTTAGTTCATAAGTGTATAAATTTTGTCGCACAGAAACGCGAGAGATTTTGAAAATTTCTTCACTGTAGTTTTTCTCATAACCTTTTTCAAAGGTACCTTTTGCACGACTGATACGGACATAATCATCCACTTTGTATATATAGGAACGAGATGACTTTCGTTGATTTAAAGCACGTTTCTGTAAATTTTTTCTCGTTTCGGAAGCATTGTAAACGGTAACATTAGCCGATATCATCTGAGTACCGGTGTGTCTTGTGTGATTGTATGCGTTAACAATTTTATCAATTATATCGTTACATCTGTGAGTATTTTTATGTGTAAAATATCTGTACATACGTTCCTTTAACGTTCGATTTAAATACTCTACAACAGCGGCTTTAACATCTGGATTACGTGCTACACAAAACAAAATCCCCTTTTTCTTGAGAAATTCTTGAAAATTAGATCCAACAAATTCTTTCCCTGCATCAGACTGTACATATACAGGTACTCTTCCATTTGATCTCGAAAGCATATTTTGAAAAGCATCGGATACTGTTTTTGCACTTTTATTACGCAATACCTCTATCCATGAATACTTACTGAGAATGTCTATTACTATCAGTATGTAACCGAATCCATTGTTATCAGATTTGAGAAATTGCATGTCACATAAATCCATCTCCCAAGAATCGTCAACGTTAGAAACATTGTAATATAATCTAAGAAACTTACGACGAATTGGTCTGTGTAAAGTGTATGCATCTTGATTACTCAACCATTCGTAAATCCTAAATCTTTTATTTTTTCAACTTTTTTACACGTATTTTCGTAAGCTTCGTTCATTGTACGACCGTATGCCATTTTACGATCTCTAAATTTGTCAAAACATTTCGGACAACCATTGTGTAGCAGCCCTGATACTCAAAAACGATCCCTTTTTCATTTGGCTTATTTTCATTCGGAGGAAGGTAACCATCAACGCGAAACCGTTCGGGTAACATAAACTCACGCGCTCTACCAGCATGAATGATTTCCCGACCGTGTTCTCGTTCACAATAAACTAACCACTGTGAAGATTTTTGAGAATGTTTATCTACTCGCCTATATCCTCCAGACGGAATTATTCCGATAGTATTTTTACGTAAAAAATTTTTTCTGAATACAATCGAGCAAGCTCGACAATTGAATTCATAAGACGGCAAAGTTTCATTATACCACGCGTAAAATGCCTGTCGTTCGCTACTCGACATGGAATCTGGCGCGTAATACTTTGGATCGGGTAAAGAACCAATGTAATTTTGATTTTCTACCGTATTGAATATATGCGGTGTGACGTGGTATTCGCGAACCCGGTATAATTAATTATTATTAATAATTAAAATTAACCGTTGGGCCGCGTTGCCCAATACCGCGCACACAATTAATTTATTTGTTTACCGAACTGCGGCTGTCGCCAGGAACGCGAGTTCGCTGGAACGAACGGTGTGGAGGATTCGGGCGATCCTCCTTGCCTCGACACGATATGAAAATTAAAATGTCGGCGGGAGCGGGGAGAATAAAAGAAAACACAGTTAATTAAAATAAAAATAGAAGAACATTTATTTTAATTTGATTAACAGTTGGCCATCCAGGCCGTGTGCCGCGACAATGTTCTTTCGCGCGGGCGGAAGTATCGGGAGCCAACCGGATCGAGATCCTCGCCTGCGGTTGACTCCTTCCTGATCTCCGCTATTCGGGTACCGGCGTACCCGAACACACTCCCGATGTACACACACACATACACTCGGGTAAGGGGGGGAACGCGCGGTAATATAAGATGACTTACCGGGGTGCGCCCCGTGGATGGCCCAGCCGATCCGTGTCCCTTTGTCCTCCTGGGCAACGGAGGACCGACGTCGACTGACTTCCCGTCCTTAACACACACTCACCAAATCACTCGCGGCTCACTCACGAGGATAGTCCGGTAACCGATGGCTTTTTGCGCCTCACGCGCCTTGTTAGCCAGAAAAACTCTCGATCGGTCCGGATATGGTTTGTCCGCCTCGAGCGGCGGATCGGGACATACTAATTAGGCAATCGCCTAATTTTCGAAAAAGGGATGAGAGTGGGAAACACACACACACTCTCGCGCTCTCATCCCTACGTACTATTGCGCGCGTAATTGTACACTTGATTCTGTAAACAAATGTCGTCGGTTGGCCTTGACATACCAAAGGCTCCGACAACTTACATTTAACAGGATTTTAAATATTCTATTCGTCGTGAATAGATTGTGTGACGATTTCCGTCACAGCGGAAAATAACCCTTTTTTACGGAAGGAGGTAACGCAAATGCAGCCGGTAAAGCACTAAGTCTCATGTGGAAATAATTCAAGCTATCGATAAATTTTGTTCGTCCACATTGTATCATTATAATATTTTTACCATTTAGGATAAAAACAATGTTGATTGTAAAATGTCCGACAGTAATCATTACACGTAACTGACGCATTACTTTCCGACGCACAAGGAGGTAACACAAAACACCGAGCACACTTGACTGTACACTTATGCGAATTTACGTATGTATACTTTTTATTGCAAAATTCACAAAAGAATCTTGATCCTGCTGCTGCAGTTAAATTTAAAATCGTATTAAAATGTCGCGCGTTAGAGTCATATAAAATATTTAGATTACCCTGAATAACATTACTATTTTCGTTCACGTATGGCCGACCATTGAATAAAGCAGGTACACCGCTTCCTAAAGTCTCATTATCGTAAATAACTATTGCTATGTTTTTTTGTGCATAATGTTGTTGAAATAGCTGTATCTCATGAATTCCGCATCCTTTCAATGGAATATTATCGTTTGATGATATAAGAAATTGATTAGCTTTTTGTTCTTGCATTTTTCGACGACCGTCTCGAATAATTTCCCATTCTTTGTGAGATTTTTCCGTTGACAATAATTTTAAGTTAACAAATGCTTCTCCTACTACGAGCGCTCGAAATAAACATTTATTATCTCTATTTCTTATAGTTACAATCGTACGCATTCCTAAATTATTTATTCCACCCTCACCCGTAGGTACGTCAACGAGAGATACTGTTAATATAAAGGTTTCATCTAATTGAAAACTTTCATTACTTTGAGTCAATCCACTGATTAACGACCAGAGATTATTTATAAGAAAATTATTGACAGGTCGATACCGTAGACCTGCTAGACCCTTATTTAAAAAATACTTACTTTCGTTGATTTGCATATCGTGTGCGCTACGTTGATCGAAAGTGTGGGTGGTTACCCTATTATGTTCTCTCGTTTAAAAAACCATTTCTCTGTACGGCGGTACCCTACGAATACAAATGTGTGCCATTTCCCTTCTTTCAGTCGAACGAATAATTACGGCAGGTGCTGCTGAAGTAGATGGTGTTGGTTCGGGTGTACGCACACGTTGATTCACAAGTCTATGCAACTGTTCCCTGGAATTATCGTATAACATCAAAAATTGTTCGTGATTTCTTCTAAGTGGGGTTTCCTCTGCATCCAAATCAGATGTTTCTTCCGATGAAGATGAATCATTCAACGCAACCCTGAATTGATTTTCATTAAATGCTTCCTCCACTTGAGCAGAAGGTTCATCATCCGAATCATAGGATCTGTCACTTTCATCACTGGATGTATCAACATTATCGTTGTTTTCCGATTCTTCGTTTTCCTCCTCCTCTGCTTCACGCAATAAGTTTTCTCGAGCTAAAAAATACAATCGTTTTTTACTATATATGTATATATGAATTTAATCATTTAGAATATTTATTATTACATAATAATCGTCATATGTACTAAGTAAAATGATATAGATTTAAAAATCACCTCGATACGATAAATAGAACTCTTTTTATTATTAACAATTTAAAACTAACAAAGATAGAAAAGTGATTTTTGAATTCCATATTCGTAAATATACGTTAACTTTTCTTCAAAATTAACAAAAAGAAAAAATTGCAATTCTCATATAAACTCGTAAACTTATCTTCTGTTTTAGATTGTATTTGCACTAAGTAAATAATATAGAGTTAAAAAATCACCTTGATACGATAATGAGAACTTTTTTTATTATTAATAATTTATAACATTTAAACTAACGAAGATAGAGAAGTGATTTTTGAACTACATATTATTTAGACAAAATAAAATCGATTCGTAAAATAAAAATCAACTTTTTTTCAAAAATAACAAAAAGAAAAATTGAAATTCGGTTATGAAGATCAGGTTACAGCAGCTCGAGTCGACTCATGTAAACTCGTAAACTTATTTTTTTGAAATGCAAAGCACATCGACACGATTTATATAATTATGTACATTTCTTCTGTTTTTTTTTAAAGACGTAAATAAATTTGAATTCACTTACCTTCTTCTTCTTCGTGTTCATTTATCATTTGACGTAGATGATAAACATTTTGAAACCCTCTATGACGTGTATACTCCACCGCAAATTTTGTTGCAATTATTGATGCTCTAAATAATTTATTATAAAATTCGGCTATTTTACGCGGCCCGCAAACACTTAATAAAATTTTTAATTCTTTTTCAAGCACTCTACGGTCTCTCGAATCTGTAATTTGTTGGAACCATGCAATATTGCATTTTCTTTTAATCACATTAGTCTGATTTTTTAGGACACGTGCAAATTTAAATAGTATTTTACGAAAAATTAACTGTGCAGTCTCCGTCATTCTTGATGCGTAAAAAGGATTTATAAATGATCTAAGCTGAAGTCTCATTGTAACTAAAACGTACAAAGAGGGCGCTGCCTCATTTATTGTGTAGGGACACACCACGAGATTCCCCCTCCCGGCAGGAGTGGGGGTAAACGTAGAGTAAGTAAAAACCGATTTCGTTCCCCGATTTCAGACTTGTTACGAAGCTCGAGCTGTGAAGAGCTTTTAACCATCGCTGTACCCGCCATATATAAATAAAAATTATTAAAATAAAGGATTTCACTGCGGGTTATTATTTCATCACCCAATAATTATTCGGCTGACTTTTGATCGGGTGTTTCCGAGGAACTGCACACCGCTGAAGCCTACATTGGTGACCCCGATTACACGAGCACGTCAAGGATTCTGGAACCTCAGAGCATCATCGGACTAACAGATTCTTTCTTCAAACTCTTTCAACGGAAAACGAGCGTATAAGCCCCGCTAATCGAACCGACGAAGGACCGTCCACCAGCTCTTATCGGGTCGCAAGGAAAAATCACGAGTTCTCCCCTGACGAAGGTGATTTTGACCGCCTTTTTCGCTCCCCGAGAAGTTGGACTGCATCGACATCGGCGCCTGTTCATCGATGAGAACCGTCCCGAATCGAAGTTTTTCTTCTCGCCAAAAAAATAAGTAAGGTACAGCGCGCGTAAACCTCTCGGAAAATTCCGGCTATATAGCGATACGACATATTTTTTCGTACAGAAGAAGCGCGAGATCTTTGTTGTAACCGCCATTCGTTCTCAGAAGTCAGGGCTCATTCACATTATAAATATCATATTACACTATTTATATTTAGTACTTCGACACAATGACTGACGCCCTTCGTACCGAAATAGAGACCTTACGCCAACAATTAGAAACGATCCAGGTTAATAACACTGCCGGTCAAAGTAATTCTAACGTAAATGCAATTTATCGTCAACCGAAAATCGCGAACTTTTGTCGAGACAACCCCGCGACATGGTTTATACAAGCGGAAATTACTCTGCGTAATGCCGGTATCACAACCTCGGCTACGAAAGCCGACTTTATAGCTGAAAAATTAGACTTAGAAGCCATACAGGCTATTCAGGACATAATTACAGTCGAACCCCGGCCAGCAGATATTTTCGAACAAATAAAATAGAGGTTAATTTCCACCTTCGGACATTCCTCGGAAACGCGCTTACGTCAATTAATAAAGAGACAGGTTTCAACATGCGGGAAGCCATCATTAATATTAAATCGTTTACGCGCCTTAGACACCGAATGCAGCGAGAGCATTGTACGTACCGTTTTTCTCGAGCAACTACCGACTCCATGCCGCGCCGCATTGTCTATTTCCGAGATTACCGACCTCCGAAAGCTAGCTGAGATGGCCGATAAATTCGTCGAAGCCGCTGAAGCGAGCGGAAGCGAAGTTTTCGCCGTAACCTCAAAAAACAAACATACCGCGTCAAACGATTTCGAAAAGCAGTTAAACGATCTCTCTGCAAAAGTAGCATTACTCGAAACCTCGGTTAATAAGTTACAACGCAGCGGGAATAACAACGCGCGTAGACGCTGACGCTCCGGCTCTCGCGCACCATCGACGAACCGTACGAACGAAGTCGAAAGCGAGCGCGTATGTTGGCCGCACCGTAAATTCGGTGATCAAGCTTGTAATTGTCGACAGCCGTGCGCTTGGAAATCTGGGAAGACATCGGAAAACTAATTGAACCTCCACGTACGGAGACGATAGGCGGAGGGTCAAGCAAATCGAAACGTCTCCATATACGAGATAAAAATCTAGGTTTAACATTTCTAATCGATTCCGGGGCAGAGATATCCTTGTTACCCGTCACGTGCCCAAAAAAGGCTGCGCCCGTTGAGTTTACTTTACCACATTCAAACTCAGGGTCCCCCGGTAGCCGAGCGTGCTAGAAGGTTAGCTCCCGATAAATTTCAAGCGGCGAAAAACGAGATAAATTCGTTAGTACAAGCGGGGATATGCAGACCTTCCAGCAGCCCCTGGGCTAGCCCTATCCATCTAGTAAAAAAAAGCGATGGTAAATGGCGAATATGCGGAGACTACCGCCGTTTAAACGCCGTGACGATCCCAGACAAATACCCAGTGCCGAACATTCAAGATTTCTCGACCAATCTCCACGAGAAAAGAATTTTTTCGAAACTGGATATGCACAAAGCATATTACCAAATCCCCGTAAACCCGTCTGACATTCCCAAAACGGCCGTAATAACCCCGTTTGGGTTATACGAGTACCTCGTCATGACCTTCGGTCTGCGGAACGCGGGCCAAACCTTTCAAAGATACATCGATCGCGCCCTCGGCGACCTGGGTTTTGTTTTTACTTTTATCGACGACATTCTTGTAGCCTCATCGTCTCCCGAGGAGCACGAGGAACACCTCCGTATCGTTTTCGATCGCCTAAAAAAGTTTTCACTTCGTCTCAACACCGCCAAGTGCGAATTCGGTAAAGAGGAATTAATCTTTTTAGGACATCTCGTGAACCACGAAGGGTCGAGGCCTACGGGTGACAGAGTGAAAGCAATTACACAATTTCCCAAACCCAAAACAATCGTTGAATTAAAGCGATTCCTGGGAATGGTAAATTTTTACCGTCGCAGTCTTCCTAACGCAGCATCCCTTGGACCCCTGCCACAGAGGCTGCGTTCGAAAAACTAAAAGCTGACCTCGCTAATGCGACTCTTTTATGTCACCCTTCCGCTAATGTAGAAACTCGTGTCGTAACTGACGCATCCGATTTTGCGATGGGTGCCGCGCTCGAACAAAAACTAGACGGGTCTTGGAAACCTTTAGCTTTTTTTTCAAGTAAATTTAACTCTGCCCAAACAAAATATAGCGCGTACGATCGCGAGCTGACCGCGATATACGAGGCCGTTAAAAAATTTAAATATTTCTTGGAAGGTAGAGCGTTCTACGTCGCAACCGACCACAAGCCTTTGACATACGCGTTCCAGCAGAGAACAGACAAAGCCTCACCCCGTCAACGTCGGCAGCTATCGTTTATTTCACAGTTTACGACGCAAATTGAGCACCTCGCGGGCTCCGCGAATGTCGTGGCTGACCCGTTATCGCGCGTCGATTCAATCAGATTACCACTCGAATTCGACCTTGTAGAAT
Organism: Theocolax elegans; assembly: GCA_026168455.1. Lineage (NCBI taxonomy): Eukaryota > Metazoa > Arthropoda > Insecta > Hymenoptera > Cerocephalidae > Theocolax > Theocolax elegans. Next base: position 9,698,449 of record CM047431.1, read on the forward strand.
TATCCGCCGAACAGAAAAACGATGAAGAATTAAAGCAACTATTAGAATCGCCGAATTGCTCGTTAAAGTTGAAATGTATCGAGTGGGGTGCCGATCATAATAAGATATACTGCGATCTTACCGGATCAGCATTACGACCATATATACCCAAGTCTTTTCGTAAGCGCATTTTTACTTTGTTCTACGAGCCTGCACACGGAAGCGCCAAGGTAACGGACCAGGTAATTCGGCAGCGGTATATATGGCCTAATATGCACCGCGACGTCAAAGCATGGTGCAGGAATTGCGTTCCTTGTCAATCTTCTAAAGTCTCACGACACGTATCCTTACTACCCGCACCATTCATCGCCCCCGACGGTCGTTTCGACCACGTGCATATGGATATTATCGGCCCTCTAACAAAGTGCGAAGGCTACCTATACTGTCTAACGCTCATTGATCGTTTTTCCCGTTGGGCCGAAGCCATCCCTTTAAAAGATATCACCGCGCAAACGATTTGTCGCGCGTTTTTCGATCACTGGGTCTCTCGTTACGGAACCCCATTGATCCTCACGACCGATCGCGGAGCACAATTCGAGTCGCTGCTATTCTCAGCACTTTTATCGCTTATCGGATGCAAACGCGTGAGAACCACCGCGTACCACCCCGCGGCGAACGGCCTAATAGAGCGTTGGCACCGCAGCCTGAAAGCGGCATTAATGTGTCATGCTGACACCAACTTGGTAAGGCGCCTATCCACCGTTCTCCTTGGTTTGCGCACACACGTACGTCTTGACACCGGAGCGTCTTCCGCAGAATATTTATACGGAACTACTATTCGAATTCCAGGAGAATTTTGCCTGCCGCATGATTTTACGCCCGACCCGCAAAGTTTCGTCGAGGAATTTCGAGAATATATGCGCGAGATCAAGCCCGTTCCAGTAGCGCAAAAATACAAAAAGAAAGCATTCTTTTTCAAAGACATGCACACGTGCACGCATGTATTATTACACATTGTCGCGGTGAAAAAGCCACTGGAACGACCTTACTTGGGCCCGCACAAGGTATTGAAACGCATATCAGACCAGGTGTATCAAATCGAGGTTGACGGAGTTCCCCGCAATGTAACGACCGAACATTTGAAACCCGCGCATTTCATTCTCGAAGAAGCACAGACGCTCGCGACCGGAAACGTTTACAAAAGCGACCAAATCCCAGCGCAGCGTCCAGTATTAAAAACGTATGCAAAAAAGAAGAAAGTACAAATTAACATTGCACCCAGCGTTTCTACTGTTTAACGCGTGCGAAACTATGTACGTTTATATACTTTTTTATATATTATTTTATATTAATCAACCTTATTGTAAACGCCGTTGCGTGTAAATTATTGTAAAAAAAAAAAAAAAAATTTTCATGCTTCTACCCTTGTATTATTATAGTAATGTGTAATTTGCTCAGCGATAAACGTATTATAATTATATTCACCGACAACCTGTGTATATAGCGGTTTTCAGCAAAATAACGCTAAAAAAAAAAAAAAAAAGTTATAGGTAACTTGCAAGACGTTATGTACAAAAATTCGTTGTCACTCGGGGGGGACTATGTAGGGACACACCACGAGATTCCCCCTCCCGGCAGGAGTGGGGGTAAACGTAGAGTAAGTAAAAACCGATTTCGTTCCCCGATTTCAGACTTGTTACGAAGCTCGAGCTGTGAAGAGCTTTTAACCATCGCTGTACCCGCCATATATAAATAAAAATTATTAAAATAAAGGATTTCACTGCGGGTTATTATTTCATCACCCAATAATTATTCGGCTGACTTTTGATCGGGTGTTTCCGAGGAACTGCACACCGCTGAAGCCTACAATTGAAAAAACTTATCTAAAAAAAGGACCCTCGAACTTAACTATTGTGTCTCCATCTCAGAATGTTTTGATTAATTTTTTGCAAGCTGACTATTTTGATTCTTGAAAGGAAATATAACCATGCTTTTTATGGTGTGATCATATTTATTCAAACAACGTTTGTAAAGTTTAGTACGTAACTAAAATAAATATTGATTACACACCGTTATCATATTCGTTTCTCTTTTTTATTAGAAAGTTCTCCGAATTGATAGTTTATTTGAAAAAATAAATTTTGACTACATCCTGTTGTTCTGATTTTTATTCGAATAGGTGTAGATCATTTTCATTTTTTACAAGTATCGTATCAATGATAATTAAAACCATAATTTATGTAGTATATTTTTAAGAGGGTTACTTTTCAGTCACATATTTACTTGTACTCAGCTATCGGTATGATCATCTTTCAAACTGATGTAAGATCAGTTTCATTTTTTATAGGTATATATTGTTTTATTCTCCGTATAATGTCGGTAATAATCAAAAGGATATTTTAGATAAAATATTTAAGAGGTTCAACTTTTCGGTCACCAATTTTCATCCGCTCAGTTCTTGCTCTACCTCCGATACAACCATGTCGTGGTCCTCGCCTAGTAAAAAATTCGATTATTTGAATAAACGGATCAAAAACGTGACGCGATTAATTAATAAAAATAATTTATTAATTAGAATTAGTACAAATATAGTAACTGAATTAATTGATATATTAGAAAAATTAGAGTCGCAAAAAACTACACTACAACGCTATTTAGATACTATTAGTTTTAAACAAAGTTTAAAAAAAAAAAATATTTTGAATTTGACAAATATCCAGTGCAAGGTACATCGTGTGTGTTGTGCAATAAGATTTTAAAAAGAGTCACACGAAGCAGTAGATGGGAAAGCTGCAAAAAGTGTGAAAAGTTTAGATGTTGCGAATGTATTCGTCAAGAATGCAAGTGCATAGGAGATCAGGCTTCACCTGAATCTCCATCACCTTTCGAACAAGGTGCACACTTAGTAACATGTCAGATACCCACATCATCCTTAATTAGTGCCCCACTGTCTGTACCTGCACTTACGATCAGCGTTGAAGAAATGATGGAGACCCTCTTCAACATTAGTCAAGAGCCTGCTGATGTCGGAGAGTGGGAGACCGAGGAAATCTAAAAGACGAAAAAACCGTAACAGTACTTGTAGTTATAGTGTAGTATAGTGTAGTTATAGTATTCGTAATTTTAATGTGAAACTTATAAGTATCCAGCTTTTTCTGCTCGTCGTAAAAAGAGTAAGTAATTTTTAATCACATATGACGTTCTGCTTCAAAATAAGATTACAAAAATTCAGTGCATTACAACTTCCTTATCATTGATAATTTATAACTTTTAAACTAACAAAGATAGAGAAGTGTTTTTTGAACTACATATTATTTAGACAAAATAAAATCGATTCGTAAAATAAAAATCAATTTTTCTTCAAAATTAACAAAAAGAAAAATTGAAATTCGGTTATGAAGATCAGGTTACAGCAGCTCGAGTCGACTCATATAAACTCGTAAACTTATCTTCTTTTTAGAAGCAATTCGTCATTTACAATTTTTACAATTTCTAAATTAAACTAATTTTCCAATTTGGCACTACCATTGTATTATGCACTAAGTAAATAATGTACAGTTCAAAAATCACCTCAATATGATAATTAGAACTCTTTATATCAATAACAATTTATAACTATTATATAGTTATGAAGATCGGTTATTTTTTGACAAACTGTGTGATCAAGGTCACACATTAGCTTACTTGTTTGTTTATATAAATAAACAATTAAGATAACATTCTTAAAATAACATTCCTTTTTTCAAGGTCATTTAATTATTGGCTGAGATGGGTATTGAATGACCTTGGAAAAGGAATGTTATCTTAATCGTTTGTTTATATAAACAAACAAGTAAGCTAACGTGTGACCTTGATGACATCATTTGTTATGACTCCCTATACCTGTTTACATACTACTGATCTTGAAGAAAAAGTGCATCCCCTAGAGTATGAAAAATTTACAAAAAATGGATTTTTTACTATTAGACGATCTGACAAATTTTGGAGTGGACTTTGGTCTGATATGTCTATCGAACAAACTTTAATGTGTTTCATGAAAAGCAGTGGCGGACACGCGCACGGTAGAGGTATTACTGATTCAGTATGAGCAAAGTGGATCTTGACAATGCCTTTTCTAATAGATATCAGCAATTCAATGCAATCTTTTTGCAATGTATCTTTTGCCACTTCGGAACAGCATGTCGATGCATGAACTTCTCGAATTAAACAAGACACTGAAGATTTGAAGTTATTATCTTATTCTTTTTTTCTTCTCATGATCCTTTTGCAGTTACAGACGCAATAATTTCTCTTAGCACAGGAGTCAATGGTAATGAAAATATTAACTGCTACAATGCTTTCGAAGTTGGTGTACAAATGATGGATAAAATTGTTGGAAATAACTTTAGTATGATTAAATTTCGAAGAAAAAATCGTGTGATGCGTCTTCAAGCTATTTATGACATTAAAATTAAAAACTAAAACTTAATTATTAATCCTACATTAATATTTCAAAGAATAGCCATAGCAATGGAGGGTAAAACAGAATTACAGGAATGTTTTGCATTCGAATTAGCTCCTCTGTTTTCTCCGCTTTCTCTGTTCGATAATGGTATAATGCGCAAAACTGACAAATCAAAACTGTATGATTATTTTTCACCAATGCATGAAGAACTTTCAGTGCAAAATGTTTGTCATATTATAGACGGAGGTTTTTAATTACAGAAAATGATATGGCCCCAAAAAGAAACTTTTGAAATAATTACTGACCGTTACGTAAGTTTCGTTAAAAATATTATGCTATGAACAGTTACATTATATTTGATGGCTACCCTGAAGATTTAAAAAATAGCACAAAGGGTGCAGAGAGGCTGCGAAGACAAGCGAGACATTTTTCTACAGAAATCCAGTTTGATTTGTCAATGACTGCAACAATATCGCAAGAAAAATGTTTAATAATTGTAGTCTTATATGGCGGAAAAAAAATCTTGATTTAAAACTAAGTCAATTGAGATACCTGTGCTTTAAAAATAGTTCCGCTAAAAAAATTTTTAATTTAGCAATGGTTCCACCCACAAAATCTGCAGTAACACAACATTCTTTCCGAGTTTATTCTCAGGTACAACAATGGCTGGATACTTAAGGAAAATGACTTATAACCAGTATATACTAACGATTTGCTAGTACCTGAAAATATTTTAAGAACTATAAGTTGTAAAGGCACGAAGGGTTGTAGGAAAACTTGCACTTGTATAAAATATGGCTTAAAATGTTCAGATTATTGTACAGGATGTCATGGGGTACCTACAACAATAATAAAGAAATTTTTAAAAATATTCAGGATGAAAATGAAATACTAGAGGAAACAAATAATTTTCCTGCCCTCCGGCCGGAAACAAATAATTTTCCTGCCCTCCGGCCGGAAAGCGGCAACTTTCCGGCCGTTGCGCGAATTGAAGTTGCCGTTTTCCGGCTACGTCGAGCAGAAAAATAGTATACACACCTTGGCCAGTAAAAAAGAAAGCCTCAGATCACATGATCGTCCACCTCGGCTTCGCCTCGGCCGACAATTACATGTGATCTGAGACATTTCTTATTTTACTGGCCATGGTATGTAATATACTATTAATGATATTGAAGATATTTTAGAGCTGAACGACTTAGACGAGAATGCAGATAATAGTCTAGATATAATAACTTATGAAGATCTAAGCAGTGACGAAGAAATAAAAGACCGTCCACATAAAAAACAAAAGAATGCTAATCATTAAATCACTGTATGCAACATAAATAAAAAGTATTAATATAATGTATTTCTTTGTATAAATGTAATTTTTTCACCTTTAATTTGCATCACTTTTCATACCTAAGAAAACAATTCAAAAATTGAAATTTTATTACATTTTTTATTACATTTTGTAGCTATAACATATGATAAAAAAGTATATATACTCTTTCAAATTGAATCACTAAATAAAAAAAATATTCTTTTTATATAAAAAATAAATTGAAAACAATGCATTTGTTTTAATTTGTAGTATTATTAGCAGCAGAAATTAAATTAGTGAATAAAGAAAATAAATTGTATGAAATTACAACAATTTTGGAACGTAACTAGTTAAATAATGCATAATAATAGTGAGCAATGCATAGCCTCACGAAAACTAATTGTTAGCATTAATTATAAACAATGTTTAAATAATTGAAATTGCATGTTGGTTTAATAACTCAGTAGCTTTTTAAAATTAAGTAACATTACAGCAGATTTTGAACGCGCAATTTCGACTCCGCCACTTACCCCCTCCACTTCGATTTTAGTGCATAGGTGGCTGGCTTGGAAATTTTCATTAATTTTTTCTGCACGATGCACATTTGCGAAAAAACTACTACGAAAAATAATTGGAAAAAGCTACTTAAAACCATTTTTTTATTGTTACATTGTGCACATATTTGCAGCTAATACTTGCCATCTTTAAAAGCTAATATCTCCGGACTTATTAAACCTATTTCACCGATCCTTGTTTTAGACTAAGCGTCTTTTAAAGAACTTTTATTTAGTATTTCAAAGTTTTTTTCCAACTCTCATGTTATTTTTGAGCGATTCCCGGAAATAACTAATCTACGTTACGCAACATCCACATCTGCTTAGTTTCTGGCTTAACGCTCCTGGCCTATTAAGAATCACGAATTTCTATTGATAAATCGCACTATTACTAAATTTAATAAAATTATTAAATTGGGCAAAGACAAAACTGTTAAAAATGAAATTTGTAATATTGTATACAATATACTATGTACAGACTGCCCTGCGCTATACATAGGCCCAAGCAAACGTAAGCTTAAAAGTCGTATCCGAAAACATAATTATGACGTAAAAAATAAAAAAGACCGACCCGCTTTAGCGGTTCCCACAATTAATACAGGACATAATATCGATTTTAACAAAACATGTATCATGGAAATTGAAAAAAATTTTAAAAAACGTATGTTCTCGGAAATGCTGAATATCTACATACATGCCGACACGTTAAACTACATCAAAAATTTAAATTTTTTAAAAAATGTATATAGAGTTGCGCTTGATGGTGTAAAAATGTTGCTTGCGTAGGCGGGTCAGTGCATTGAGATCTGTGAAAACTTTTTCACTCGGTCTTATATCTAGTTGTAATGGTTTATACGTACACGTATGTGTTGTATGTATACGAATGTATATATATGTTATTCGTTTGTATGTGTATATATGTATGTATTGTCGAAGGTTAGACGATGTCGAGATCTTGATATTAATTTGACTATTGTAAACGACTCCCTTGGGGGAGGTCCTCATAAACACGTTGAGTGGAGATTTTTGCGACTGTGTGTGGGGTGTGTAAATCTCTCTTTGTTTTTGATATAATTTTCTTTCAATTCTTAATTTTTCTTTTTTTTGGAAAAATCTTTTAAATTATTCTCTTAATACGTTTATTTTGCGTTATAGAATAACAAGTTTTGTTGATCGGACTGTTTTATTATTTTTTATTATTGTATTAATCGTTTAAATTAAGTTTTTTTAAATAACATGGTTTTTTATGTAGTATTTGTGCGATTGGAGATGACGGTATTGACTCCAGGATGTTAATTGTATCTCTACGCCTTTTTTTTGTTGGTAATAATGTGTGTGTGTTATCGTAGAAATTAAATTTACTTAAATTGCAGCTTTAATGTTAAAGAGTTTTCTCGCTGATTTGTTTTTTTAGCCTGGAAAAGGGACGGTTAAAAAAACGTTCGAAACGTCGGCAATAACATAAATTGTGTTCGTGGAGATCGATGATCTCTCCCACCATCTAGAAAGTAATTTTCATTGAAATCATTATTAGATATCGAATCACTTTAGTCAAAGTGGCCATTGGCAAGTGGTAACTTGGCTTTCGTCATATTTCTACATTACAAGAGACATACCAATGTTAGGATAAAATCCGTTTCCTGGAGTTCAGTTACTGCCCTTGTCAGTAATATCGATTTGAACTTTCAACTCACCTTTACGTCTTTTAAAATGAGTTTGAAGCAAAAATAATGGAATTATTTAAAGTTGAGAAAAGAATCTATCATCTATTACATTTGTGAAATCAAAAAGTTTCGCACGTGCATCATGACGACTCTTTCTTGGATGCTTCCATAGATAAATATATAATTAGTTATAATAGCAGTATATGCCATCACAACAAACTTCACCTTCAGCTTGACCTCGCGTAACTTTTGTGCAACGTGATCGCTGTTTTGACGGTAAGGTAGTGGTTATTCAAGGTCACATTTATGTAAACAATCGGTAGTACCATTATGACAATTATTTCACTGATTTATTTACTAGAGATAGATAGATAGATAGATAGATATATAGATATTTATTTACAACCTTGGGGTATAACCCTATTTGGTTGACTTGATTTACAATATAATGACATGTAATTATATTTATATTACAATAACAATGACTATTGAAGATCGCTTGTACAATTTATATAATCAATATAATTGATGAGTGACGAATTTAGTATGTAATTGAATTTAATAAAATAAAATAAATCAGTTTAACAGTAGTAGGTGGCTGACGCACGCATTTGACGAATTTGCCAATTGATACATAAATCTTAACTAACAATATAATAACCTTAACTTATAGAACATTTTAGTTTTAGTTTACAATATCAGTGAATGATGATATTTTCTTATTGTACTCTCTGTGTCCAATCATTTTTATCTCTGTTCAATAGAGTATTGTAAAGGTTAGATTTAAAGTTATTGAATTCATCCATATTAAGATCATCCAAATTAATATTAATGTCGGATGGACAGAGAGAGTTCAAAAGAGACGACGCGATAATAAAAAATGACTTTTTCCACGCTTCGGTGCGTGGGGTTGGATAAGCTAGCATCTGGTTTGAGTTTATACGACGACATGCATTTAGCAGACGTTGAATATAGAGGTGACGAGTGGCATCTAGATCATGATACACAGCACTCCACGGAGAGAAGAAACAGACTAGCGTTGTAGGTTAGGCTGTCAGCGCAAAGTTGCAGGATGTCATACCGCGATGGTATGGCCGCCCTGCCAAAAGTTTCCATAGGCATCATAGGTGAAAACGCGCAGGGGGCGTGGCTAAACAAGCAATAGTATGACGATCATACCAACGTGGTATGGAATCACACAAAAGTAGCATGGATATCGCGCAACCATAGCACGATTTCACGGCGGGTAACGGTTGCAGAAACGTTCATACAACGCTGGTTTGTTTCTTCTCTCCGTGTCAGGAAGTCAAATACAGGGAATATCAGACTTTCAACTAAGTTTTTTCTTAAAGAAAGAAAAGAGATTTTCTGTAATATCTGAATGAGTGGAGTGTTCCGTGTACTTTTCTAGCCAAATACCTAGTGTGTTTATCCCAATCCAGGTTGGGAGTAAGCCTTAGTCCTAAGTTTGTCACCTCTAATGAATAACTGAGTTTGTTTCCGGAAAGTATAATTTTATCGATAACTATTTCATTGAGCATGGTAGTATGTTGACGACTACCTAATATCATCACCTTAGTCTTCAATGGATTTAATTTGAGGCCGTTAATAAGTGACCATTCGGCAACGACGTTCACATCCCGTTGGATTTTGCAAATTGCCTCAGTGATATTATGAGGGGAACAGTGGAGATATATTTGAGTGTCATCAGCAAATATCATATGCTTTGTATACTGGACAATAAGGGGAAGATCATTAATGAAAATGGAAAACAAAATTGGCCCCAGTACACTGCCCTGGGGTACCCCGGCTTCTACATTCAGCCATTCGGATGTCGATCCATTCTCTCGGATCACCGCCTGTTTTCTATTGGTGAGGTATGAATAAAACCACCGCAGTGCTTGAGTAGAATAGTTAAAATCACGAAGTTTTCTCATTAATTTTGAATGTGAAATTGTATCGAAAGCCTTAGAAAAATCAAATAAAATAAGAATAGTAACCATTCGCTTATCTATTGCCTCTCTCACATCGTCTAATACTCCCAAAAGAGCTGTTTGCGTGCTATGACCACGTCGAAAACCCGCTTGTCTATCATTTAATAATTCATTACTCTCAAGATATTGCGAGAATTTACTCTGTACCAATCTCTCCAGCAACTTGGACAATATGGGTAGTAGTGCTATTGGTCTAGTTTCAGATGGTGTTGTAGGACTACCAACTTTAGAGAGTGGTAGTAATATTGCTTTTTTCCAATCCATGGGAAAGATACCAGTATTGAGAGAGCGATTAAATAAAGTTAAAATATGAGATGATATTTAGTCAACGACAGGTTAATCATCGTAATGGTAATGCCATCATTACCTTTTGCTTTCGATGTAGTGGCCTTGATAGCTTTAAGTAGTTTAGAATAACTGATTTCCTTAAATCTAAAAGGAGTATTTACAGATTGGTAACAATTTGTATGAAATAATTCTTCCATACTAAAATTATCGCCTGAAATATTAATCCTAGATACACTTGCATAATGTTTATTGAGTTCATCAGCAGTGAAGTATAGTAATGGTGAGGGGTGTTTGTAACCTGTCAGTCCAATTTTATTCAGCTCCCTCCATTTGGATCGCGAATTTGTAGCATTATGCAATCGAGCTTCAAGGTGCTGATTTTTTGCTGTATCTAACATATTACTTATCTTATTTCGTAAGACCCTATAGCGACTAATATTGATAGGTAGACCCGTGTGACAGACCTTTTTATAGGCTTTATCACGAGTGCGCATTAGCATTCTAATATCATGCGAGACCCATGGTTTGTGAATTGGTTTGATTGTAGTACTTCGCTGAGGGCAGACAGCATTTAACGTTTCCAATAAAGAATTTTGAAATATCTCAATTTCATCATTTAAATCTAAATCTAAATTCCTAGTACAAGTTACATTTATTCTATTTTCTAAATTATTATCATTGTTATCATTAACATATGAGACGCAACAGGCTGCAGCTTTTGAAGAGAATTTGTTCTCAAAGATTTCAGTGAACTGATCTAAATTAAATGAGGTGAAGTTTCTATAAGTGATATTTTTTGGAGGTTGAACTTTTTTAGCAATACTATATTCTATCTCTACAAAGTCGTGACCTGCAGAAAAGGGAGCTACCGATTTCTCGTATCTTTTAACAAAACAAGACTTTTTAACTAGGAAAAGGTCGAGCCACGTATGGGAAATAGTACCTGTTGTGCTCGACATTGCATGATGTGTTGGCTGGGATTTGACGAGTGAAAGTGATAGAGTATCCATAATATTATTAAGATAGTGCGAGTCGGGGCTTTCTGATAACATGCTAATGTTGAAATCACCTGTAATAATTACGTGAGTATATGATGGTAAAATTTCCATAAGTTCCTTGAAAAATTCTATAGGGTATGAGGCTTTCGGTCGCCTATAGATAACAGAGAAAAGCAGTTTTAAATTTAAAATAGAAATTTCAATTGTTAGATATTCAGGTAAGTTATTAAACACTTCCTCTGATTGATTTATTAATTTCACACGATTGGTGTTTCTAACATAAATCGCTACACCGCCTCCCTCCTTGCCTATTCTTTCTAGTCGATAAAGAGCGAATCCCTCAAGAGTGACCTAAGCATTTTTATCATTGGGCTTAAGAAATGTCTCAGAAATAGCAATTATATCATAATAATTATTGATGCAATGTGTTTCAAGTAACGTGAAGTTACTCTTCAACCGATTTATATTAATGTGCCCAATTGATAATGTACTACATGCTATTGGTTTTAAAAGCTGCAACTGTTGAGGTATATTTCATTGAGTAGTAGAAGAGGTTAGTAATGAAATCTCTTTAGATTGCGCACGCAACACCGGCAGTGAGTTTAACTCCGCTTCGTTTTTAATTAGAATAAGAGGCGAACGGTATGTTTTTCGCATCCAGACAGCAAGGTTTCTTACAATGGGTCTAGCATAACCCTTTGCGTCGGCAATTTTGATGGCTTTCTTTAACAAGGAGTAGATATCTTTTGGCCAGATTGCAGAAATGAAAACTTTACGAGCATCTCCTAACCCAAAAATTGTTTGAGCTGTATGATTTTTGAGCAGAGATGCTTTAGTTAAAATAAAATCACGAACAGTAGGTGAGGAGAGCTTGACTATCAAAGTCCATGACGTGTTATTATTCTCAGTTTGTACAGCACTAGAACGAATTGTTGTATTTGCGGTATTAGAATCCGATAATCATTTACGTTCAAAAATGATTTGATTATTTAGACCCACTATACCAAGAATACTAAACAGTGAATTAATTACTTCACCTGGATTTCCCTTTAACTCATTTGGTACACCACTGATTCTAATTTCACAAGGATCCGAAACCATTACTAAAGTAGACATACTAGCCAGGTCACCCTTGATACCGTTTAAATCTTCTTTGAATTGACTTACTATATTATCAACCTTAACTTCTAAGGCAGTAACACGGGCATTCATATCTTGTGTAAACTTATTAAAATCAATTAAATAATTTTTGGACCATTTGGGTGCTTCGTCATTTGCCATTATTATCGTTGGCGTCGAAGGCAAAGAATTATCAAGACTTACACTAGAGTTACTACTATTAGATGGATTTAAATTTAAAGACGCACTAAATTTATGTAATTTATTTACTTGCGAGCTAGTAAGTGTAATCGGAGAGGCACGGCGTTTGCTATTGACAGTATTTCTATTCGATGGAATTATATATTCGCTGGATGTACACGGCGTACTAGATGGTAGTGAATTATTTAAATTTGATAAACTTAAAGATTGATCGCTAAATGTACAATTTTCGTTATTTATAACGGACTCAGAATTTACGCAAGTCAATTCGCTAAGATATTGCGGCATAGATAATAATAATAACTTTCTAATCAATAATAAAGCACTTCAGAAAAGCTTGACTGCCAGCGAACGACGCGTAGATTCTCGACAAGTCACCGTTTATATCTTCCAAGTGTAGGAATATAGTTGCGAGTGGTAAAAAATCGGTAGCCACCTAGCGGTAAAAGACTTAATCTTTCGACGCCACGTGTAGATCTAATCTATTACTATATAGGAGGTTACGCAAATTTGCACATTGCTCAACGCGATAATCACCAATATAACACTACCTAATATATATATAAACTATATCACTATTGAAGATAAGATAATAAATACAGTATATAATACAAATAATAATACACACTAGTAGCATTAAGTATTTTTGCCATTGACAGAAGAAAATACAGTTGAACCACTGCGAAGTAATATTACAAGTCGGTAACAGTCCTGGCACGGAAAAATGACACTGTGGTATGTATGCTCGTACGGTGGGAACGGCTTGGAACTGCTGTCAGTAATACTGTCAATTACATGGTAACCTTCCCTCTATGATGGCGTGAGTCGAGAATCTCCGTGAATGACAGATACCGTAACTATAAACAGTCTCCTCGCCTCGTTGGACAAACAAAAATTAAATCTTATTTATTTATAACGAGCCGAAAGAGAACCTTTACCTGTAACACAGTTTTACTCCCGAAGAATGCGTGAGTATCTTGACAAATTTTAATTTGAATAGAGAGTAGAGAAAATGCATGTACGTCACTCAGCGGTAGAGAGAGAGAGAGAGAGAGAGAGAGAGAGAGACAGACAGAGAGTGAGAGAGTGAGATACTTCCTATTTATATCATCATGCGACAGAAAAAAATGATAGGAATTTGTCCACGTAAGTAATTTTTGAAACTTACATTTTTAATCTAAATAAATTGATTTGTTCAAAATTCCTACAAGTGTAAACAAATGCAGCACAAGCGATTCATACGTTACCATGCATACATCAGTTTTATCTGCAACATATACTGCAGACTGAACATCGCTAACCATTACATGCGTGTGTTGCGCATTTTCTTCCTTTTGATAAGTTTTCACTTTTTTTTGGTACAATTTCATCCACTACAACATACATATATTTTGCCACATTTTTCAAATATTCAATTCGTTCATTCATGCATTTACAAAGTTTTTTTAAATTTTCAAACGATGTACGCTTAAACACTGCAACGATGCCGTTTACTCTTCGGTTCTTGACTCTCCTCGTCCACCATCCTCTGTCCATCTTCAATCAATTCAATTGCTCAATCAATTGACAGTGATACTTCATTTTAAATGCACGGGTTAAACCAAACATGCAGAATAGAAATTACCGGCCGATTGATACAAGCACCACTGGGGAATGTATTTTCAACAAGTGCTTTTTTCACCAAGACATCGTATGACCTCCGTCGCTGATTAGCACCAGTTTGAGAGCATAAAAAGAGCGACGTTAAAGTAAAAAAAAAAAAAAAAGAGAGAGAAATTACCGGGTACAATTTGGTGGTAGTACAGGGAGTTTTTTACACGGGTTATAACGTCCCGCTATGCCAATAATAAATCGCGGTGGCGAGGCTGCTCGTAAAGAGGCTATTCGCGCTTGAGAACGATTTGCTGGTGAGGTAGCTATCGACAGGCTTCCGATTAATAATGCATTTCGTAACCATGTAAAAAAGAGTTGGGGTAACCTTAAACGAAAATTTGATAATACGTTGGAAAAAAATGTAGATGATCCAACATAGGATAATTAGACCGAGGGAGAGCACAAAGGAGCCAATCGAGTGGTGTACACGTTGATGGAAACAGTTTGAATAAGAAGAAGCGTAAAATACAGAAACAAGTAAAAGTTCGTACAACGAGAGATATATTTGAATCGTAAAAATGGCTTTCCTGCATAATCACTCTAACGAGACTACAATATCGGAGTTGGCGTTGTTTGAAATTCCATCAACGCAAACATCGATTTAAAGTTTATATTGGGCGCAGTGCAAACCAATATCATCTTTGACCGACCAATCATTAATAGAATTAGAATTTACTATTCCCGGTACTAGCAGTATTTGGATTTATCTCAAACAATGTTCAGTCTACGTGTTTGTGTTGTACCCGTCGGAGAATATGATTTAATCAAGTTGACGTGTTACAGTTATTTACGTATAGTTCCTTTAACGTACAGTTATTTGTAACATGTCGTCAATTTTAAAACTATCATTACTTTGCCCAACGCTTTACAACAAGTCAAGTAGGTCATCTTGTCGAAAATTGTGCATAAGTCTAAAGGAAATCCAGATAGGTCCCTGGCGAAAACGATCCGAATGCAAGCATAGTCGGACGTAATCGATCGGTAGTACGTTCTCGCTCACTTGTCTTTAAAGTTGATGACCTACCACCTTCTGCCACGTGTACACGTTTGTGCCCATTGGTGATTGGTCTATAGACAACGTCAGCTCCCATCCTAAAAGTTGGAATCGCCGATAAAGTCGAGATGATTCGGTGAGTGAGTTGACGTATCCATTGCCATCACGTTCTACACCCCCTCCACACTGATAATTTGATCTGTACACTGTAAATTAGTGATTCAATCTGCAATTAGTAATAATGCTACATGTGTTTGTACATTTCTTTCAACTTATATTCGTCGGAATCTGATTCCATAATAATAGAACAATGCGCGTTACAGTTAGAAAAACACTGCTTAGCTCTCGGTCAAATTTACCCCTTTTTATAGTGCCAGTAGACCTGAAGAAAGAGTTAAAAATAGTAGGGTTAAATATAAAAAAAAGGAAAATTGAAACATTGGCAACTTTACTCTAACAATGCAAATACTGCAATTGCAGTTTAAATTTATAAATCTTTTTAATATTAAAATCGTTTTAATAAATCTTACGAACAATGAAATATCATCACTTTAACTTTAAGTATTTTGTTTGCAATTATTGAAATATCGGTCCGATTAAATCGCGGTGTAAAGATTTATTCTTACATTTGAACGTTTTGTATGATGGTTTGCATAAGAAAACGATAAACTAATTATTTGTAAAAATATTGGTTTTCGATCACCAAATATCGATTTAGCTTCAACCTAGTGGTAAAGAGTTTGTCTTCCCTCTAGTAACAAAAAATAAAGATTTCTCATTTTTGAGCATGAAATATTGCTGTATACATCAAAGCGAAATGTTGGGCGATTGTAAAAACGGCTCGAGACACTGTTTAGATCGCTATTACACATTTAGTTAAATTTAAATTTAGGCGGTGAATAGTCTTTATCTAACGAATAAAAGAAAGCCGTGGGGATATATAATGTTGAGGAGTGAGTTTCTTGACAGCTATATGTGCAAAGTATATCCTCCTTTTTAATGTAGCGTTATAATTATTTCGCATCTATTCTCCTAATACATTTCATTAAGAAAATCACTTTGATATCGATTTTAATCGGTTCAATAAATATATTTACACCAATAATATGACCATTTATTAAAATTAGAATATGTTAATTCTATTTTTGATTGTTACTTTCTTAAATATTGGTAAATCAATGCGATTAATTTTAATTATACTTGCATGTGGGTATGCATTATCGTTACACTCAACACGTGTTCTTTCAATCCGTCGCACAAGGTATACTTCAATTTCTTTTAAAATTCCGAATTTAAATAACGAAACACCTTCTGCTCTGATTTCATCGACTTTAACCGATTGTATTTCATCTATATCGTCAAAATATGTAAATTGATATTTATATAAAGGAAATATTCAACGTAACAAGAAGTTACAGAGTTTCGGTGTATTTTTACAAGTTTTGTAATTTTTGTCAGCACTTGTGCGTGCGAAACTAATTTTGCGATGGTTGCAATATTATAACATCAGCCGAATTCATCAAGCACGTACTGATATTTACTTGGACGTGAAAAGCCAAGTCTTTCTCACGCTCTTTCTCAACTCTAATTTTGATGATATTGATTTGATGGATTATTGGGTGAAGGCAGCAATAAAACTCGTCACACTAATTCACTTCACTTAAATATTTATTATATATATATGAATTTATAGTCTGTAAAAATAGTTCGCGGGTGCACCGTATTTGACCTGCACGGATCGGCAGCCGAGTAGAGAGTAAGTCCTCCGACGGACACCGTGCTCTTCTATTGTCTTAAGGTGGTGGGGGGAAATCGACAGAAGGGCCGATCGCAATTCCAACATGATTAGTTTTAATAAATTTAATTTTTTTTTGATTATGTGAAATTTAATTTGATTTTGGATGTAATACGAATCTATTGAGATTCCATAATCTTAAAACGTGGCGTTACATTTGATCTTCTAAATTCTTTAATAATATTATATTTTTGTGTAGTAAAATCTTTTCTAACCTGGGAAAAAATTTTTTGATGATGTCCAATCGATATTTTTGATAAATTGTGGCGGTGGTAAAAAAGTTTGAGAGAAAAGTCGAAGCAAATGTCAGTTTTCGATGAACTCTTCAAGGAGTACATCGTCCAGTGATGTACATCTTTATATATTTCGGCGGCAATGGTACCGGCGGTGCACGCGCTTACTCAATATATCCCATAGTGACAATTTCAGTAATTCGCTATGGGATACTGAGGGACGCGAACGGGACCTGACTTTACCGCAAATGCTGGATAAATTAAGCGAAATGGATGAATCGCTTAACGGTGTAAACATTGACGAGTAGATATATCTCGATCCAATATTCAACTATATACAAAACGGTGTACTGGATTCTTTTCCCGAGACGGAAGAAGCTGCAGCATTACAAAACTTAATAAACATTAGTGACAGTGACAGTGTTAGTAATCCATAATCGGAGGCTGAAATAGCAGAATATGGTTTTGACACCATTGTTCATGATCCGGATTATATATCAGTTCTTTGTGTAGTGAATATACACCAGACATTTATCTAAGTCAGGAAAAAAGTTATCGCCGCATTTTAAAATTAAAAAAAAAAAGCCTCTATACAGCTGGATCGCGCATTTTAAAAAAGGAGAGAGATGCGAATCTAGCAGTTATTAAAAAAAACCAAATCTCTGGAAAACCGTTGCAAAATGTTTCTCGAGTTGGCACCAGACGGAATGGATATTTGAATAGAGCGCCCGCGACATAATGTCGATTTTTGTTGTAGGTATTGTAAAAACTATTATTTACAAAGAACTAGATGGTGTGCACAATGCAAAGATTGCGGATTCTGGCTATGCCCAGACTGTAACGAAGAGCCGGTATACTGACAAGTAAACGATATAATAATTTCAAACGTGTGTGCGCGCGCGCGTCTGTGTGTGTGTGTGTGAGCGGCGTGTCGAGCTTGTCGACTTTCCTTCTGGCTGACACCGAGTCTGGACGCACGTCTCCAACGTTCCGCATCCGTATCGCGAAGGTTTTACCTGTCTCTTACTTAATAATTTAAAAAAGTCCCAGCACTTGAGCCTGCTTGTGATTTTTTTCCCTATATTCATTGTGGCTACGCGGCAAACCGAAGTGAAACTAAAGCTAAATAATTTATACGGCCAAAGAGTACGTCTTCATACTTTCGAACATACACCAATCGCCTTCGCACATAGCGTTAGCCTTTCTGACTGATTTAAGTAGTAGTTAATTATCTTTCAGTATATTATTCTTGATTTGTATAACTTGTTTTCTTTTATTATTCATAGAGATTTTGTAAACCTTAATATTTTCTTGTAAATGGGGATTAAGCCCTCCCGGCCACCGACATTTATTATTTTCGTGTATGTTTAATTTTAATTTTGTTAAGTTACGTGCCTTCTGCACGTTCCAATAACCTTTAGAGGACCGAAAAACCATTAACAATCAATGATATCAGAAACCTTTTTCGACCATTTTCTGAGGGCGATCACAAATCTCAAATCCCGGTCCTCTAAAGCTTAAAGTCTGCGATTAATATTTTCGGCTTTATATTATTTGAAACGTGGAAATAAAAAGGCTAATCTCATAGCAAAACAGAGTTCTAGTTTATTTAAGCTCTATTTTAGCTCTATTTTATTTTTTAGTTTATAAGTCTATCTATACCTTATATAACAAACGAAACATCTGCCGTTTCGATCTCACGACTCTCCGGCTGAGCGACGTCGGAGTCGGAACACCAAAGTAAGCATTTCGAATTTAATACGCGATTCGCTTTAAAGGAAATATTTATTACGAGCGGCACTGCTCCCATGTCAGTGCCTGGTGTCATATATAATTATTTTTATTATTACTTTTTTCCCTATATTTACAATATTAACCGGCAAAATTTACCATATGTGGTCGTCTTAATTTTTTTCCTTCTTTTTTCCATATTTATCAGAATTGATGCAGGATTTTGAAGTTTTTTTATTTTGCTATATATTATTGTACGTAAACTATTGATTCACAGAGACGTTTCGTGAATATATGATTGTTTATAATTAAATTACATTTTCGTCCTAAGTATTTAAAAAAAATTATCATTTATTATATTAAATTTCTAACATCAAGTTTTATGAATAGAAAGTATTTTGAAATAACATCTTCCACGAAGGTGTGAGAATACGCTGTAACGGTGTGCTTGCCCGGGGAAAACTTATTGAGTCGCCCGTCTTACGTACCTGTAGTTCGTGGCGAACGAGATTGTATAATCTCGCCGACTAGATATCAAGTACTCGATGACTCAATACAATTCGTAGCTATACATACGTTGTTTACAAAATCTTTCCCGCGCAGCGGCTGCGGTTACCTTTCCGCACACTTGCCGTTAAAGTTGTATGGAAATCGAATTTCGATTTCCAACAACCACAGGTAAAACGATGCTATTCTTTCCTAAAATGGACCGCGGAAAGAAAATCAAATGTGAGTCCGCGAGAATTCGTATCTTGAAATACGACTCGAAGGAAGACGGAGGAACGAATATATACGCCGGTTAGAAAAATATAAATCAACACGAGTTGAAATAGATTATCTATAAATAAATTTATTGAGATAAATAAATGATTAAATTCAATAACATTTACTATGATCGAGGTCTTTAAACGCACGAAGGTTGAGTCGTAACCGTCGACTCAACACGAGAGGGGAAAGGGGTACGCGAACTAACTAACTTAAAAATATTCGCACGATCGCGTTGAAAATAACATATAATAATTATCCGCGCGAAAGTGGTACCACTTACTTTTATTTCTTGTCTTCGGACCTCGAATATCAAAAAGGTAGAAAAATTCCTCCCTCTCGCTGTCTCTTTATCGTCCGAATGTAAAATGTCGGTGGGAGAATACCTCGACCACCGATCACTTTATTTTGTGTCCGTGTGCAGAACCACTACACTAGAACACACTGTAAAAAATAACTCACGGTATAACTAACCGATAAAGATAACTCGGATCAGGTACTTTGTATATAAAAAGTATAATTCTACGGAGTTATCTCGTCACACGTGTCGTCGTGATCTATCGTGTCGTGCGCGCGCGACTCTCTCCCGAATTCTGACTATCATTGCGCGGGTATCAGCCGTTCGCGCCGTTGGCTATGCCTATATCTATATATAGCGCTCGTGTCTACCTACCTAATTCGTATAATGGTGAGTGAATATCACTTGCCATTACAACGCAAGTATAATGATAATTGTTAACTGATAAAATAAATATCTTCATTTCTTGCTTCTATCTTTTTTTTACTTAGAAAAACTTCAAATTTTCAACAACTTAAAATTTGGTATTAAAAAGTAGATAAATTGTTATTAAGAAGTTGTTTAAATAGAAAGCACTGAAATGAAGCGGAATAATCGACAAATATATTGTACCACATTGTAAATCTAATATTTAACTTTAATTATTAAGAATAAATTCAAACCATAATCACACTATTCGCAAAAAGTTATTGCAATTGAAAGTATTGAAATCAAAATAAAATCGTCAAGTATTTTGCGCTACATAATAATAAATAAATGTCTTAAATTTTATTTACCAATCTATTTTTTTGTGACATAGCAGTCTTAAGGTTCTATAATCAAATAAATTTCAATGTATGTAACTAAAATAAATGAAATAATATAACTTCATATGTAAAATTTTAGTAAAATGTATATGATAATTGTGTAGTATTTATTTGCAATCTGCTTAATTATGTGTGCTAACGGGTTTTGAATCTAGAGTTAAAAATTCATAATTTAGCTTATGTGCAACTAAAACTTATTTCGTAAACATTTCTAAGTGATTAAATGTTTTCTAATAAAAGACGTAATATTAGTTTTTTGAATAGTAAATAAATTAAATAAAAAAAGATACTTATATTTAAATTATATTATAGAATTGATTCGATAGAAACTTACATTCAATTTCTATAAAGTAAATATCTTAAAAAGATATTTGGTATTCAAATAAACAGAAATCGTATCTATTGTCTAAAATAAAAAATTATTTCTACATTTCAAACTTCCATCAAGGAAGTGTCTTTTATTTATTCTTATAAACTAGGATAATACTGCGCCACCCGTCTGCTAAGTGCTTAAGGGCAGTCAGTAGTGTTATTTTCACAAATTCGCCATCCAAGAATATGCGTGTATTAATGGCGCTGACGTCAAGTGAGCTGAGTTCATATTCATCCTTGGGTGGTGAAAAAAAAAAGCGTGAGTGAGTAAAAAACGCGTTTTATACCCACTGCAACATAAAACTACTTACACGCTCGTATTAGTATTTCTCACATAATACATCGTGAACAAACTGTTAGATCGAGTTACGCTCATAAATTTTAAAACAATAATTAACTTTTTATGACCTGTATAAAAATAATTATTTAATAAAAAATAATTAATAAAAATAAAAATACTCTTATCAAATAAATTCATGCGCCATTAATACACGCATATTCTTGGGTGGCGAATTTATGAAAATAACACTACTAAGCACTTAGCAGACGGGTGGCGCAAGTATTATCCTAGTTTATAGGAATAAATAAAAGACACTTCCTTGATGGAAGTTTGAAATGTAGAAATAATTTTTTTTTTGAGACAATAGATACGATTTCTGTTTATTTGAATACCAAATATCTTTTTAAGATATTTACTTTATAGAAAATGAATGTAAGTTTCTATCGAATCAATTCTATAATGTAATTTAAATATAAGTATTTTTTTTATTTCATTTATTTACTATTCAAAAAACTAATATTACGTCTTTTATTAGAAAACATTTAATCACTTAGAAATGTTTACGAAATCAGTTTTAGTTGCACATAAGTTAAATTATGAATTTTTAACTCAAGATTCAAAAACCGTTAGCACACATAATTAAACAGATTGCAAATAAATACTACACACTCATCATATACATTTTACTAAAATTTTACAAATGAAGTTATATTATTTCATTTATTTTAGTTACATACATTGAAATTTATTTGATTATATAATCTTAAGACTGCTATGTAAAAAAAAAATAGATTGGTAAATAAAATTTAAGACATTTATTTAAAATACTTGACGATTTTATTTTGATTTCAATACTTTCAATTGCAATAACTTTTTGTGAATACTGTGATTATGGTTTGAATTTATTCTTAATAATTAAAGTTAATATTAGATTTACAATGTGGTACAATATATTTGTCGATTATTCCGCTTCATTTCAGTGCTTTCTATTTAAACAACTTCTTAATAACAATTTATCTACTTTAGTTATATTAAATCGTCCACGCAGGTTGAAATTGTAGATTAGGTATTGTATCGATAATTGATGAACACACTGTATTGTTTACATTACATTGCAACGTTTCGATGGAAATTCTCCATCCTCTTCAGGCATTACCTTTATTACACATATTTTACATTAGATTAGATAACAAGCATGATAATAAATAAGTTTAAATGACTCATATAATACGTCTGTCCTGTTTTCATTTCTTGTTTACCTGACTGCTTTTGCTTTTCTTTGTGTTAATACGTTGTGGTTTTGGTTCCAATTAGTTATATAGCCAACATTTACCTCTCCTTTATGTGATTACACATTATTATAAAATAGAAATCAATAAAATAAAATAAATAAATAATAAACAATAAATAAATAAATAAATAATTAATTGGAACAAACACAACGTATTTAACACAAAGAAAAAGCAAAAGCAGTCAGGTAAACACGAATGAAACATGACAGACGGTTTTATATGAGTCATTTAAATCTTATTGACATGCGCAATTATGTACAATTATTAGATAAGCGATGATACTGTTAAAGTTATTAGGAATTTTTGGTACCACTCTAATATTGTTATATTTCAAAGAACTTTTGGTTTTTTCATAAAAATCAGGTATATAAGGAATCAAAGTGTGTTATGTAATTTTTATTATTATAATACGATTGTTAGTACTTTTTTCCTGATTTTTATCAAAAAACTAATATTACGTCTTTTATTAGAAAACATTTAATCACTTAGAAATGTTTACGAAATCAGTTTTAGTTGCACATAAGTTAAATTATGAATTTTTAACTCAAGATTCAAAAACCGTTAGCACACATAATTAAACAGATTGCAAATAAATACTACACACTCATCATATACATTTTACTAAAATTTTACAAATGAAGTTATATTATTTCATTTATTTTAGTTACATACATTGAAATTTATTTGATTATATAATCTTAAGACTGCTATGTAAAAAAAAAATAGATTGGTAAATAAAATTTAAGACATTTATTTAAAATACTTGACGATTTTATTTTGATTTCAATACTTTCAATTGCAATAACTTTTTGTGAATACTGTGATTATGGTTTGAATTTATTCTTAATAATTAAAGTTAAATATTAGATTTACAATGTGGTACAATATATTTGTCGATTATTCCGCTTCATTTCAGTGCTTTCTATTTAAACAACTTCTTAATAACAATTTATCTACTTTAGTTATATTAATATCGTCCACGCAGTTGAAATTGTAGATTAGGTATTGTATCGATAATTGATGAACACACTGTATTGTTTACATTACATTGCAACGTTTCGATGGAAATTCTCCATCCTCTTCAGGCATTACCTTTATTACACATATTTTACATTAGATTAGAATAACAAGATATAGAATAATAAGATTTAAATGACTCATATAATAACCGTCTGTCATGTTTTCATTCGTGTTTACCTGACTGCTTTTGCTTTTTCTTTGTGTTAAATACGTTGTGTTTTGTTCCAATTAATTATTTATTTATTTATTTATTGTTTATTTATTTATTTATTTTATTTTATTGATTTCTATTTTTATAATAATGTGTAAATCACATAAAGGAGAGGTAAATGTTGGCTATATAACCTTAACTTCTGTGCAATACTTATCTTCGAGAATATGTATTTATTATACTTTGTCTTTAATTCATAGTGCAACGATTCAGAGATACTACGAAAGAATTTTTATAATTTTTAATGAATATTGACGTGTAGTAAGTTACCAATGTAATAATTATAATATATTTATATTCAATCTTGTTATTCTAATCTAATGTAAAATATGTGTAATAAAGGTAATGCCTGAAGAGGATGGAGAATTTCCATCGAAACGTTGCAATGTAATGTAAACAATACAGTGTGTTCATCAATTATCGATACAATACCTAATCTACAACAATTTATCTACTTTTTAATACCAAATTTTAAGTTGTTGAAAATTTGAAGTTTTTCTAAGTAAAAAAAGATCGAAGCAAGAAATGAAGATATTTATTTTATCAGTTAACAACTATCATTATACTTGCGTATTCTCACACCTTCGTGGAAGGTGTTATTTCAAAATACTTTCTATTCATAAAACTTGATGTTAGAAATTTAATATAATAAATGATAATTTTTTTTAAATACTTAGGACGAAAATGTAATTTCTGTAAGATAATAGATTAGATTAAACAGTTTCTAAAAATATATATAAAAGTTTTGACTTAATACATCGTGAACAAACTGTTAGATCGAGTTACGCTCACAAAGTTTTAAAACAATATTTAACTTTTTATTACCTGTATGCAAATAAAATGATTATTTATTAAAAAAATAATTAATAAATATAAAAATGCTCTTATCAAATAAATTTCTCACAACTTGGCAATTGTTGTAAATAAATTAAATTTTTTCATATTCAGTTAACCAAAAGTCAAAGCAACTAATAGTACATGAAGGTAAACTTAAGTCCTCACTATGTAAATCTATTTTAACAGATTTTGTTAAAACTAATCAAATTTTAAAAAATAAGATAGTATGTCTATTATGTTTAAAGTCATTTGAGCAATACATATATCTAATTTGCATATATTTTTTCGTATGTTTAACTATGTAACTTTCACTTATGTTTTTTAAAGTTTTGTATTTACATTACATTTTATTTAACCTAAATTAAGAAAGTATAAATGTATGAATTCAGATGTAATTAGGACATTTATTGTTATGGAGATAATATATAATTTTTTTACAACATCTAAGTATGTTATACTTTTTTGGTTAAAATACTTTCCATCAATCTTTCAGAATTAACTTTTCAAATATATCTTTCAGATTATTTTTGTAATTTTTCGATAGATTTGTAATTATTTACTTTTCTATTAAATTTAGCATTTACCTCTAATTTATAAATCATCTTACTTTATGTTTGTAAATTAAGGGAAGATATGACATTTTATAATACAAAGTATATTTTCTAACTAACAAGAAATCTGTAAAAATAACTTAGTATTTTTAACCCATAATCACTGGTATATTACTTTTAAGGTAACTTTATGAGATTTTACGTTCAAAAGAGTATTTGTAAAAATTCGGCTGACACCAGAGCCTAAATCCTACGTAAGCATGAAATATCCACGCACGTATATTATTGAGAAATGATCGGTAGCTTCGCGTCTTGAACCAGTTTGACCCATATAAGCTATCAAAGATATTTGTCCTAAAGTTTTTATACTGTACCTGTGAAAACTCTAGTCCAAAACCAAGAATTCAAATTATCAACATTAAACATAACCGATAATTGTCACTGACAGGTTATGCTACGCGCACGTTTCTCGGCAAATTAGATGATTGACGACCATGTAAGATAAAAGATGACCGTTTAAGATAATAATGAAAAAATAACTAGATCACGCGTGTCTCACTCACTTTTTCGTTTTCCCCTATAGCTCTGTCTCAACTTTTTCGAGTAGACATATATATATAGGAGACGAAGAAGATATCGAAAAATACATAGCCGAGTAAAAGAATTTGACAACTCAGATATTTACATTAAGTTTTATTGAAAGTATTACTAAATAATTTATCGAAAACTTAAAAAACTGAAAAAATATTAAAAAAGAAATAATATATGATATAAAAAGTTACGTAAATAACATATTATATATTAATATTCAAAAATAAAAAAACCGCAGGTGCAGTTAGATGTCTAATAGGTGCTAGCGCGCATTGTACTTGCGCTGGTTGTGCTACCGCGCACCTTGATTATTAATAAACAATTGTCAAAAACCACGGGTTTTTGAGAACTAATTACGATGGCGGTGAAATTTGATGAGTAACATATGCTTTTTATCATTGGAATTCTTTGATTGATAAACAAAGTTTATAGAATCGCCATTAGAATTGCGGGAAAAAACGTCGGAAACCAATATTTACACTTTTGGACCAATTTGCCTTAAGTGCCAGATAAAGGTGTTTTTTCTTTGTTGCACTCACACAAAATGACTTCATTTACATAAGATAGTAGAGGACAGAAATACCATAAATGGTAACCCTGAGATAACTCAGGGAAAAAAACTCGAGCAAAAAAATTAAGACGCCCACATATGGGCGTGTGTGACTGAAAGGGTTACAACAAACCCCCACCACCTACCAATTGACCTCGAATAACCCCGTCTATCACAGGTTACACGAGGTCAAGGTCAAGGAGAGAGATTGATTGATTGATTAAATAGTTTTATTTGGCTTTTGGGATTTAAACCCCATAGGCACTCACTTAGAAAAATACAATTTTAAAAAACAAATTTTAACAATAAATAGTATAACAATAATAATATATACAACAATAATAACAATAATAAAATCTAATAAACTATAAGAAGTCGTTTAAAATATAACAAATAATTTAACAATAATAGTAATAGGATAAAACAATAAAAATAATACAACAATAGCTATGTATTCTACTCAATTGAATTTTATTCGAGGCGAGGGATCAGCGGTGGGGTTATCCCCTCATATTGCATCCTGGTGTCCCAGGCAGTTTGGTCGAGTCCAAACAAATAGTGAAAAAACGAGTCTTTGAATTTGGCGATGGATGATTTCTCAAATGCATGTGGAGGGAGTTCTTTAATGATCTTGGATGAGGTGATGATGAATGATTTATTTAAAGCCTCCGTACGAGGAGGGAGGTAATTTAATGATTTTGATGGTCGACGAGTGGAAGTGCGGTGATTATGTTGTGAGGTATTTAATTTGATGAAATGGTTTGCCAGGTAACTAGGAGAGTTATGAGAGATGATGCTAAAAGCAAGTGAGCCGATGATGTATTCGACTGATAACCACCTGAGACCTAACCTATACGGAGTGACGTGCTCTCTTCTCGGTATGTCCCCCCACACGAACCGTACACAAGCATTCAGTAGTCTTTGCAGCTTTAAATTTCTGGTCTGGTCAACATCGTTGTAGACCGCACACGCATAATCAAAATGAGGAAAGACAAGTGCCTCTACCAGTCTCTTTCTGAGACCACGTGACAAGGTTTTTCTATAATATCGTAATGAGTGCAAAACACCATGCACACGCCTCGAAATAGATGACACTTGCCTTGCTCAATCAAGAGATGGAGTAATCATGATCCCGAGCGATTTAACCTCACATTCATACTCCAAGAAGTCCGTTTCCAATTTAACCTTAGGGGCAGTGTTCAAATCGATGCGCGATAAAAAAGCCTGACTACCCAGAATCATAACCTTCGTTTTTTCAACATTTAACTTAAGTCCGTTTTTGTGAGCCCATCGGGTTATTGAATTTGCATCCTGTGTAATACGCTGCACTCCCATTTCAAATTCCGCAGGAAAAAACGAATGGTAGACCTGGGCATCATCGGCAAATAGCATATAATTGCTATGTGTAAGTATTTTCGGCAGATCGTTTATGAAGATAGAAAAAAGAATCGGGCCAAAAACACTGCCCTGAGGCACACCAGCATTAATTTTCAACCAATCCGAACGCTCGCCAGATTCATTCTCCACAGCATGCATGCGACCCACAAGATACCGATAAAACCATGTAAGCATGTTATCGGAACAACCAATATCACTTAATTTTTTAATTAATTTATCATGGGGTACTGTTTCAGAAGCCTTGGAGAAATCAAACAGGATAAGAATCGTGATCTTTCTGGCGTCAATGGCTCTCCTAACATCATCAAGAACACCCAGGAGTGCCGTCTGGGTACTATGTCCTTTACGAAAACCTGCCTGTCTCTCAATGAGAATATTATTCTCCGCTAGGTATTCAGATAATTGATTGTGCACAAGTCTTTCTAAGATTTTTGAAAGTTCACAAAGTGTTGCTATCGGCCTTGTGTCAGAACACGATTCCATCCTGCCCGACCTCGCCAAAGGAAACAGCAGCACCCTCTTCCAGTATTCAGGATAATATCCAGCTCAAAGCATATCGTTAAAAACATCCACGAGGTGCAGAGTTAATTGAGGCTCCAATAACTTTAGCATTTCCACGGATATGCCATCAATCCCCACTGCCCTCGAGGATGCTCCCCGAATTGCGTTTTGAATTTCTTTTGTAGTGATATTGGAGAAATGAAAAGAGGAGGAGGGTGACAAAGGACATAAATTACATAAAATGGTTGAAAAACACTGAATAGACAATGGCTGCACGTGATTGAGACAGAAGCGTAGTGATTGTTAAGCTGTTGCAATGTGAATAAATTAAGTGGCGATGGATTTGTCTTTGAACTAAGACCCATGTTTTCAAGGCATTTCCAGAACCTTTTGGGATCGTTTGCACTGTTAAGTTTATTTGCCAGGAAGTGAAATTTACTCGAGTTTACAGCATTCGAGACATGATTTCGGAGCCCTTTATAAACATTGTAATCTTCACTTGAATCAGTAGCACGAAATCTCTCAAAAGCTGCATTTCTGTCCTTAATTTTCAATTTAATATCCCTAGTAATCCATGGCTTGTGTTTAGTTTTTAAAGAATATAATTTTATTGGTGCTAACAAATCAAATGTCGAGAGAATTGCCTTGTTTATGAGTGATACATTATTTGAGCTAGTGTTATGATTTATAATTGATGGATGATTATGGTGTGAGAGCGGACCATGCTGGTAGTTAGAGAAGGACAAATCTGTAGAAACATGCTGATCACGCCTATGATGATTGAGTGATTGTAATGAAGACAAAGAGGTGATAGATGAGGTGAATGTGGTTGCGAGGTTATGAAGGTTGATCTCTCCCAGATTTCGTTTTCCAAATTCCCTCACGTCTGTCGGCGTGTTAGCAATCCTTAGAGTAATGCTTATAGCATCGTGATCTGCTACGAAAGGAGCTGTCGTTTTAATATATTCATAATCAAGTATTGGTTCACGAATTAGGAAGAGATCCAACCATGTATGAGAAGGCCCGCCCGACGTCATTGCGTGGTGTGTTGGCTCTGACTGGATGAGTGCAAGTCCCAGTGCTGATATGTTTTCCCTAAACTTATTTGCCATAGCACTAGAGGAATTCATATCAATATTGAAATCCCCAGTGACTACGACGTATTTGTATCTCGGTAGTATGTCTGACAAAATCTCAAAGAAATCTGTAGGGTAAGCGGCTGTTGGCCTGCGATATACCACCGCTAATACTAAAGAATCAGCCTTACCCGTCAAACATAAAATTAAAAATTCTGGAGCATTCGAGAAAACCGGTTCAGAGTGCGCTATGACCTTTACCCCAAAATCTTTCCGAACATAAGCCGCCACCACCCCCCTCCTTATATTACATATATTCCTATATTACCCTCTCGATCCAAGCGATGCAATGTATATCCCGTTAGCCTAACAATTTCAGAGGAATCGTGCTTAGTAAGGAAGGTTTCGGTGATTGCAATGACATCGTGAGAGGCCGGGTGAACTAATGCTTCAACGGATGAAAAATGTGTTTTGAGTCTATATATATTTGAATGGAAAATGGAGAGTGATTTTGATGATCCTCATGATTTGGCCCGACCAGCTCTGTCTCATTTAGTATGAGTAGGAAGAGGAGGAAAGCTAGAAAGTTCAGTATCCGAGCTAACTCGCTTCAACGGACCGTCCCTCACCTCTTGCATAAATACTACTAAATCTAATACTATTGACCTCGCGTAACCCAGTTCGCTTGATTTCACAACTCAAACACCGGTTTTGGCCAGAGAGGCCTTATAAATAACGAGTTCTCGTCATCCTCACCAAAATGTCGCGAGCTCTTCGTCCTTTTAAAAGGTGCGCCTTCTCCATCACTGCATCTCTGGAATATTTGACGAAAACTTGACGACCAATCCACGCGAACGCATTTGAGTAGGGGGAGAACCCGTTGACTCAGATCTCTGTCGCGGAGTCCAAGGTCGAAGATCGATCACCTGATTTAACAGCTTCGATAGCTTGATTGCCTCCAAAATATCCGCAATCAGCTGGTCTTCGGTTTTCACGGTTTTACCCGGTAACCCTGTGATAAGCAGCTCACAAGAATCTGTTAGCGCTGGAGATTATGTAGCATTTATTTCTTTGTTGTTTGTTTCAATGCTGCTAATCCGGTTTTCCAGCTTATTTATGCGCTCATCCAAAACTGAGTATTTTGCTTCTATCTCCTCTTCAATCAAGCTGACCTTCGCCTTCAAGTTCTTTAGCTCAGTCTTAACTTTGTCCACTTTACCCTCCACACGGCTCACCACCTCCAAAACCGATTTAATATCGCTCCTCAAGTTGTTTTGCAAGCTCCGCGTAAAGGCTTCTACCCGCGATGGCGGGCCAGCCGCCATCGGTACGGAGTCAGCGAGTGTATCTTGCGCGGCCTGGTTGGGCTTAGTGGGCGGAGCGCCGCGAGGTTGCTTAGCAACCTGCGACATTGATGGCGACGGAGGCGAGGCTACGCGCTTCACGCAAGAGGTGGTAGGAGTAGGCGTGGTCGCTGGCGAGGCACTGTCGGTTGCGTTAGTCTGGCGCGGTAACCCGGGCGGTGGCGCCCTCGTGTCAACTAAAGCTGTCGCAACGTTGGTCTGGACTCCACGCGCAGATCTCGCCCAAAATTTCTGTCGCTTGCAAATTCCTCCGGATAACCTCGAAAATTTTGCAGTCAATTTTTCGTGATTTCTGGACGACTGTCTACAGCAAAATTGCAACTAATTCACTAGGGACGAGCTGTAGACAGCGGCCGTCCGATTTGTAATATGCTAAAACTCGTGTTTATAACGTGAGTAGAATAATCTTATTTGCTTTGTGGAGATCAGTAGACACCGTCTTTGTACTCACCGTGAGCCAGAGAGAGAGAGAGAGAGAGAGAGAGAGAGAGAGAGAGAGAAGGAGGGAGAATTTAAAAATGTGTCTTACTTTTATTTTTTTCTCGATCCTTGCTCCTTAAGGTATTCACTATACTACTAACACTTTATCCAACTTGTAAAAAATGAAATAATCGGTTGAAATGAAATAATGTTTATAACACTATATTACTTTAGTAAGCTTAATCACTACTTAACTCTGCCACGGGTTTGTTTTAGCAGTGGGCACTTGGAGCAAAAGAAATACGTGACATTTTCGACAAAATTTGCCGTTAATATTGTAAATATAGGGAAAAAAGTAATAATAAAAATAATTATATATGGCACCAGGCACTGAGATGGGAGCAGTGCCGCTTGTAATAAATATTTCCTTTAAAGCGAATCGCGTATTAAATTCGAAATGCTTACTTTGGTGTTCCGACTCCGACGTCGCTCAGCCGGAGAGTCGTGAGGTAAAATAAAATAGAGCTAAAATAGAGCTTAAATAAACTAGAACTCTGTTTTGCTATGAGATTAGCCTTTTCATTTCCACGTTTCAAATAATCTAAAGCCGAAAATATTAATTGCAGACTTTAAGCTTTAGAGGCCCGGGATTTGAGATTTGTGATCGCCCTCAGAAAATGGTCGAAAAAGGTTTCTGATATCATTGATTGTTAATGGTTTTTCGGTCCTCTAAAGGTTATTGGAACGTGCAGAAGGCACGTAACTTAACAAAATTAAAATTAAACATACACTAAAATAATAAATGTCGGTGGCCGAGAGGGCTTAATCTCTATTTACAAGAAAATATTAAGGTTTACAAAATCTCTATGAATAATAAAAGAAAACAAGTTATATAAATCAAGAATAATATACTGAAAGATAAATAACTACTACTTAAGTCAGCCAGAAGGGCTAACGCTATGTGCGAAGGCGATTGGTATATGTTCGAAAGTATGAAGACGTACTCTTTGGCAGTATAACTTATTTAGCTTTAGTTTCACTTCGGTTTGCCGCGTAGTCACAATAAATATAGGGAAAAAAATCACAAGCAGGCTCCTGTGTCAGAATTAAAGTACCTATTATTTAAATTGAATATATATATAATGTACATGCATACTTTTTTAATTGATTACTCACATAAATTGTTTTATTATTTTAGTAGCATCTTAGTTATAAAGTTTCTTGTAAACATACTAACAAGGGAAGTACATGACCTCGGAGAAACGGATTTTATCTTAACTTTGGTATATCTTTTGTAATGTAGAAATATAAAGAAAGCCAAGTTTTTACTTGCCAGTAGTCACTTTTATGAAAGTTATTCGATATCTAATATTAATTTCACTGTAAATTACTTCCAATTGAATCGCTTATAACCCTGAAACAATATAGATAGACGCTAAAACCAAAAACTAGAATGTTGAGTTCAAGTAGATACAATTTAAAAAAAAGAAGCTCAAATTGCTCAAATTGAGCCAAGTTATGAAGAAAATAAGAAATTGAAGAATTATACTTGCTGACGTTTCGAAAAAGAAGCCTTGGTGCTCTCCTTCCCGCTGACCTGTTAGACAGGGACTGGCTGAGCCCTGCTCTCTTCGCATCCTTGTCTAGCTGGTTCCGCTGCTTGGTTGCTGGTCGAGGGAGCGTTCAGGCTTTTTCTATGCTTCTTTGACTTTTGGTCCGCTTTGGCCTGGACGATCGTACTCAGGGATGCCTTCACTTGCTCGAAAGGCCCTGTGCAATCCAGGCCAAATACCGCGGCTTGGCGGCGAGTCGCTTCCTCCACACGGCGACCCACCACCACTTCTGCGTACGCGGGGTTTATTGCTGGGAGGCTTCACACACGAGCTCTTCCTAGCACTCTCCTTGCAGGCAGGCGACTCCACATGACGCCGTTTTGACTCCTTCTGACCTACCCTCTGCGTTGACCGCTTTGGTGCCTGTGGAGATACAGGTACCTTGGGGACCGGTGCAATGGGGTTCTCTGTCGAGAAGAGAGAATAACCCCGTTCTTGATTCCACTTATCACGGGATTTGGAGCACCTGGGGCACTCCCTTACAGTCACGCCTCGGCAGCCGCAATTGAAACAATACGTCTTTTGCGGAATCGCGCACCCCGGGTAGATATGGTAATTTGCCCAGTAATTGAAGCAGGC
Organism: Theocolax elegans; assembly: GCA_026168455.1. NCBI lineage: Eukaryota > Metazoa > Arthropoda > Insecta > Hymenoptera > Cerocephalidae > Theocolax > Theocolax elegans. The sequence continues at coordinate 9,731,923 of CM047431.1, forward strand.
GGTTTTAGGGAAGTCAATCGAATGGGTACCAATCGTCGGAAGATAACTTCCCTAGTTAAAACTGGGCCAGAAGTGGATGACCCAGTTTTCGCCTGCTTCGTCAGGGACTCGACCCCAACATCGAGTTTCGCTACTTGCGATGGAATAATGCAACAGGTTCGTAAGTCCTTTCGACTCCCATATGACCCATAGATGGGTCGAAATGAGAATCTACTAAGACTCGGTTCCTCTGCTCTAAGGGTAGAACAAGGTGCCAGCCTTCTTCTCGTTCTGTTACAGAGTCCAGAAGCTTATCGTTTGTAAAACGATATAGCCTATCATCCTCAATTTTCCACTCTGGAAATTTCTGAGGGCATGAGCACACATCGTTTAATCGAGCAATATACCGTGGGTCTGTAATTACTTCAAACGAGGCAATCTCTTCTTCGTCGGGTTCTAGGTTGACGGGACGAGAAAGCGCATCCGGAACATACTGCAAGGCTCCTTTCTTATGCATTATTTCAAACCCTCATTGCTGCATTTCAAGTATCCATCGTGCCAACCTACCCGACGGCTCCTTGAGATTTTTAAGCCATTTGAGAGCACTATGGTCGGTCACAGCCGTGAATCGATAGGCCTCAATGTATGGTCTCAATCTTTTAATTGCCCATATGAGAGCCAAGCATTCTTTTTCCGTTGTCATGTAATTACGTTCAGCGCGATTTAATAATCGGCTGACGTAGACAATCGGATGCTCGAAGTCCAGCTGCGTCAACACCGCACCTATTGCTAAGTCATTAGCGTCACTTTGGACGGTAAATGGCTTAGAAAAGTCTGGACGGGCTAGTACAGGCGCCTCAGTTAACGCAACTCTAAGCTGACGAAACGCCTTTTCCTGCTCGTCGCCTCATTGCCAATCCTGTCTTCACGCAGCAACTTGGTAAGGGGAGCCTTAATGTTAACTTCTCGAAATTCGAGGACCTTGGGAGACATACGTCTTGGCTTACGACGAACCGGTCTTGCATCAGGCTCAACCTCTATGCGGTGCTCCGTTAACGTCGTAAAGCCGTGGATGTCTCCCGAGGGTAAGAGTAGGTATTCAACTAACTCTTTGACTTGTTTCCGCTGGTCGTCTTGTATCTTAACTATAGCAGCACGTTCAGCGTAAATCCTAGAATCAATGTCATGACGAAGTGTCTCCAATCGCTCTTGCCAATACGCCAGATAGCGTCGCCTAATTTGACTTCCATATTCGAATATTGTAGAAAATCCATACCGAGAATGATTGAATGCTCAATATTCTCTCAGTTGGATATTGCCATCAAGGTCTTCTACACAGAATAGAATGTCGATGAGGCCAAGGACTTTAAGTGCTGGTCCAGCCACACCTTTTACGATAACCTCAACAGGTCTCCATTTAAACTTGTACTGTTCGACAACATCTGATCGTACAAGAGAGACCATAGCGCCAGGATCGAAAAGTGTTTTAAAGTCCTTTCCACCGAGTCGTACCAAAAAGAATGTCCGGTTATCCGATTGGATGTCAGCAGTTATCTTATCGGTTTGACTATCGTCGTGAGGCGTCGATGCCGTGTGCGTCATTTTAGACGTATTTGGTACGGCACCTGCCCCCGCCCCCCCCCTGAGCTGTACTCCTCGGTAACGAGTTTGTACGGTTCATACTGTGCACACCATCGACAACTACCTTCTGTACCAAGCGCTCGTTGTTGAGGACAATTTCCTTCTCCACCAAGGGCTTCTTGTCCTCTTTGCTAGGTGTGTCACAAGGGGGTGACGATAAGCAACAACTAATGTCCTTCACTCCGATGGTGCTAAGCGGCTGAGATAACAATCTCTTTACGCTCTCTTCACCAATTATATCTCTGTTACCAGAGTATATTTGCCTTTGGAGTTCCTTAGCCCAATTGTTAGCCTCACGCTTTTGTTGGTCTAATAAGGATCCTTGTTCTGTTTTGCCTTGCAAAGCTCGGGTGGGATTGACAGGTTATATTCTAAGAACTTTTCCATCTGTCGAATCCCCAGAACGTATAGGATTCTTTTTATTATTATCATTATTATTTCTCTTGAGTTGGGCCATAAAAGGCCTCTGAACGCATGGGTATTACCTTGGCGTCCCTCTTCGCGGTGGACTCACTAAAAGATGCTATTCCAGAATGTAATAAGCCTGGTGATATCCTCTGCCGAAAATTCCAGACTTTAGATGTGGGAGTCCCCTAGTAGGTGCTCCTCCTTACCATCAGTGCTGGGCATTTGCAGATAATGTATGGTATCGCTCCATCATCTGTTCTACACAATCTACATGTTGGGCTTTCGCTTAGTCCTATCATGATGTGTCTGTATTTTCGAAGAGCGCCATGACCGGTTATGATCTCTGTGGTTAGTTTTGCACTTTTCTGACTTAACTTAGAGATTTGAAGTCCAGTTCTCTATCGTGTGAGGCTTAATAAAGTTCTTTGCTACGTGACAGCCTGGTGTCCTTAGCCAAGCCTTCTCGTGCTTTTTATAGGATCCTTACACTCAGACTTACTTTCAACACCAACTTCGGTCTGAGTGGGAATTTGATCTTCGCTAAAGACAAATGATTTGGTAGACTTCTTAAAGAGTTTAAAGGGTTCTCCAACCTTAAACTCTTGTTAAAATATTAACCAAGCGGTTTACTTACTGCAGTGCAGGACGCCCGGGGCAGCTCGGGTGCCCAGCGTTCAGGTTTCCAACGTTTTGGAGGAATCTGACACAGTTAGGACATGTTTGGAGTGTAATGCCACTAGTTCCATACAGCTGGTACTCCTTTGCTACGAATTCGGTAGAGCACTGCTCAGCGAAGTGCCCAATATTTCCGCAACGGTAGCAGGTTCGGCTCGGGCAATTCGACGACCTATGACCGACTTTTTGGCATGTAAAACACACGCCGACAAAGTTGGTGCTTTGGTTCGTAGGGTTTACTGCCGTCGCCTGTGGTTGTACATATCTCACCAGATTTTGTGCCATTTGTTCTACAAAAACATTTTGCTGGGACAGTTGAGAATTTCAATCGCTCTGAAACAGTTCAAAAACGTTATAGCCTTTTCTCCCTCATTTTGTGTTCTTGATCGAAGTTCCATGAGTAAATCTTCGTCATTTATGATACGGCCATACTCATTGAGGAACTCGATTTCAAAATCACACCGATCTCGAAGAGATGACTGAACCGATCTACATCAGAACAGAACTGATTTTGAGAACACATTGAGCATGGCACTAAACATCCTGCGATCTGAGAACTCGTTGTCATTTCTGAAGTCGTGCAAACGGTTCAAAATTGATTTCTTTTTGGTTTCACCATTAAAGGACATGTTCCAGATACGCAGCTCTCGAGCGCACCCTGTCCGGTCGTGCGTTCGGCTATCGTCTTCACGATACCTTGGCCTGGCCTCGTATGAGTCTCTCTCCGATGGTCATCTTCATTATCCGACTGGGAACTCCTACGTTTACTGGTAGAAGGATTCCTACTCTCTTGTCGGCCATCAGCCGCCCTACGATAATCGGATCTCCTATGAGTAGGTTCGCGATCAGACTGATACCCATCGGACGAATCCGTCTGAGTACACTGATCACAAGTGGCCACCGCACGTTTCTCTCAAGGCGTTTCTCTACGTCTATCCGACCTCTCTTTGTGACCTTGCTCCGGAATTTATAATCCAAGGAAGTTCTGGAAGTTATAATCCAAAAAATTCCTCACCAGCGATAAGGAGAATTTATTTTGTTACGGATATTGAAATAATTAAAACCCTATTCTTGTTAATAGATTTTAATAAGAAAAAAAAATAAAGTTATTTAACTCACAAACGAGCCTTAAATAATTAATTTTACAAATATAGTGTCTTGTGAACACAAAGACACTCTTTAATTATTTTGTTTATTCAAGCAAAAATAATTCTCGTTTATAATTCACACACCCTCATCGATCTCTTGGATATGCAGTCCCAAGAACTGAAGCCATGCATCGTTCAATCACTACAACTGTGTCAAAAATAATAAATTTGATAAAAAATTGATTACTATACTATTAATTACCATTGATTTAGTATTTAGTTATTCAAAGTATGCACAATTTTTGTTCATACCCTTATTATTAAATTACCCTCTTTTCCGGCGTTAGAAAAGTACTTAATTTGTATTTCATTTGATTATATTAATGTTAATTATTGTTAAGCTTTCATCATTTGTTATTGCACCGAGCTATTTTGTAATCATATTTAAATTACACGAAAATTATCGTACTATACCTCAATCTATATTTTGATATATAAAGTAAAAACAAATTCTGAAGTTTGTATTATAATTATCTAACTTTTGTATTTGCCTCTCAGCCCCATAGTGTTATATCCCTCTGGTTGCAATAAATATACAAATCAATCAAACAATCTCCCATAGATTCAGGTTTACTGCACCTGAATTCGGCAGTAAGTGCCGAAGAAGCTTTGCGATGCGGCTTATAAACCCAGACAGTGCCCCTCTCTCAAACGCCCATCTCTAAAAGACGAGAGGAAAAACAAGACACCGTACACCGCAGCTCGGAGACCGAAAGAATTTTAATATTATGATGATGATGTTGTATACATATAACCTTTCTCTAAATTTTTTTACTTTGTAACCATACTAGTCTTTTATTATACACTAGGGGGATACCCCTTGCTCGCTACACACACCAATCGCCACTTCTTTAATTTTCATGTATAGATCAAGTGATACATCAACCGATAAATATATAACGATTTTTAAACGTTTAATAATAGTATTTTCGTTTCATAATATTATTTTGGTGGAGAGTGAATAATTTTTGATTATTGATAAATGAAATAATTGATTCGAATTTACAGGTAATTGGTAAGTATAATTTTAATATGACTATTTTATAAATTGTACATAAAATTTAAACCAAAGTACCTACAGGATACGTAATATAAAAAATATGAGAAATTATTGAATTTTTAGAACTAATCCTATATTCAATTAAGGAGGATCCCGCTTTGGACGTTTTCCGGTTCTCCGGTTCTCCGGTTTTGAGATGTGACTATTTTATTCTTAATTAGAAGATCAGCTTTATGAATCTGGAAAATTTTTTTTCACATTTAGACAGGATGGCAAGTAGATTTCCCAGTAGCTGATACGAAGATGACCTCGAGGTCACCCTGATCACCAGGACATCGTCTCTAACAAGCGACACTCTTTTTCTCATATTCAGACATTTTGACATGCAGGCTTTCCAGTAGATGATGTCCGGATGACCTAGATGATAGCAAGATTCTTACTTTTAGTTTTAATTTAATAATTTTCAGTTATACTCATAGTCAGCGATCTCAAAAACCCCTATATACCATAAAACCTGTACCGAAACATGAAATTTTTTACGATATCTAGAGTTTTTACAAATTAAAAAATAGCATCTGAAAGTTTGGACACTCCTGCCACGATATCTGTTTCTCAAAGACCATTCCAAAAAGCGTTTCTTCTAGCAAATAATTCTGAAAATTTGGCATTTTTTTGAGAAAAATAATTTATAACTTTTTTAAAAAGAATTTGACACTAATGCTTACAACGGCATTCGAAAGAGCAGAAAGAATACTTCGGAAATCTGTGTTGATCAATTTTTTGTATTAATTTTTTATCATTATATTTAACGTTCAAGAATGTATTTCAAAAGTGTTTATCTGGGCCGAAAAAGGTTAAGTTGCGCATTTTCTCATTACTTAAGATTATGAACTATGCATTATTATTTAGTATTTATGAATAGAATATTAAATTTATATTAATTATATTTAGTTCACTAAATTAGTTTGTTTTTAACCAAAACACTAAATTTTTTATGTTCTTTCAACGATCTACTTCTTACTGTATGTATTAATTCCACATTGTTATTTATTAATTAATTAATAGAAAAAACTAAGAAAAATCATTTTTCATTATAATTTGTTTCAACAAATTGTGACTAAAAAATTTATTTTTTTATTTTTGCATGTGGTGTATTAGAGTTTAATTGATACATAATTATCTAAAAATAGAGACAAAATACTCTTAAGATATCATATAATAATATGAGTACAATATTATAGAATTAAGTGTTTATGAGTATTTCTAAAAATTGACATTTCCGAAAAATTTGTCAATTTTAGTTTTTTACCGATAAAAAAATATTCTAAAAATATTTAAAAAATATTTTTTTTAATCAAGAAAGTAGATACTATAATCTTTCAATTACGATATTGTGAGTTAAAAAATATTCGTTATAATATTATTTGCGATTTAGCTAAATTATGTTATATGAGAGTAACGAAGAGCGTAAAAGGGTTAAATTTATTTCGCTACCCGTACTTTTCTTGCTACCGTTAAAAAGTACAAGTATTCAACTTTAATACCTCATATTTACATTAATCTATGCAGAGTTTCTGTACATTAAAGCTTTAATTTAAAAAAAATGACTTCCTTACGATAACTTTTATCTAAAGTATTGATATTCGAATTTGCGCCTTTTTAAGACAAAATTAAGTGTTGCATTAATTTTATTGCCGAGTGTATGTAACCTATTTGCAATAAGTTTTTTTAAATGAATAAAATACGTAAATTTATAGATTTTTTGCAGATAATCGTGTTTTTGAGCTTGATACCATATTTGGATACTACTAAATCATTGGATCTAGTGGCATACGGCTATACTAAATAATAAAATGGTGACACCAAAATAGTCATGTCTGCTCATAATAAAATTTAATAAGGGTTATTATTAATAATTATTAGAATTATTATTATAACAGTGAATCCTTTTGGAGAATAAACCGTTTTTTATAATGGGTTTGACAGAACAAAAATTAATTGTAAAAGGCACTGGATCATATAGCGTCGATGCTTCTATGTTAAATGATGAGGACATATTCGAATTTAATAACATTCTCAAATTATGTACTCCATTCAATATGCAAGCAACTATTTTGATTCAAAAACCATATAATATTAAATCAGTTCCAATGAATAAAGAATATATTCAATTTTTATTTTTTGGAAATTATGAGAAAGGGCATTGGATTTGTATGTATTACAATAATGAAACGGTACACATTTATGATAGTTTCAATGCTAAATGTTTGCAAGATGAACATAAAATTTACATTAATAGATTATTTCCAGATAGTCGACAATTAAAAATTGTTTTTGAAACAGTACAATTTCAAAGTAATAGCTATGATTTCGGAATTTTCCCAATAGCTTTTGCTGTCTCTATTGTATTTAATTTATGCCCATGTAATTTAAATTTCGATATTTCCCAAATACGTTTACATTTACTAAAAATATACGAAACACGTTTTTTTTTTTTTATTGTTTTAACGTCGCCCTTTTTATGCTCTCAAACCGGTACTAGTCAGCGATGGAGGTCATATGATGTCTTCGTGAAGAAAGCACTTGTTGAAAATACATTCGCCAGTGGTGCTTGTATCAATCGGCCGGGGCCGGGAATCGAACCTGGGACCTCCAGATTACGAGCCCGACGCCCTACCGACCGAGCCATCGCAGGCCTCATACGAAACACGTAATATTACAATGTTTCCAGTTTTACAAAGTATTAACTATAACGTTTTAATAATACCATTCAAAAGAAACGTCTTTCATAATTATAATTTTAATAAAATTAATTGAATTTCAATGCAGCAGAAATGAAAATAATAGAACAAAATTTTGAACAAAAAATATTTTTTGAACAAAAAAAAATAATGAACTTATATAATACAGATAAAATAGTTTGCGTTGATCATATTACTCCAATGGAAATAGACTATGAAATCCCAACTTATAGTTCTCTTTGTCAAGAAAATAAAACTAAACAATTAAGTGATATAGAAGAAAAGCAACTAAAAAGAAAATAGCGAATCATGTTGAAAAGGCAAACAATGAATAGTGACAAATTAAAAATGAACTAGAAAAAGAAGCATTGCGAAAAAAAGAAGCTTATAAAAGTAAAATTATTAACGATGTCAAAATACAAGAAAAAATACTAAAGAAACAACATCAAACCAGGTTGAAAAGGGCAAACAATGAACGATGACCAATTAAAAAATGAACGAGAAAAAGAAGCATTGCGAAAAAAAGCTTATTATAATGACGATAGTGGCCAATGTAATACAAAAGAAAATAAAGAATTGAAAACAAATTTATTAAACAAAGATAAAAAAGATATCGATAAATTAGTGCAAATCCGTTTAAATAAGAATTTAAAAAGGCGCAAATGTATGAAAAGTGACAAAGACATGGAAATGTTAATCATATTACTTAAAAAATTAAAAGTTGACGATGGAAAATTTTATAACATATATGATGAACCAATTATTGCAAAAAAAAGATATAAATTTAAAATTATTAAAAAATCGTATCTTAATTAAAAATGAACAAAATCTAAAATTAGTAAGTAAATCCAATATAATAGGTCGAATAGCCAATGTAGATTTTGATGAGAAAATAATTGTCGAAAACAATATAGGTTATATATCTGAAACTTGTAAATATTGCAATGCTAAGCATTTTACTTTTGAAAGTACGAAAGGTAAAGAATTTTCTAATTGTTGTCTACAAATTACTAATTAGATTAGTACTGTAATACTAATTAATACTATGAGATAGTATTAATTTTCGAAAAAATATTCGAATATATAATAATGTTTTAGCTTTTGTAAGCTTTGGTGCTAATTATGACAAGTTATCTAGCAGTGGACCGCAAATTATAAGAATTAGTGGTCAAATATATCGCAATGTTTTTGCATTACATCCAAATGAAAGTGAGGCTCGGAAATATGGACAATTATATGTCATCGATAATGAATTAGCTACAGCTGAAAGAAAAAGTACAAAAAATAATTTAGATACGAAATTAGATTTGTTAAGTCAATTATATAGCTTAATTAGACATGTTAATCCTTATGCTGAACCTTATAAAATGATGTATGAAGTAGAAAAAGAAGAAATAGAACGATGCACTAAAATTGGTTTTATACCGAAAACAGTTACTATGTGCATAAAGCAAAATGATTAATTAGATAAAAACATTGTAACGCTGTACTGAGGATGAGGGTGCAGGTTAATGAGGTACAGGAATTAATTATAAATAAAATAAGTATTTATTAAAAGAAAATAATAATTATTGGGTGGGCGCCAGCCGCGTTGATTCGCGACGAGTACCGATTACTCGCGGGTAATCGTAACAAGAATGTGCAGTACTCAATACCATCACCGGCCCGATATGCGGCCGGGTTTCGGGTACACCGGGATACGCTGTATGGAGGGAAGGGGAAGGACGGGAAGGAACGGAATGCTCGCACGCACTTTATACGGTACTCGGCGGTACCGTCAGCAGAGAGAGGTATTTTCACCAACCTTTACAGGACCCCGGGACACTTGGTCGGGAAGCTTCTACTCTCTCTCTCTCTTTTTCTCTCTCGCTTTGCTCACTCGTACTCGATATAACTCGCACACTAGCTATCGGTTGTCGTCGGATTGACCGTCCGTAGAGCTATGGCTCTCGGCGTGCTCGAGAGCTCCGTGTTCATACCGCGCGCCTGCACAGTACGTACTCGTGCGCGGCACCTCGATCTCGCGTCGCGCGAGCGGGTCGAGTGCCGCGGTGTTCAGGCTGTATCGGTATAAATCGGCTGTATGGTGTATGATGACCTGGTGCTGCTTCCGTCTCGGAGATGCGGTACAGCCTCTTCCCAGGTAACTAATAATTCGTTCCTTATTATCTGTATTCATCTAATTAGTACGGCATGAGTTTCATGTACGAAGCTCAACCGCCGCCGCTTGCTGCTCGAGGCCGAGTCACCCCTTTCTCCTCGACGACGTTGACCTCGGATATGGATAGCCGCTCCGTCTACGGCTCCAGGTAATTACTTGGTCGTGAGGTTTACGCGAATATGCGTATCTGCTTGAGTGCTTAACCAAGAGGTCGGCTGTGCACGTTGTTGGTGTACAACGACCTAACCTCACTTTGTCCTATGGTGTTCCTTGTACAGCTGTAATGATTATATACAGCTGTACATGTATTTCCTTGTCTTTGTCTTCTGCCGATTGCTGTTTATCCTCTTCCTTGCTCCTTACCCTTTTAATGCGTATTTGCTCTTATTAAGTATCTTGTTTACAGCTATATCTTGTTTGGCGTTGGAGGTTCTTCTGCTTCCTGCCTGGATACTACCTCATCGCCTTGACAGCTGTACTGTGAGGCTACGGAGAGTCCTGGAGGCTTCTTGGTGATCGCCTCCCTTCTAGTATCCTGCTTGCAGTGTCAGACTCGGAGGAGCCCATCTGATAATTTGAGCTCGCCCTGGCCTTCAACGTCAAGGCCAAGTGTTTTATATGTGCTGTGCTTGGGATGGGGTTATTAGACTGTGAGGGTAGGTAGGATTTAGCTGATGTGCGGGTAGGTAGCTAGGGAAAGTATATGGGTAGGTAGGTGTTCGTTGTGGGTTCGATCGCTCGTTCTTGACATGTGCAAAGCACATTGTCACAACATATACAATGAAACTATTTGTAATGAAGTTGCAATGGTATTCGTAGGAAAAGATGGACTGCCTCCTTCAGAACGAGATATAGTTATTTATTCAAAGTATGACAATCCCATTAGTATCTCTTTAATAAGTAAACACTCTGATCCAATGACATACCCACATATTTATCCAAATGGAGGATATGGATGGATACCTAAAATGAAATGCAAATATACGAATAACAATATTTCAAGTTTACAATTTTATAATTACAGACTTTCTGTGAGAAATGGATTTAATCCATATCTTAATATGGGAAAAATTTCGCCACAGTTTGAAATTGATGCATGTGTAAAAGTTGAACAATCAAGATTATATTTTATAAAGAAAAATCACGATATTTTAATAAGAGATTATTACAACGGCGTAATGGATTAGTTACATAAAAAAAAAAATAATCTGAAAATGTAAAGATTGGAAAAATGTTTATTTTGCCATCAAATTTTGTTGGGAATTCAAGATTTTTAAAACAAAATCATATTGACTCAATGAGTCTGGTAAATCGTTACGAAAAACCTGACTTATTTATGACAATGACATGTAATCCAAACTGGAAATAAATAACTGAAAATTTAGAAAAAGATGAAAATACAACTGTTAGACCAGACTTAGTAGTTAAAATATTTCATCAAAAAGTAAAAGAATTTATAAAATTGGTAGTTGAACAAGGTATTTTAGGAAACTGTATCGCTTACACTTATGTTATTGAATTTCAAAAACGTGGTCTCCCTCACATGCATATGATATTATTCTTAGATTAAAATTATAAAATCAATACTCCAGAAAAAGTTGATGAAGTCATAAATGCAGAAATTCCAAGTGAAGATATCTATCAACGGTTGTATAATATTATAAAACAGTTTATGATTCATGGACCTTGTGGAGAACAAAACACAATCTCACCTTGCATGAATAAAGACACAAAAAATGTACGAAGAATTTTGCAAAAAGATATAATGATAAAACCACTTTTAATTCATCAGGATATCCATCGTATATGCGAAGAAATGATGGCAAAAAAATCAATTATAAAGGTAAATATTACAATACAGTAGCTGATAATTGTTTTGTTGTTCCATATAACCTTTATTTACTATTAAAATTTAATTGTCACATTCATATCGAACTATGTTCAACAGTACAATGTATAAAATACTTATTCGAATATTGTTATAAAGGACATGACTGTGCCTATATTGAAATACGTGATGCAGGTAACAAACTAAAAGACAATTCTAATTTAACTAATAATGAAGTCATTGAAAGTAATGAATACGATTATGATGAAATTAAGCAGTACATTAATACAAGATATTTATGTCCACCAGAAGCTATGCACAGACTATTAGAATACCCTTTACATGAACTTTCACATACCATAATAAGATTAGCTATTCACAATCAAGATGAACAAGAAGTATATTTTAAAGAAGGGAAAGAATAAGAAATATTAATAAAAAAATGTAGAAACTACATTAACAGCATACTTTAAATTAAATGAAATCAATTCTGAAGCAGGAAATTATTTACATTCTGAAATACGATTACATTATGTGTTTGATATACATTCAAAAACTTGGAATATAAGAAAAAAAAACAAATAAACCTATATTAAGCAGAATGTTTTCGGTGAATCCAAAAGATCGTGAACGATATTTTATAAGATTATTACTTTTACATGTAAAAGGAGCATCATCATTTCAGGATTTACATACTGTAGATGGTATAATACATTCAACATTTTATGAAGCTTCTGTAGCTAGACATTTGGTGAATGAAGATAAAGAGTGGGATAGTTGTTTGGAAGAAGCAACACAATTACAGTTTCCTACTGCTCTTTGTGAATTGTTTGCATATATTTGTATTTTTCACACTCCCATTAATGCAAAAGATTTATACGAAAAATACAAACACTTTTTTTATCAACCAAAATGCGATCAAAATGTAGGTAAAAATCTTACATTAAACATTATTGATAAAAATTTACAATTACATGAATATTGTTTAAACAATTTTAAATTACCCGATATTTCTACATACATAGAAGAGAGTGATGATACTTCAATATCATATAACAAAAGTTGCACATTTACTGCATTAGAAGTCAAAGTAAATTCTTTAAAAAATCATCAAAAAGACATATTCAATACTGTCGTGCAACATTTAAAAATTGAAGAAAAAAAAAACATTTTTATTGACGGAGCAGGTGGAAGTGGAAAAAATTAATTACTAAACGTTCTTATAGACTACCTAAAATTTTCAAGTATTTCATTTTTATGTGTTGCTTGGACAGGGATTGCAGCAAATTAATTACATAACGGGAAAACAGTGCACACAACATTTAAATTAACACTTAATATCACAGAAAGTAGTACATATAACATTAAATGTAATTCAATAGATGGTAAAAATTTAAAAGTGGTTCAAATTGTAATATGGGATGGAATATCTATGCCATCAAAACATGCCTTTGAAGCAGTCAATCGTTTATTTCAAGATATATGTAATAATAAAAAAATATTTGGTTGTCAAATGTTAGTTGTTTATGGTGATTTTAGATCAACATTACCAGTTATCCAACATGGTAGTCGAACTGAAGTTACTGAAAATTCAGTTAAAAATAGCTACTTATGGCCAAGTTTTATATGCATAACACTAAATGAAAATCTTCGAGTGACAGATAATGACAATCATTTTAAACAAAGGTTAATGGACGCAGGTAAAGGTAAACGTTTAAATGTATATGAAGAAGAAAATGAACTGTTCGAAATCCCTGTTGATTTAATAACAAAAGAAGATGACATTGTCACGTCCAGACTTGTACCAATCACTATAAAAATGTTACAAGACGGGAAATGGTTAATAAACCATTCGCGTTCCTTTCACTCTTGTTTGACTAGGACTAGCCTTCCCTACTGAAAATGTTTGCGCAATTAATAGCGCAACTTCTGACGCAACTTTTTGCGCAACTTTTTGCGCAACTTTTTGCGCTACTTTTTACGTGTCTTTATCGAGCCAAAAGTTACGCCATAAATTGCGCTACTATATTGAAAATTTGAAAATATATATATATTTGGGATATTCCACACGAAGTGGTCCGATCAAAGTTTTAAAATGCACCAAATTTTGGGTACACATTGCAAGTGTTTTTCAGATTACAGAAAAAAATTTTTAGGTACTGGTATCTATTTGCTCAAAAGTTATTCAAACCTCAAAAAGTGGATTTTTCAAAGTTTTTTTCAACACCAGCTGGGTTTACAGCTATTTAACTCAAAATCTATCAACTTTTACTATAGAACATTATATGTAACATTCGCTGCTAATTGTGTCTGAAATGTATTCTTCTGGGTTAGAACTTCTAATTTCAAGTTGAATTTTATACAAACTACATGTCAATAATCAACTTGAAAAAAGTGCAAGTGCGCCGCAATTGATTTTTTATCCAAAAGTCTAAAAGAAAGCTTGGAGCAATACCTTTCAAATGGTCTGTAGCATTTTTATGGTATTCAATTCTGTAAAAAGTTATGATAATTTAAAAAACACGAAAATTTTTTAAAAATTTAAATGCGAATTCTTTTAAATAATCATAACTTTTTACAGAATTGAATACCATAAAAATGCTACAGACCATTTGAAAGGTATTGCTCCAAGCTTTCTTTAAGACTTTTGAATAAAAAAATCAGTTGTGGCGCACTTGCACTTTTTTCAAGTTGAATATTGACATGTAGTTTATATAACATTTACCTTGAAATTAGAAATTCTAACCTAGAAGAATAAATTTCAGACACAATTAGCAGCGAATGTTACATATAATGTTCTATAGTAAAAGTTGATAGATTTTGAGTTAAATAGCGGTAAACCCAGCTGGTGTGGAAAAAAACTTGGAAAAATCCACTTTTTGAGGTTAGAATAACTTTTGAGCAAATAGATTCCAGTACCTAAAAATTTTTTTCTGTATTCTGAGAAATATTTGCAATGTGTACCCAAAATTTGGTGCATATTTAATTTTGATTGGACCAGTTCATGTGGAATACCCCATATATATATTTATATAATTTTATAATAAAAAATGCCTTAAGATCTTTTTTATGTGATTTTCAATTGCAATTTTCAATATGAATCCAACTTTAAAAAATTTCTAATATTTTGATGAATGCAATCAAATAAAAAAAATGCATATTAATAAAGTTATATTTATATATTAAACTAAAAGCTCCAAATTTTGAAAGACAAGATTTTTTGTTTCAAACTCTTACCTCGAGGTTTTTCCAAATTCAAGATGGCAGCATCTAAGATGGTAATATATATAGGAGAAAATTTTTTGATATTTCGATATTATTCCATAAACAATGTTTTATGATGAATGTCTATCAACATTAGACATACGGCGTAGTTTTTACCATTTCAAGATTGCGGACTCAATATAGCGGCAAGAAATTTGGCAAATTCTTCGATTTTTATGAAATTCGATTTACAGGGATTTCTTGGATCGCTGATTACGAAATCGTTATCAGTTTTTTCAAATTCAAGGTAGCACACCCAATATAGCGGCAAAAAATTTTGCAAATTGTTGAATTTCTATAAACTTTGATTTACAGAGGTTTCTTGGGACGCTGATTACAAATACGTTATCACTTTCAACAAATTCAAGATGGCGGACCCAATATAGCGGCAAGAAATTTTGCAAATTGTTGGATTTCTATGAAATTTGATTTACAGGGGTTTTCTGGGTCGCTGGTTACTAATTCGTTGTTAGTTTTTATTCACATTTTCAAGATAGCATAGAAACCAATATGGTGATCACAAGTTCTATTTATGTTAAATTTAGTTTAAAAGGTTTTTTGGGCCACGGATTACGGATCCGTAATGATGACTTATGTGTAGCACGCTTTTCCTCATGAAATAAATGGTCGTAAATATTCCTCAACGAAAATATTAAAAGTAAACAAAACAAAGAAATTACAAAAAAAACTTACTGAATTACGTGTCTTTTCATGCGATGTGAGCTGGGAAACGTGACTCCTTGGCTAAACGACGTAAAACCAGCGACCTATAAACTTAACTTAAAGAAAACTATAAGACAAAAACACAACTGGATTTTGTTATATACTTTTAAAATTTTTGTGTTCTTTTGTTCAGAAGCAAATAATGTTAAGTAAGAAAACAGAATATATATATTATTACTTTTTATATTTAAATAAAATGTTATGATGATATTTAAGGAAATAGGCATATTTTTATATAAAATACGTTTTATTAAGGCCGTATATAAAATATTATAATTAAATACAAATGTTTTCGATGGAAGCCAGCCATTAAATTATAATCATAGATCTTAATTAAAAATAAATCAGTTTACAATTTTAATAACTAGTAAATTCAATGTAGATAATTTAATAGTGCAATTTATTTGGTACTGGTATAATGAATTTATACTTGAGTAATGATTCAAAGTTGATTTATAACCTGACAAATAATTATTTCTTTATCATTAACATCTACAACGAAGTCTATTAACAAATAATAATAACTAACGAATTATTATAACGAATTCGTAATCAACGATTCAAGAAATCCCTGTAAATCGAATTTCATAAAAATCGAAGAATTTGCCAAATTTCTTGCCGCTATATTGGATCGTCCATCTTGAAATGGTAAAAACTACGCCGTATGTCCAATGTTGATAAACATTCATCATAAAACATTATTTATGGAATAATATCGAAATGTCAAAAAATTTTCTCCTATATATATTACCATCTTGGATGCTGCCATCTTGAATTTGGAAAAACCTCGAGGTAACAGTTTAAAACAAAAACTCTTGTCTTTCAAAATTTGGAGCTTTTAGTTAAATAAATAAATATAACTTTATTAATATGCATTTTTTTTATTTGATTGCATTCATCAAATTATTAGAAATTTTTTAAAGTTGGATTCATATTGAAAATTGCAATTGAAAATCACATAAAAAAGATCTTAAGGCATTTTCTATTATAAAATTATATATATATATATTGTAACGGTATTAATTATTAAAAGGCGTTTTGAATTAAATTAATATCGTTTAGTAAACGCGAGCATTCGATATAATTGCTTTTCTCGGAAACGGCGCGGCGAACGAACAACGATCCGTGCGCAAGGGAGGGAGAGAGGACCTCTGGATGGCCCACGGAAAATTTAGTACGGTAGAGTAAGAGTACGACAGAGTACGGCAAAGGACGGTCTACGCTACGGTTTAGCTGGGCCGTGCTACGAGCGAACAAACGACACGTGTGAGGAAATTTTACCGCGACGCAGACGGGCGATCGAGGATCGGTACGTTTCCCGGGGTACGCGTGCTATCGCCGTAGACGAGAGGAACACAGCGAGCCCAAGGAAGCGGGGCTCGACGTAGTGGTTCGTGTGGGAATCGTGCCACGAAGAAGACGGTGCGCGACGTGCTCCACCGTCTCCCCCTCTGTGTTTTCATTGGTCCTTTGCCTCGACGAGAAGGCAACCTACCCGATAGACGGCTAGGAGGCCTAAGGCGTAGTTGGCGTCCGGGACATTGTAAGGACGCCACATCAAGCGTAAGTCGGGATAAAATCCCTTACTTTAATACCGCGTGATCGCGAGCGGATCATCGTTGGAAGCGGGCAACGCGTTCGAAATCGAGAGCGAGAGAGAAGGGACGACTCGGCCGGCGACTCCCGTCTCTCTCACTCTAATACTTAGAAGTGAACCTCGTTATAAGCTTTCCTCGTGGTTTAGCTTAGGACGATCCCGCCGAGGGATCGACGCGACTTCATTCGAGACACTATTACGAGATACTATTATTTGGAACTTCGCGTAACGTATATATGACGCAACCGCACACCTCATTATATTCCTTTGTAATCTTCTTTAGTTGTAACTTTGATTTTAGTTAATAAATCGAACATAATTAATTCAACTTGAAGTTATTTACTTTTGCATGTATATGTCGTGTTGTCGATTGAATCCGAAATATCCCAAAACCACTTTGTAGAGGCGAAACTCACGCCGAGTAATGAGCCTCTCGAGTTCACGTACTCGGAGGCTAAGGTAAAGGTAAGACCGAGAAACAAAGACGGAGAGCGCGGTGCTCCTCGTGTCATCATACCCGGACGGCAAGGAAAAGCCGCCCGATTTAACGGAGGTACCGGTATTGCACAGTGCGGCCGAGGTAAGCACATCGGTACGCGCGGGCCGCATTGACCGCATCGAGAGAGGTAGAGACCCCATACCGTGGCCCCTATGGCCATGCTTCTAATTTCGGTCTTAATTAGAGGCAGACCCCGTTACAATATATATATATTTTCAAATTTTCAATATAGTAGCGCAATTTATGGCGCAACTTTTCGCTCGATAAAGACACGTAAAAAGTTGCGCAAAAAGTTGCGTCAAAAGTTGCGCTATTAATTGCGCATACATTTTCAGTAGGGTTACGTCTTCAGGAGTAGCGAGCGAAGTTATTGTGAGAGGAGAGATGTAGGATATAATGTGGGATAATAAAATATATTTTTTTATTCGTATTAATCATGCGTTATTTATTTAAATTTGATAACATCATAATATGCTGTTTTCTTTTAGATGAACATGTGTAACTAAATTCTTATAGCTTTTTAATGGGCAGAAACACACATAAAATTACACTAATTTATTAACAATTGCATAAAATTATTTAAGTCAAATAACGATTTTAATTTTGATTAAATAATAATTGTACGGCGAACACGTAAACAAATTTTAGAATGAAATATACACAAGGTTATTTTATTATAAACATTAACCATTAATAATCGAAATAAGAATTACTATAAATAAATGCAGATTAAATTAAAAATTGTTGCCGTTGAAAACATGAATTATTGTCAATAAATTGCAATTCAAATCATAAATATTGCAAATAGAATGCAATGCAAAGAATAATTATTATAAATATATTGCAGTTTCGAATAATAATTGTTGTAAGAGAAAACGGTTGGTTCAGTAATTGAAATATCATAAAATATCAGGTTTGCCTTTACGAATATAACAAGCGTATAGATAGCCGAAAAGAATATGCCTTAAGTACCCAAATATATATATATTGCGTTCGAAATCGAGAGCGAGAGAGAAGGGACGACTCGGCCGGCGACTCCCGTCTCTCTCACTCTAATACTTAGAAGTGAACCTCGTTATAAGCTTTCCTCGTGGTTTAGCTTAGGACGATCCCGCCGAGGGATCGACGCGACTTCATTCGAGACACTATTACGAGATACTATATTTGGAACTTCGCGTAACGTATATATGACGCAACCGCACACCTCATTATATTCCTTTGTAATCTTCTTTAGTTGTAACTTTGATTTTAGTTAATAAATCGAACATAATTAATTCAACTTGAAGTTATTTACTTTTGCATGTATATGTCGTGTTGTCGATTGAATCCGAAATATCCCAAAACCACTTTGTAGAGGCGAAACTCACGCCGAGTAATGAGCCTCTCGAGTTCACGTACTCGGAGGCTAAGGTAAAGGTAAGACCGAGAAACAAAGACGGAGAGCGCGGTGCTCCTCGTGTCATCATACCCGGACGGCAAGGAAAAGCCGCCCGATTTAACGGAGGTACCGGTATTGCACAGTGCGGCCGAGGTAAGCACATCGGTACGCGCGGGCCGCATTGACCGCATCGAGAGAGGTAGAGACCCCATACCGTGGCCCCTATGGCCATGCTTCTAATTTCGGTCTTAATTAGAGGCAGACCCCGTTACAATATATATATATATTTTCAAATTTTCAATATAGTAGCGCAATTTATGGCGCAACTTTTCGCTCGATAAAGACACGTAAAAAGTTGCGCAAAAAGTTGCGTCAAAAGTTGCGCTATTAATTGCGCATACATTTTCAGTAGGGTTACGTCTTCAGGAGTAGCGAGCGAAGTTATTGTGAGAGGAGAGATGTAGGATATAATGTGGGATAATAAAATATATTTTTTTATTCGTATTAATCATGCGTTATTTATTTAAATTTGATAACATCATAATATGCTGTTTTCTTTTAGATGAACATGTGTAACTAAATTCTTATAGCTTTTTAATGGGCAGAAACACACATAAAATTACACTAATTTATTAACAATTGCATAAAATTATTTAAGTCAAATAACGATTTTAATTTTGATTAAATAATAATTGTACGGCGAACACGTAAACAAATTTTAGAATGAAATATACACAAGGTTATTTTATTATAAACATTAACCATTAATAATCGAAATAAGAATTACTATAAATAAATGCAGATTAAATTAAAAATTGTTGCCGTTGAAAACATGAATTATTGTCAATAAATTGCAATTCAAATCATAAATATTGCAAATAGAATGCAATGCAAAGAATAATTATTATAAATATATTGCAGTTTCGAATAATAATTGTTGTAAGAGAAAACGGTTGGTTCAGTAATTGAAATATCATAAAATATCAGGTTTGCCTTTACGAATATAACAAGCGTATAGATAGCCGAAAAGAATATGCCTTAAGTACCCAAATATATATATATATTGTGGCATGAGACTTTTTAAGTGCTGAATAAAAAATGAAGCGGGCGTCGGGTCTTGAACCCGAGCCCCTTCGGATCCGAAGGCGTTCACGCTAACCACTGCGCTACGCCCGCACTGGTCGTAGCGCCTGCTTATTGCTCTCATATGCTACCGATACCGCGCCGCTTCGCGGTGTCGGTAATGCTGGCATCTATATGACAAGTGGATTAAATCCACCTTGTCACAATATATATATATATATATATATATATATATATATATATATATATATATATATATATATATATATATATATATATATATATATATATATATATAAATTAATTAAGTAAAAATAGGTAGATCCGTCGGTAGATCTGGGGCGAATTGTAGTAACTTTTAAAATGTATATAGCTATAAATAGTAGTTGAATATAAATTTTAATTGTTGTATGAGTGTGTCGGGATTAGTTCGTGTTAATTATATAGCCGGTAGGCACGGGGCGGCAGCACCGACTGGGTTACCGATATGGTAATTATTTATTTGTATTGCGCTCCTTCCGAGAGCCAGGGATTGGTTGCGTGATCGACCCAATAATTAATAAGTTGGTGGTGACGTAAACCACTATTATTGGATAATCGGCCTTCACGGAAATAAGATCAAGGCTGATTACGCGTATCGATCACGCAATCAACAACCCTAATCAACGCCGGTAGATAAGGATTAGATATAAGATAGAGAAGGATAGCGATAGGGTGGGGAGGAAAATCCTTAATTTGGGAGGATCAAGCCACGCCGCGAGCCGGATAAAGAAGCCGGTCTTGCACATTCGCTACCTGATCGTCCGATAGAGCTGTAGAAGTTTCGTGAGATTTATTATCTTAGTAGTTAGTAGTATTTTGAGGCGGAGTAGCCATTTCTTTTGTAGAGTAGAGCAGAGTTGCGTAGGGTTGTCGCGAAGTAGAGTTGAGGTTGAAGCTGTATCTGATTCCTTAATTAATTAGCTGAGTATATTACGGTTAGCCCGACGGGCGGCCGAATTATTATTAATATTAATATTTCTATATTTTTATATCCGCCGGACGGAGTTTGAGAGAGCGTGTGCACGTGTGAGAGTCGGTCGCGAATCGCGTTATTAATTGTGTCGGTGCCTGACTTTATAATACCTTTTATTTAAATTTTGAATAAATTATAAATGTGGTTTATTACTGAATTCGTGAGTGTGTGATTATTTATTTCCCTTTACTCTAAACGCCGCCGTTTTCGAGGCCAACCGTCGGGATTCCCTTTGTGACGCGGAGACGACGTGAGAATTTGCCGGGTTATTGAATAGTTTTTTTTCAAGTGAGTAATTCCATTGTAAATATCGCCAGGCGCCCAATAAAATAGAAATCGGCGATATCACCATTTTTAACGTCGCTACGACGGAACCTCCGTCGGTTTATAATTTCGTTTGATTATTACGCCGACGAAAAGTAGCGTCGCAACGTTGCAAATGTTTTCAGCATACAGAAATAAATTTTTAGGGACTGGAATTTATTTGATCAAAAGTTATTCTAACCTCAAAAAGTGAATTTTTCAAAGTTTTTTTCAACACTAGCTGGGTTCACCGCGATTTAACTCAAAATCTATCAACTTTTACTATAGAACATTATATGTAACATTCGTTGCTAATTATGTCTAGAATTTATTCTTCTGGGTTAGAATTTCTAATCTCAAGGTCAATGTTAAATAAAAGAAAGTGTAAGTACGCCACAATTGATTTTTTTTATCTAAAAGTCTAAAGAAAAGAAAATTTTTTTAAAAATTTAATTGGAAATTACTATGTTAAATTTTGTGAATTTTTTGTCTTTCCGTACACTCCGCAAAATCTATCATTCAGTAAAGGAAATGTCAAAGTAGCCAGACAGACCACTCACCGCAAAGTCGTCGGAAGATATTCGTTGGCAAATATTTGAATCTACTATATGGTATTTTTGAGGTAAGAGTATTTTTCCTTATATAGGCCTTTTTCCTTCCTTCTATATTTTCCTCATCAATAGCCTCTATTTATAAAAATTACAAAAAATTATCGAAAATTGAAATGGAATTTAACATGTAAATTTTGGAAAATTTTTTCTCTCTTTAAATTATCATAACTTTTAACAGAGATATAGGCTAATAACAAGATATAGACCATTAGAAAGGTATTGCTTTAAGATATCATACTATAAGTAAAATTTTTCCGGTGTAAGGCGTATGGCGTACGGAATTGGCGTTCGATTAGATTTATCGTTTACCACATTTGGTTTTACCTGTGAGTGGTTGACACTAGGGGTAATGACATGTAGACTTTCCTGTACCCGATGTCCGGATGACCTGGAGTTTACCCTGACCACCTGGACATCATCTCCAGGAAGTGACAATATTTTTTGCATATTTATGCAGAATGGAATGTAGACTTTCCTGTAGACGATGTCCGGATGAAATGGAGTACACCCTGACCACCTGGACATCATCTCCAGGAAGTAACAATATTTTTTGCATATTAATGCAGAATGACATGTGGACTTTCCTGTAGACGATTTCTGAATGACCTGGAGGTCACCCTGACCACCTGGACATCGTCTCCAGGAAGTGACAATATTTTTTGCATATTTATGCAGAATGGCATGTAGACTTTACTGTAGATGATGCCAGGGTGACCTAGAGTTCACCCTGACCACCTGGACATCATCTCCAGGAAGTGACAATATTTGTTGCATATTTATGCAGAATGGCATGTAGACTTTCCTGTAGACGATGTCCGGATGATCTGGAGTTCATCCTGACCACCTGGACATCATCTCCAGGAAGTTACAATATTTTTTGCATATTTATGCAGAATGGCATGTAGACTTTCCTGTAGACGATGTCCGGATGATATGGAGGTCACCCTAACCACCTGGACATCATCTCCAGGAAGTGACATTATTTTTTGCATATTTATGTAGAATGGCATGTAGGCTTTCCTGTAGACGATGTCCGGATGATCTGGATGGCACCCTGACCACCTTGACATCGTCTCCAGGATATGACAATATTTTTTTTAATCCAAGGAATATGGAATGTGGACTTTCCAGTAGATTTGGAGTAAAATATTATAAATGGAAAATATCAAAAAAACCGTAGTTACTTTTGTCTAATGCGGCGTTTTAGATAAATTATGGATAATTGAACAAATTCTGCTACAAAAATTGTTTCCATTTTAATTTATAATTAAATTTGTTGTCGTAAAATTGTTGCTTTTTTGTATCTAATAAATGTTTTAAGGTTAATACCTAATATTTTGCGTTTCAATAATAAATAACCCAAGAATTGTTATACTATACTTAATTTTATATTATGTTAAAGTAAATTTAATAATATGAAAAGAAAACATACATTTGTAATGACCTTAAATTAATTTAAAATGTAATAATTAGTAAATTAATTAATTAAATTAATATTTAACGCAGTTTTTTTTCTCTGTGTAACATACGATAATCTTATAATAAGTCTACACTCATTATAACTGAATAAAAATTTTCATCAAAATTATGCTAATAGTTTAGTAAAGCAAAATTGAAAATTATAAATTTCTAGAAATTAATCATGAATTTGTAATGGATCACGGACGTTTCGTCGCAGAACATTTCATTGTCGGATGTTTCATGACGGACTTTACATCGCACGGACTTTTTATCGCACGGACTTTTCATCGCAAGGACTTTTCATTGCACGGACTTATCATCGCAAAGATGGAATTTTCCTGTACGAACGTACCCAATAACGCTAATACCCCAATACCCCAATACCCCAGTACCCAATAACCCTAATACCCAATACCCAATAACCCACCGCGCGGGGTGTCCTGTCCCCGTATGCGGCGCGTCCCCCGGGTGGCGGATGGGGGAATGCTCATCACTCTAGCGTGAAGGGTAGAGGTGAAATAAAATAATCTCCGTGGACCAAACAGTACAACCAGAAGTATGAGCAAGCGAGATGAAAACATACTACCCCAAGCGGGCAACTCCAAACTAGGAGTGAATCCCGTCGTCGGTTCCGATCGGGTGAAAGCCCCGGTGGCCGGCGCTGGCCTCATGGATTTTGGGGGAGGCCACAAACCGCTTAGTTCTAACATCACGTCAGAGGCGGGGTCCTCGAAAGAAAACCCCCAACAGCAGCCGCTATCCCAGATGCTGAGTCTTCCTTCTGCAAGCAGGTTACGAAGCGGCAGTGTTACCAGCATTGGTAGCGCCATCAGCGGCATCTCTGCCTATAGCAGAGAATCTCAAGAGGAGATAGAAGTGTTCCGTAAGGAATACGAGAAGGTGGAGAAGGCGCAGGAGGAGATCGACTCCACTTACGACCATCTGAAAAAAGAACTTCAGGCAATGTTGGCAGCTTGTGCAAAGCAGCCGAACATTTCCATGGTCGTCAAAACAGGGTTGAAAACCGTAGACGCTCTTGTACAAGAGCTCTACGGGAAAACGAAGAAGATGTCTTTAGCAGTCGATGATTACAAGTGCCAAGTCGAGGATTATCGAGTTGGCCACGAGAATCGTCGGCGGCCTAAGAGAAGAGGCATCATTGCTAAAGCCGTCATCGCGGCTACAGCCAAGATACAGGCTCAAAAGAGGAGTAGGGAGGGCCCTCAAAGCCCACCCGAGGCCTCTAAAACCCGTAAGAAGAAGAAACCTCGCAAGGAGGTGCCACCACCTGGTAAGGACAAGGAGCAATCCAAGTCCAAGCCTGTGGTGGAAAAGAAGAAGCCGACGGTTAAGTCGGGACAGGCGCCTCTTGACAGGAGAAAGCGCCAGAAGACGCCGGTATCCACCCTGGTGGTCACAATCGCGAGGAACCGAACGTTTGCTGAAGTTCTGGGGAAGCTCCGAAAGGAAGTGAATCCGGACGACAGTGGCGCGCAGGTTCTAAGTGTGCGGCCCACAGGGCGGGGGGACGTCCTGCTTCGGCTAGGCAAAAAAACCGATGCGGCAGTATTCGCGGAGAAAGTGCGTACTGCTACCCAAGGAATGGGAGAAGTTCGAGTCCGAGATCGAAGGGTTACCCTTGAGATCAGAGACCTGGACGCTCTCACAACGAGGGACGAAGTGGTGGCAGCCCTAAATAAAGTGCTTACTTCTTCGCCTGAGGGCCGAGAGGTGACGCTTTTGGGCCTAAACCGCAGTCAACAGAAGACAGCCATCGTGAAGCTGGATCACGAGAGCGCTGACAAGCTGAAGTCGATGCGGCATCTCTGCGTCGGCTTCGTAAGCTGTCGCGTTCGGGATCGAGTCTTGGTCGAGAGGTGCTATCGGTGCCTAGACTTCGGCCACACGAAACGGAATTGTAAGGGAGTGGACAGGTCCTCGTCGTGCTACAAGTGCGGCGAGCCTGGACACAACCTTAAGAATTGCAAGAGCGCTCCCAAATGCTTTCTTTGTCCATCAAAGGATGCTGAGGGAGTGTCTCACGTGGCGGGGTCCGGAGCCTGTGCCACCTTTAGGCGCGCGCTCGATACCGCCAGAAAGGCCGCTTCACGATAAGTGGCAGTCTCATCGAGGGAGGAAAGAAGAAACAGGACCGACCGAATTGACGCATGTCACAAGACACGCCTCCCAGCTTGAAGTAATGTGAAAAACAGTTCCGGGCTGGGCAGGTGAAAGCGTTGGGTTTGGAGTTTTAGCCGGTAAGAATCCGGCACTGGCGACGAGTGTGGACCCTCGTCGTCGTCTTATGTAAGATTTCTCCAGTTTCCCACGAAAAAAAAAAAAAAAAAAAAAATACCCAATAACCCTAATATCTAATAACCCTAATACCCAATAACCCTAATACCCAATAACCAATTACAGAGTGGAAATTAAAAAAGGGAAATTAATTCTTAAAAAATTGTAACGTTTCAATTTAACATTGTTTTTTTATTGATTTCTGAAATACATTATTTTTAGGAAAATAACAAATACAAAAAATACAAATAATAATTTAAATAAGTGTTCATTAAAACAAGTATCTTTGAACATGTATCCCGTAAACACGACGGATTTTGATAATGTAATGTATTGAAAATTCCATCATTACGATGAAAAGTTCATGCAATGGGAAGTATTTGCGATGAATAGTCCGTACGGTGAAAAGTCCTTAAGATGAAATGTCCTGTGACGAAACGTCCGGATACGATTTGTAATTCAACAAGATGGCAATACAGCGTATAGAATGTTAGATGATAGGTATATGTATGAAATTATGAAATTAAATCCACATTTTAAAATGCAAGATACAATTTTTTTATCCGCTATGAACAATATTAAACAACGTTCTTACGATGAAAAATGTATACAACTATTGTTTAGTGGTCCAAGTGATATGGGACACTGGATTTGCATTTGGTATGATAAAAAATTTATTCATGTATTTGATAGTTTAAATTCAGGTCTTCGAAATAATCACTTGAAATACATAAAGAGATTATTTTCCAATAAAAAATCAATTACAATGTTACAGGAATACGCTCAAAATCAATCACAAACTTACAATTGTGGTTTATTTGCTATAGCTTTCGCAATATCAATTTCTAATGGTGTTTGACCTTGTAATATAATATTCGATGAATCAATGATGAGAAGCCATTCAGAAATGATTTATAAAAATCAATCATTTAAAATGTTCCCTTTTTTAGAAGTGTTATTCCAAATAATCAGAGTCATAAAAACAAAATTGTAATTCATAATTAAAACAAGTTTTAAAAAACTATAATATATCAGAGTATTCGGCTACTTATCATAATTGATTGCTAAATGTTCCATTGATTAATGAGTCAATCAATTTAATTAAACAAGATAGCACATTTCATAAAGAATTAAAAGAAAACGGACGACTATTAATGATAGTAAAAGAGAAATAACAAAACAAAAAACAAAACTTACTTTTGCTGACACACTAAAACTACAAATTAAAGATGTAGATATAAAGAAGTATAAAAAAATATATGAAATTAAAGATTTAACAGTATCACTAACAAAAAAAAAATTTTAACCAACAGAATAAAGAGCTACACGTTATAAAAAAAACAAATCCTTTGAAATAAAACAACAAAGCAAAATTAATAAATCAGAATGTAAAAGAAAATTACGACCATCTCAATCTGAAGATGGAGAAACAGAATCAGCAACAATTAAAGACAAAAAAATAAAACAAATGACTCAAGAACAAAAAATAGCCGAAGCAGGACGACAACGTAAGTTTAAGCATCACAATCTGCAGATAAAAAAAAAGAAATCTCAGTAATAAAAACCAAGAAAAGAATACAAATGACTGAAGAACAAAAATTAGCTGAGGCAAAGCGAGTGCGTGAGTTTAGAACATCTCAATCTGCAGATAAAAAAAAAGAAATCTCAATAATAAAAAGCAAGAAAAGAATACAAATGACTGAAGAACAAAAATTAGCTGAGGCAAAGCGAGTGCGTGGGTTTAGAACATCTCAATCTGCAGATAAAAAAAAAGGAATCTCAGTAATAAAAACCAAGAAAAGAATACAAATGACTGAAGAACAAAAATTAGCTGAGGCAAAGCGAGTGCGTGGGTTTAGAACATCTCAATCTGCAGATAAAAAAAAAGAAATCTCAGTAATAAAAACCAAGAAAAGAATACAAATGACTGAAGAACAAAAATTAGCTGAGGCAAAGCGAGTCCGTGGGTTTGGAACATCTCAATCTGCAGATAAAAAAAAAGAAATCTCAATAATAAAAACCAAGAAAAGAGTACAAATGACTGAAGAATACAAATTAGCTGAGGCAAAGCGAGTGGGTGTGTTTAGAACATCTCAATCTGCAGATAAAAAAAAAGAAATCTCAGTAATAAAAACCAAGAAACGAATACAAATGACTGAAGAACAAAAATTAGTCGAAGCAGAACGACAACGTGATTTTAGAGCATCTCAATCTGCAGATAAAAAGAAAGAAATCTCAATAATAAAAACCAAGAAAAGAGTACAAATGACTGAAGAATACAAATTAGCTGAGGCAAAGCGAGTGGGTGAGTTTAGAGTATCTCAATCTGCAGATAAAAAGAAAGAAATCTCAGTAATAAAAACTAAGACAGGAATACAAATGACTGAAGAACAAAAATTAGCCGAAGCAGAACAACAACGTAAGTTTAGAGCATCACAATCTGCAGATAAAAAAAAGAAATTTCTAGAATAAAGTGTGAGAAAAGAAAACAAATGATCAAGGCACATAATTTAGCTGAACCAGAACAAATACACAAATTTCGGGCTTCACAATTTTTAAGTTGAAAAAAATGAAACCTTTAAAATGAAGAGTGAAACAGACCGAAAACGAAAATGTAGTGTATCTCAATCTAGAAAAAAGTAAATTCTAATAACTAAAAGTATAAATGAAAACAAATGACCAAAGTACATAAGTTGGCAGAATTTTATGAATCTACAATTGAGTGCAATTACGTTGGAAAACTTATTTACGAATGTCAATTTTGCGAAGCAATACATTTCAGAAACGAAATAAAAAAAGATAATAAGTATGCCGATTGTTTTCATAGAAACAAAGTAAAACTTGAAAGTATAACTCCGTATCCTAAAACTTTTAAAACTTATTTATTAGGACAATCTATTAAAGATAAAAATTTTAAACAAAATATAAGAATTTACAACAATTTATTAGCATTTGCAAGTTTTGGTGCAAAATTAGCTCATTTTACTACTGCTGGACTGCAAGTATTAAAAATTTGTGATCAAATTTACCACAATACGTATGCGTTACATCCAAATGAATCTGAAAATCCAAAATTTGGCCAATTATATATACCAGACAATAAAATAGCAAATTAATATAGATTACCTTAATGTCATCAGAACAATTTAGACAACGAATTAATACAAGAATTAGATAGTGTACTATGTGAAATAAATCCATTTGCAAATGCATATAAAATGATGAATGAAATCGAAAAAGAAGAACATGCACGTTCAACTGAATTAAATCGTCCAGTTCAAGAAATTAAAATGTATTTAGCTAGAGATAAAACATTAAAAAATAAATCACAAATAGCGGTTTGTAATGAAGTTGCTATCGTATATGTTGGAGAAAATGGAGAACCACCTTCCAATAAAGTTATATGTATTTTTCAAAAAGGAAAAAAACCTCAAACAATTGCAATTATTAACAAAGATATTGATCCAATGGTATATCCATTAATATTTGCATACGGTGATTCAGGTTGGGAACCATTTATGAAAAGTTTAGGTGAACGAAAATATGATAATATAACTGCTTTACAATATTATTCATACAGATTTAGTATTCGAAAAGAATTTAATCCATGTTTAAATCTCAAAAGTTTATCGAATCAATTTATTCTCAATTGGTGGACGAATGTTGAAAATAATCGTTTATATTTTATAAGAAAAGATCAACATAATATACGAACAGAACAATATAAAAGTTTAATGGATCAACTTAACAATAGATATAGTAATGAAAATATTTCTATTAGTAAAATGGTTATTTTTCCATCTAGTTTTATAGGCAGCCCAAGAGCAATGCAACAGAACTTTTTAGATGCAACAACCATAATACAAAATAATGGAAAACCGGACATTTTTGTAACAATGACATGTAATCCAAAATGGAAAGAAATTACAGAAAACTTATTAGAATATGAAGGTACACTCGATAGACCAGATCTAATAGTACGAGTATTTGATCAGAAAGTAAAGGTATTAATGAACGAGTTACTGCAGGAAGAAATTCTTGGTAAATTGAATTCATACCTTTATGTAATCGAATTTCAAAAACGCGGATCGCCTCGTATTCATAAGTTATTATGGTTAGATGAAAAAGATAAAATTCAAAACACAGATCAAATTAATAATCTCATATGTGCTGAAATTCCTAATATAAACAAATTTCCAAGATTATATGAGTTAGTAAAACAAAATATGATTCATGGCTCTTGTCGAGTTCAGAATAAAAATAGTGTCTCCATGCACGAAACTAAAACGTATTGCACAAAAAATTTTCCAAAATGTTTTACTTCACAAACAGAATTATCTCATAATGGTTATCCTATTTATCGCAGACGGAATGATGGATGACTAATTATATACTCCAAAACTAAACTGCGGATAATACTTTTGTTGTTCCATATCATCCACATTTACTTCTAAATTTGAATGTCATATAAATATAGAAATATGTGGTACAATAAAATCTGTAAAATACTTATTTAAGTATCTTTACAAAGGTCCAGACACAGCTTTAATAAAATTTAGTAATATGGAAACTAACAATGTAGAAGTTGAAAAGGTGCAAAAACAAAATATAACAAATTATGATGAAATCTCAGAATATATTTCTACGTTTGTCCGCCCGAGGCTATTTATCGTTTGAAGGAATTCAAATTGCACTCTCAGTCACATGCAATATATAGATTGGCTGTACATCTTGAAGTTCAACAATATGTTTATTTTCAAGAAGGATCTGAACATAAATTAATTAACAAAAATTATGAAATAACATTGACAAGTTGGTTTTTATTAAATAAATCTGATGCAAAAGCAAATCAATCTTTCTATTCTGAAATCCCCCAATATTATGTTTACGATAAAATGAAGAAAGTGTGGAATCAACGAAAAAAATTCAATAAACCTATATTAGTAAGAACGTTTCATGTAAATTCTAAAGATAGAGAACGATTTTTCCTTAGATTATTGTTACTACATGTACGTGGTGCCGAATCATTTGAAGATTTACGATCACTTAATGGCACTGTTTATGATACATTTTATGAAGCATGCATGAAGAGAGATTTAATCATTACTGATAATGAATGGGATAAATGTTTACAAGAAAATTGTTGCTTTCAATTTCCACACGCACTATGTAAACTTTTCGCTTTCATTCTATCTTTTGATTGCAACTGTGATGGATTGCAAATTTATAACAAATATAAAGAACATTTTTTTGACCCAAGATTACCTGAACGTTTAGGAGAACAAAAAGCTCTAAGAATTATAGACAACATTTTATCAATGCACCATTTAACATTGGAACAATTTAAACTACCAAAAAGTGATAATGAAATTTACTTAGATTCGAATGTTATTGATGATATCAATAATGAAATTGAAGAAATAAAAATATTACTAAAATCTTTAACAACTAAACAAAAACTAATATTTGATATAGTAATAAACGCCCTCAACGATAAAAGTAAATACAATTTATATTTCATTGATGGTCCTGGTGGTAGTGGAAAAAGTTATTTATTAAATACTATAATAAAATTTGTGAAATAGAATAAAATACCAGAGTTAGCTGTTGCTTGGACAGGTATTGCGGCAAATTTATTAATAGGTGGTAAAACTATACATTCGACATTCAAATTGCCATTCAATTTAAATGAACAATCAACATGTAATATTTCTTCCAATTCAAAATTAGGTAAAATATTAAAAAATATTGAGTTAATTATTCGGGACGAAATATCAATGACTTCAAAATATGCATTAGATACTATAGATATTTTTTTCAAAGATTTATGTCGCAATAATAAACCATTCGGTGGTGAAATATTAGTAACATCTGGTGATTTTCGACAAACACTACCTATAGTTCATTATGAAAACAGAACTCAAATACTAGAATCATGCGTTAAAAGTAGTTCGTTATGGCGTTTATTCCAAAAGTTAACTTTAAATAATAATTTACGATTAATCAATCAAAATAGTATGTTTAAAACGTGGTTATATTAGATATTGGAGAAAATAAAAACGATACAAAATTTGAAATTGATAATAAAGTAACCAACATTCCTAATGAATTTATTACTTTTAATAATTCGATTGATGATATATTTGGACATAAAATAAACATCAACGATTTATCTACTCTTAAATACAAAGTTATACTTTCTCCAAGAAATAATGGCGTTTTAGCTATTAATAATGAAATTGTTGAAAGAATTAAAGGTGACAGTAAAGTATATTTGATCATCGATAGTTTTAATAATGATGAAAATAATAAATTAGACGAATCAATTACGATTGAATTTTTAAATTCTTTAATGCCAAATGATTTACCACCCCATAAATGAGTGTTAAAGAAAGGAATGATCATTATGTTACTTTGGAATATGAATTTAAATGGAGGTTTATGTAATGGCACCAGACTCTTTATTACCGAATTAAAACAATATACTATATCGTCGGCTGAGTGGAAGAACAGTCTATCTCGGAACTTGCTTGGAAAACGCCCTATCTCGCGATCTGCTTGGAAAACGCCCTATCTCGCGATCAGCTTGGAAAAGGGTTGAAGAACGCCCTATCTCAAATGAAATTTTTCGCTTTCAAATTTTGTAGTGGCACTACTGCGCAACCTAAAAATACGATCTTTCTAATTAAAATAAATTAATTAGTAAAGTGTTTAAAATTCGGAAAAAAATTGTTTATGCGTCATCGGGACTTCTCAGAGAAAGAGAGACTTCTCTGACTTTATCTGTCTATCAGCGGCGATGTATCGAGTACTTATTATATCAGCGGACCTGTGTGCAATTTAAAAAATGTTTTAAGTTAATAAAGGTTAAAAAAAAAAGTTGCGAGAACGGATTAGATTTTTAAGCTTAGAATTTTTAAATTGCGCAGTGGTGCCACTACAAAATTTTAAAGCGAAAAATTTCGTTTGAGATAGGGCGTTCTTCAACCGAGGCGCGAGATACGGCGTTTTCCAGGCGGATCGTGAGATAGGGCGTTTTCCAAGCAAGTTCCGAGATAGACTGTTCTTCCACTCAGCCGAGAATATATGTTTAAATTATAACAGGACAAAATTCAGGACAAATCGTAATGATTCTAAGAATAGATTTAAGTCCATCAAAGGATAAAATTCCCTTTAATATGGTAAGACCACAATTTCCTATTAGACCAAGTTTTGCTATGACAATAAACAAATCACAAGGTCAATCATTTGAAAAAGTAGGTTTATATTTACCAAAACCTATATTTAGTCATAGTCAATTATATGTAGCATTATCGAGGGTTAAAGATGAAAAAAATTTGAAAATAAAATTTTTAAAATCATCAATGACAGTCACAAATACAGAAGGAGAAATACTTAATGTAAATGAAAACGATTTGAGTGATACTGCAATAATATATACAACTAATGTAGTTTTTTCTGAAGTGTTTGAAAATAATTAATAATTTTTAAATAAAAATTTCATTTTTGATATTAAAAAACTCAAAAATAAAAAAAAAAAAAATATAAATGATTTAAATTTTTTAATTTAGTATTAATTTAATATTTATAATGTCATTATTTCAACTGAAAATGTTGTTACAAAAAAAAGTTGATTAAAATGAACAAATGTATAAAATATCAAACTGTCTGCATAAGGCAACATTATTTATATGAAATACTCATAAATAAAATTTTTTTTAAATTGTTAGTATCAAGCGACATTCGTTATATAATTTACTCATAAAAAAATTATTTTTTCAAATAATAAATTATCTGCATTAAGCGATATTCTTTATACAATTTCCTTACGTAAACTTATGTTTTAAAATAGTAATTGTCTACATTAAGCGACATTTTTTATATAAATTATTTACGAAAAATACAATTTTGGTATAACAAATTGTCTGCATTAACGGGGTGCCATAGTCAATATTTATCCTCCCTACCTTATCGGCAATCGTGATTATTAGTAATAAATGTGTAAATAAAACAGTATGTGAAAAAATATGAGAAGAGGCGCTTTCATTTATTGATAATATAACTGTGTGCCGAATTTCGGATGAAAATTATATTGCGTTTTTGAGAAAAGTCTTACCAAAAATGTGAACATAACCTAAACGAAGTGAAAATATTTGATATTTTTGGTAAGACTTTTCTCGAAAACGCAATAATATTTTAATCTAAAATTCAGCATACAGTTAGATTGTCAATAAACGAAGGCGCCTCTTCTCTTATTTTTTCACATACCGTTATACTTTTTTATTAACTAATCATCAATAATTGAGTATAGAACCCCCTTAAGCGACATTCTTCATATAATTTTCTTACGTAAACTAATGTTTTAAAATAATTATTGTCTGCATTAAGCGATATTTTCTATCTAAATTACTTACGAAAAATACATTTTTGAAATAACAAATTCTCTGCATTTTGAGCGATATTTTTTATATAAATTCCTTATTTAAAATAAATGTTTGAATAATAAATTGTTTGCATAAAGCGACATTTTTAATATAAATTATTTAAGGAAAAAGAATTTTTTAAATAATTAATTGTCTGAATCAAGCGTCATAATTCAGACAATATTAATTTTAATTCAATTTACTAACTTTTTTACATCACATTAAAACTGTTTATACTACAACTTTAATACTAATAACTTTTATAACTGTAAACATTAATAATATCATTTGTCTGCCATTAGCGACATTTATTTACAAAATTATTAGCAGAAAACACCATTTTTACAAATATTAAATTATCTGCTATATGTGGTACTATTTTATTTTTAATGCAGCCATATTTTGAACATAATTATATCAAGGTATTTAAATAATTAAATAATTTATACATATAATAATTTTGCAACATATATTATTCAAAAGTGTCATTAAAATTTTGCAACTGTTTTAGCATATTTTAATCTCTATTTTATTTGTATTTTTTTTTAACTTGTAGATAATATTATATTCGTCAATTGATTAATATTACATTCATAATATGACAGTCTCAAGCCTGTAAATGCAAAGAGAAAATAAAATTAACCAACATTCAAGTATAAAATTTTATAGTTAAATATCATGATGAGTAAAGCTAATATAAGTTGTATATATTTTATAATTTTTTTTTGTTTTAATAATACAACAATAAATTTGAATTAACAGATTATAACACATGACAAAAGTTATAAAAAATTAGTTAAAAAATTAGGTAAAATAATTATATTCAAAACATTTAAAATATATTTATAATTAACTGATTTAAGTATTATACTTGATAATCAACATTTACCCTCAAAAGCGGAATTCAACCGAGGGAGCGTTAGTGACCGAGGTAATATGGCTAGTATATATATATATATCGTCGACTTAGTGCAAAAGGGTGCCGATTCAGAAATAATTTTAACAAGGTGCCAAAAAATAATACTCTCTGTTTACTAAACGGTGTCAGTTTTTTTTATTGTATTTTTTTCGCCAGAATTATTAATTATTGAACTGGTAAATTATTGCGTCAAAACAGTTAATAATAATTTATTTCACAATGTAGTTTATGTACTAGAAAATTATATTACATATTAAATTTATTTCTGTTATAAAATAATTATAGCAGAATTTATTGTGAAGCATTTAAAAATGGGATATGAGAGCTTCTTCGAATAAAACGTGATGTTCTAATATTTAATATGAATTATTATTGATAAATCAAGATCATTAGTGAGGTATGGAAAAGTATCTTTCTCAGTACCATTCCTAGCTCCGTGCATATTTACTTTGTCACTTGCTCCCTACACTGTTCAAAATTCTTAATTTTTAAAAAATTCAATAAATCAATCTTGCTGGTCTGTAGCAACAGTTGCGTTCCGCTTTGCGATTTATGATACATTATATTTTGCATTGTAAAGACTTTTTCTTTTCTCAATTTATTTTGTATCATTGTTTTGACACTTAGGGAGTTAAAATATGCAATTTTTAAAAAATGTCTATATGAATACGTGTGTGTATGTGTGAGTAATAATCTCATATCTTTGGTTATATCAAACCAAATAGACTCTACTCCCGCTCAGTCGACGTATTCTTAAAGTTACTTAAAGCTGTACTTAAGCAAATTTAAGCTATTTTAAATGCTTTTCAGTTATTTTGGATGAGTTCTTTGGCTGGCTATAAAGGACAAATAGCATCAAAGATATTTGAGATTGATAATTAGGCACGATTACTACACGAGAAATACACGAAAAATAGTACTTCTTGAAATATTTAAATATACACTATAAAATATTGTTTGAATGCAAAAAAAATGTTGCCAAGTAATTGGCACATAACTTTCTCAAATTAACATGTCGATCCTAAATGTAAAATATTACTCATTACAGAAAAATATTCTGTCGAAACACTATTTCGGTATTAGCACTACTTAATTATACAGAAAAAATGACATTTATGTTTTTTACTAATTTACATAGTTTAGTTTGCCTCACCATTGGGTATTATTATACTTAATTATATATATGAGCTTTTGGAAGGTACTGTCGGTATTACTGGAAAGAAGAAAAATATTGTTACAATTTTAAGGGTTTAAAGTGATTTTATGGGAGATTTCTAAAGTGGTTTATTTAAAACAAATCATAATATATTGTCACATATATATATATGGGGTATTCCACGTGAAGTGGTCCGATCAAAATTTTAAAATGCACCAAATTTTGGGTACACTTTGCAAATGTTTTTCAGAATACAGAAAAAAATTTTTAGGTACTGGAATCTATTTGCTCAAAAATTATTCTAACTTCAAAAAGTGAATTTTTCCATATTTTTTTCAACACCAGCTGGGTTTACCGCTATATAACTCAAAATCTATCAACTTTTACTATACAACATTATATGTAACATTCGTTGCTAATTAAATCTAGAATTTATTCTTCTGGGTTAGAATTTCTAATCTCAAGGTCAATGTTACATAAACTACATGTTAATATTCAACTTGAAAAAAGTGCAAGTGCGCCACCTTTGATTTTTTCATCCAAAAGTCTAAAAGAAAGCTTGGAGCAATACCTTTCAAATGGTCTGTAGCATTTTTATGGCCTCCAATTTTGTAAAAAGTTATGACAATTTAAAGAAACACGAAATTTTTTTAAAAATTTAAATGGGAATTACCATGTTAATTTTTGTGAATTTTTTGTCTTTCTTTAAATTGTCATAACTTTTTACAGAATTGGAGGCCATAAAAATGCTACAGACCATTTGAAAGGTATTGCTCCAAGCTTTCTTTTAGACTTTTAGATGAAAAAATCAAAGGTGGCGCACTTGCACTTTTTTTAAGTTGAATATTGACATGTAGTTTATGTAACATTGACCTTGAGATTAGAAATTCTAACCCAGGAGAATAAATTCTAGATATAATTAGCAACGAATGTTACATACAATGTTCTATAGTAAAAGTTGATAGATTTTGAGTTATATAGCGGTAAACCCAGTTGGTGTTGAAAAAAATATGGAAAAATTCACTTTTTGAGGTTAGATTAACTTTTGAGCAAATAGATTCCAGTACCTAAAAATTTTTTTCTGTATTCTGAAAAACATTTGCAAAGTGTACCCAAAATTTGGTGCATTTTAAAATTTTGATCGGACCACTTCACGTGGAATACCCCATATATATATACACACAAATCATTGGATGGATAAAATATTTTTGATCGTACACCCCTTTTTTTTACTATAAAGGTTTTTATTAATTATGACTACATTCAATATTTTAAACTAATATAAATTAAATATTTCAACAGATTCTTCTTGAAATTTAATGTATATAAGAAAAAATTGGTAGATATTGAGTTATTAAGTGATAAAAATGGCCAAAAAGTCATATTTTTCAAAAAATTTGATTTTTTGATTGGTTACAGCTCTGGTACTAATTGAAATTCAGGTCTAAAAATTTAGTTGTACTCTATTCAAGTAGTTTTTTTACTGATTCTATACATTAAAACAAAATTCTATTTTTTAACTGGAGCACTTCACATGGAATCCCTAATATATATATTCTATTACAAACAGACAAGTACTACTCGATATTTAAAAAAAAAAAAAGAATTACAGCATAACTAGTTACAGTGAATCACCGAATGACCGCCTTTTTCCCTCCGTCTTAAAAAATCCGATCCCGGACGGGCTGAGGTCTTCCTTCCTTGCCTATTTAACAAATTGGTATATCCCTTTTCCTTAATTAGGTTACCGATATCCGTCATGTAGCACCACTTATTTTGCTTCTCATGGGTGAATATCGGGGGTTCCGGCGGAACTGCGAATTCCTATTCCACACAATCAAGTGCCTCCACTTATGCAGTCTTTCTATCTCCTTTCTCTTTCACACTTACGCGCGACCATATGTGCGAGTCATCCCATGGTTCCTTCGTTCACCCCGCCGGCACGCCTCTCATCCAACTCGTAAGCGTACGTGCATGGGCAGATTACCCCCACTGCGACGGCCAAGTCTTGCATATTCGCAACATATCTGCTCGTACAGAGGGAATGTATTGTTTATTTATGATTATTTACGAAGTGCGCGGAGATATGCGCAAGAATATCCTCTGCACGATAGCATTAAGAATATCGAGATTCCCGACCGACGTTAGACCTCCCCTAGATCACCGACGTTTTCGAGTGTTCTTGTGACGACTAGTTGGATGGCGACGATTTTCTTCTCCAAAAGGTAAGTATTCCATAAAACCATAAAAAAGAGCCATTAGTTTGAAAAACAACTATTAAAAAAAATCCTTTAATCGATATCGGTAGCGAGGCTAACTTAGACCGAGACTATAAGTTAATTGTTTACATGTGACATAACCTCTCCTGTGTCTCCAAATGATATCCTTGTGATATATATATATATATATATATATATATATATATATATATGTTCATATCAGAATCATGTCGTCCGCGAGGAAATAGGAATAGGGTTTAAGGCTAGGCCCTGGTGGGAGTGCGAGGGCGAAGTCTTTTCCTAGTTTACACCCACGGAATACGAAAAGTGTAAAAAATAGTACGAAATAGTATAAGTTAATTGTTTACATGTGACATAACCTCTCCTGTGTCTCCGAATGATATCCTTGTGATATATATATATATATATATATATGTTCATATCAGAATCATGTCGTCCGCGAGGAAATGGGAATAGGGTTTAAGGCTAGGCCCTGGTGGGAGTGCGAGGGCGAAGTCTTTTCCTAGTTTACACCCACGGAATACGAATAGTGTAAAAAATAGTACAAAAACCCTTATTTAACGCCAATTTTATAAAAATCTTTATAAGATGGTTGTAGTCTTAGAGGATACATGGACTTAGAGAAATATGTTTCATCCCATATAGTTATTATTTCCATATGACATACGAATATTCTCATGCTGCTGAATCTCTTTCGCTTCATTGAGGTTCATTGATTTATACCATTTTTTTATACTGTATTATCTATTTTCTAACTCTTTCAGGACATATCTGGTCGATATATTTGAGACAAGTTCAAAATAATATTTTTCTACATTAAAACAATGGTGGAAGAGTGCATCAGCCTCAAAAATAAAAAAAAATTCAAAAAGAAAAACTTATTTTTGTAAAACATATAGATAAAAAAATTTAAATATAATGATAATAAGATAAGTCCTTCAGGACTTTTTTATCACTTTATGTTCAGCTCTATCAATTACGTAAAAATGCTCTGGAATTGTTAGAAAAGATTTTTGACATAAGCTTTTACAAGCCAAAAAGACATAAGCTTTTTTTTATATAACATTCACCTTGAAATTAGAAATTCTAACCTAGAAGAATAAATTCTAGACACAATGAGCAACGAATATTACATATAATGTTCTATAGTAAAAGTTGATAGATTTTGAGTTAAATAGCGGTGAACCCAGCTGGTGTGGAAAAAAACTTGGAGAAATTCACTTTTTGAGGTTAGAATAACATTTGAGCAAATAGTTCCAGTACCTAAAAATTTTTTTCTGTATTCTGAAAAACATTTGCAATGTGTACCCAAAATTTGGTGCATTTTAAAATTTTGATCGAACCACTTCGTGTGGAATATCCCATATATATATATATATAAACTTCGTAATAGAGGTTTATGATGCCCGACATAATAAATTTAGTTCTTCTGTCTGCTACCCACCATTGGTTGGGGGTGGACGGTTTGTAGAGCCCGGGCTCCATAATCTAAACTTTTCTCTTGCACATTAGAAACTACGCATCTTCCTTCTCTGTCTTGGGCGTAATAAACCCCTACTGATAATTTCTTATTATATATATATATATGGGAGATTCCATGTGAAGTGATCCAGTTAAAAAATAGAATTTTGTTTTAATGTATGGAATCAGTAAAAAACTAATTGAATAGAGTGTAGCTAAATTTTTAGACCTGAATTTCAATTAGTACCAGGGTTGTAGCCAATCAAAAAGTCGAATTTTTTGAAAAAATTGACTTTTTGGCCATGTTTATCACTTAATAACTCAAAATCTAACAATTTTTTCTTATACACATTAAATTTGAAAAAGTTTATTAATTTCAAGAAGAATCAGTTCAAATATTTCATTTATTTTATTTTAAAACTTTGAATATAGTTATAATCAATAAAAACCTTTATAGTAAAAAAAAGGGTTGTACGATCAAAAATATTTTATCCATCCAAAAATCTAATTCATCGATGATTAATTACCTTCAAAATAATGCAAAGTTTGAGTGCGGCAGAGCATTTTAGACAAAGTTATGGTGTTTTTAGTCAAATTTCTTAAAAATAGAGAGCGAATGCAATTTATGAAAAAAACAGAGTAACCGTATACTTGCATTCAAACAACATGGCACTATTATTCTTCAATAATTCTAAAATATATATTTAATTTTAGTTACTGATACTTTTCAATCTCTAAGCTGCTTACAAACACAAAGCAGTAGGTATAAGCAGTTATACCTGTTATATAATTGGATAAATACCTAAAACTTTTTATAATTTCAATAAATCCAATTATATAACAGGTATAACTAAAAGTATCAGACTTAATAACAACTAAATAAAAGTATCAGTAATTAACAATAAATAGTATATTTTAGTAATATTGAGGAATAATAGTGCCATATTGTTTGAATGCTAGTATACGGTTAGTCTGTTTTTTTCATAAAATGCATTCACTCTCTATTTTTAAGAAATTTGACTAAAAACACCATAACTTTGTCTAAAATGCTCTGCCGCACTCAAACTTTTCATTATTTTGAAGGTAATTAATCATCGATGAATTAGATTTTTGGATGGATAAAATATTTTTGATCGTACAACCCTTTTTTTTTACTATAAAGGTTTTTATTGATTATAACTATATTCAAAGTTTTAAAATAAAATAAATAAAATATTTGAACTGATTCTTCTTGAAATTAATAAACTTTTTCAAATTTAATGTGTATAAGAAAAAATTGTTAGATTTTGAGTTATTAAGTGATAAACATGGCCAAAAAGTCAATTTTTTCAAAAAATTCGACTTTCTGATTGGCTACAACTCTGGTACTAATTGAAATTCAGGTCTAAAAATTTAGCTACACTCTATTCAAGTAGTTTTTTACTGATTCCATACGTTAAAACAAAATTCTATTTTTTAACTGGATCACTTCACATGGAATCTCCCATATATATATATGAGTGGTTCTCTTTGAAATCGGAGATGAAAAAAACGAATAATCCTATAACTGTGGGAATATGTTTTAGAGGTATCTAGTAGTTCTGAATTTTTTCAGATTTTTCGGGGCCATTATTTTAAGTTTCAGAGAGGCTAAGTTGGCATTTTAGCACTTTTTGCATTATATGCCCATTTTCATGAATTTTTAGCTCCCAGGAGATGCATTTTTCACTAAAAACATAAGTATGATTTTTTTTGTAAAATTTTCCGAACTTTTCATTAAAAATACTTTTAAAGACATAAATGTATGCTGTCACACTCTTGTAAGCCATTTAAACCTTAAATAGTGAAAATCAGCAATTCTGCTCCGGACTCTGGTAATCTAATACTGTCTAAAAGATGTCTTTTTATAGTCAGAAACTGCCTAAAAATTTCCACAGTGGGTTTAAATCATTAAGATCACTTATGGTCAAAATATCCGGGAAAAGTGCCCGAAATATTAATAGAAATGTATATTTGTTGCCTTATAACGATGAATCTATTAGCATGATCGTTGCAAAAAAATTTGTGCCCTTACCTTGGAGTGGTAGAAAAGTATCTCCACTTGTTTCAGTATCCATCTAATTCCCTG
This sequence comes from Theocolax elegans, assembly GCA_026168455.1. Taxonomy (NCBI): domain Eukaryota; kingdom Metazoa; phylum Arthropoda; class Insecta; order Hymenoptera; family Cerocephalidae; genus Theocolax; species Theocolax elegans. The sequence continues at coordinate 9,774,039 of CM047431.1, forward strand.
TAAGCTGCTAAAAATACAAATATTATTATAAAATTATAAAAAATTATTTTTTAAACATTTATAATGCTGGATTTGTAGTTTTACATCCCTTACAAGAATTATAATACTAATCTGAAGGATTACTATAAAAGAATCAACATTATTATTATTATTATTCAGCAATACATTGTTTAGATTTCACAAACTTGTCACTGTCACGTTATCATATTATTAATTATAATTATATATCCGATTTATTTATATATCTTTTGTATTAAATACGTATATTCAGTTATTGTAATAATGATGTTTATATATTTATAGTAATCCTTCAGATTAGTATTATAATTCTTGTAATTGATGTAAAACTAAAAATTCAGCATTATAAATGTTTAAAAATTAATTTTTACATTTGTATAATAATATTTGTATTTTTAGCAGCTTATAGGGGATTAGATGGATACTGAAACAAGTGAAGATGCTTTTCTACCACTCTAAGGTAAGTGCACAAATTTTTTGCAATGATCATGGTAATAGATTCATCGTTATAAGGCAACAAATATACATTTCTATTAATATTTCGGGCACTTTTCCCGGATATTTTGACTATAAGTGATCTTAATGATTTAGACCCACTCTGGAAATTTTTAGGCAGTTTCTGACTATAAAAAGACATCTTTTAGACAGTATTAGGTTACCAGAGTCCGGAGCAGAATTGCTGATTTTCACTATTTAAGGTTTAAATGGCTTACAAGAGTGTGACAGCATACATTTATGTCTTTAAAAGTATTTTTAATGAAAAATTCAGAAAATTTTACAAAACAGTCATATTTATGTTTGTAGTAAAAAATGCATCCCCTGGGAGCTAAAAATTCATGAAATTGGGCATATAATGTAAAAAAGTGCTAAAATATCAACTTTGACTCTCTGTAACTTAAAATAATGGCCCAGAAAAAATCTGAAAAAATTCAGGAGAACTACTGGATACCTCTAAAACATATTCCCACAGTTATAGCAATATTTATTTTTTTCATCTTCGATGTCACAGAGAACCACCCATATATATATATGAGTGGTTCTCTTTGAAATCGGAGATGAAAAAAACGAATAATCCTATAACTGTGGGAATATGTTTTAGAGGTATCTAGTAGTTCTGAATTTTTTCAGATTTTTCGGGGCCATTATTTTAAGTTTCAGAGAGGCTAAGTTGGCATTTTAGCACTTTTTGCATTATATGCCCATTTTCATGAATTTTTAGCTCCCAGGAGATGCATTTTTCACTAAAAACATAAGTATGATTTTTTTTGTAAAATTTTCCGAACTTTTCATTAAAAATACTTTTAAAGACATAAATGTATGCTGTCACACTCTTGTAAGCCATTTAAACCTTAAATAGTGAAAATCAGCAATTCTGCTCCGGACTCTGGTAATCTAATACTGTCTAAAAGATGTCTTTTTATAGTCAGAAACTGCCTAAAAATTTCCACAGTGGGTTTAAATCATTAAGATCACTTATGGTCAAAATATCCGGGAAAAGTGCCCGAAATATTAATAGAAATGTATATTTGTTGCCTTATAACGATGAATCTATTAGCATGATCGTTGCAAAAAATTTGTGCCCTTACCTTGGAGTGGTAGAAAAGTATCTCCACTTGTTTCAGTATCCATCTAATTCCCTGTAAGCTGCTAAAAATACAAATATTATTATAAAATTATAAAAAATTATTTTTTAAACATTTATAATGCTGGATTTGTAGTTTTACATCCCTTACAAGAATTATAATACTAATCTGAAGGATTACTATAAAAGAATCAACATTATTATTATTATTATTCAGCAATACATTGTTTAGATTTCACAAACTTGTCACTGTCACGTTATCATATTATTAATTATAATTATATATCCGATTTATTTATATATCTTTTGTATTAAATACGTATATTCAGTTATTGTAATAATGATGTTTATATATTTATAGTAATCCTTCAGATTAGTATTATAATTCTTGTAATTGATGTAAAACTAAAAATTCAGCATTATAAATGTTTAAAAATTAATTTTTTACATTTGTATAATAATATTTGTATTTTTAGCAGCTTATAGGGGATTAGATGGATACTGAAACAAGTGAAGATGCTTTTCTACCACTCTAAGGTAAGTGCACAAATTTTTTTGCAATGATCATGGTAATAGATTCATCGTTATAAGGCAACAAATATACATTTCTATTAATATTTCGGGCACTTTTCCCGGATATTTTGACTATAAGTGATCTTAATGATTTAGACCCACTCTGGAAATTTTTAGGCAGTTTCTGACTATAAAAAGACATCTTTTAGACAGTATTAGGTTACCAGAGTCCGGAGCAGAATTGCTGATTTTCACTATTTAAGGTTTAAATGGCTTACAAGAGTGTGACAGCATACATTTATGTCTTTAAAAGTATTTTTAATGAAAAATTCAGAAAATTTTACAAAACAGTCATATTTATGTTTGTAGTAAAAAATGCATCCCCTGGGAGCTAAAAATTCATGAAATTGGGCATATAATGTAAAAAAGTGCTAAAATATCAACTTTGACTCTCTGTAACTTAAAATAATGGCCCAGAAAAAATCTGAAAAAATTCAGGAGAACTACTGGATACCTCTAAAACATATTCCCACAGTTATAGCAATATTTATTTTTTTCATCTTCGATGTCACAGAGAACCACCCATATATATGTATATATATATATATATATATATATTCACCAACGGGTTATGTTTTGATATCAGTAGACGTTAGTTCTTTGTTTACAAACATCCCAAGTAACGAGGTTCTTTATAGTTTAGATAAACGCTTTATTTATATTCAAAAGAAATGTAAAATCCCATTTCATAATATTCACAGAAATATACAATTTTTATTTAATAATGTTTATTTTAGTTTCAATTATGTCATTTATAAACAATTATTCGGATCTCTAATCCTATATTTGCGAATTTAGTAATAGATGATCACGAGCCCTATTGTTTAAGAGAATTACAAAATAACACAATTGCAAACCTATTATTTATTATAGATATGTAGATGACACAATTTGATGTGTAGAAAAAAGTCATATAAACACAGTTCTCAACTTATTTAACAATTATAATGAACATCTCAAATTTATATATAAAATAATAATTCGATAAATTTTTTTGACCTTGTGACGTCCAATAGGCGTCTAAATATATTTAGATATATAATAATATATATTTTTATAAGTTGATAAAATCGAATTATAAAGAACACGCGTAAAAATGAAAATTAACCTTACTTCGCGAAAAGGCATCGGTCGCTAACCGCTAAAGCATCGACGCAGTATTTTTGCAATACAGTCAAGAACCTAAGCTTTATGCGCGTCGATCGCTTATTGGTTCAAATCAAGGACACTTCAGTATCCATCTAATCCCCTGTAAGCTGCTAAAAATACAAATATTATTATTCAAATGTAAAAAATTAATTTTTAAACATTTATAATGCTGAATTTTTAGTTTTACATCCTTTACAAGAATTATAATACTAATCTGAAGGATTACTATAAATATATAAACATCATTATTACAATAACTGAATATACGTATTTAATACAAAAGATATATAAATAAATCGGATATATAATTTTAATGAATAATATGATAACGTGACAGTGACAAGTTTGTGAAATCTAAACAATGTATTGCTGAATAATAATAATAATAATGTTGATACTTTTATAGTAATCCTTCAGATTAGTATTATAATTCTTGTAAGGGATGTAAAACTAAAAATCCAGCATTATAAATGTTTAAAAAATAATTTTTTATAGTTTTATAATAATATTTGTATTTTTAGCAGCTTACAGGGAATTAGATGGATACTGAAACAAGTGAAGATACTTTTCTACCACTCCAAGGTAAGTGCACAAATTTTGTTGCAATGATCATGCTAATAGATTTATCGTTATAAGGCAACAAATATACATTTCTATTAATATGATATAAATTTGTTCTATTCGTCCACGCAGTTGGTTCAAAAGGAGGCGTTTTTATCGATTTTTAGTGAACTAACCATTTAATTTATTTAATTGGCGACGTATCGATGGAAGTCCTCCATCCTCATCAGGCTATACCTTTATTGAAACAATCATTTGTTACACCAGCATTTTACAATTTTGCATATATATATATCTAACGAGCTATGATATATACGTTGGTAGATAAGGCAATCTTATTGTCAAACCAGAAGTTTCATAACACCAACTTAAAAATAGTTAAAGAGTTTTTAGTTAATAATGAGTACCCAATTAAATTTATTAATCATAATATAAGAAAAAGAATGGAAAAAATAAAATATAGAACTAATAGCAATAATATTCAACAAAATAAACAAAATAGATACTTTGCAACTTTAAGCGTTCCATATGTTCCAAATTTTTATAATAATGTGTCTGGTTTTATGAAACAGAAGGGTATTAGGGTTGTTCCTAAAATTTGTAATGGATTAAGTAATGTTATTGTTAGAGGCAAGGAAAAATTGGACAAACTTTGTGAAACAAATGTAGTATACAGAATTGAGTGTAATGATTGTGACGCAGCATATATAGGAGAGACAAAAAGGCAATTAAATTGTAGAATAAAAGAACACGAATCTAATAGTAAAAAGTCGGGTGTGCAATATGTTATAAATGACCATATAACAAAATATGACCATACATTTAATTTTAAAGATGTAGACGTGTTAGATAGAGAAAAAATTTGGGGGAAAAGACTGATATCAGAGATGACCCATATTAAATTAGAGAAGAATGCCATTAACGTAAAAGATGATACAAAAAATCTTAGCCAATTTTACAATAACATTGTTAATCAACTCAAATTACGGTCCAAATTGTAATAATTTCCTTTCTTTCTTGAACGTAATTCAAAAATAATGCTAGTTATCTACAGATGGTAGATCAATTAGTTCAAATTTAATTACAAGTATTATAATCAGCGCTGTAATCGATTACTGATTAATACGCGCATATATTTGAAATTGGGAAAAAATCAAAATTTAATTTTTAATTTGTAAATGGTAAATATATTTTAACAAAGTGCAATAAATATAGACTAAATTATTATTAATTTTTAAGAAAAAATTTTTAACAGTAATTGACAATAATGAATGAATCAATGTTAATATAACTTTAAATTATAGAAATATTAAAGTACAAATAATAATATTTATATGGTTACGTGTTCATTAATTATTTTTTTAGTGGTATTTATAAAAGAATTTTTTTAATATTATTGACTTAAATTTGATGTTAATTAATGATATTACATTTCGTATAGGATTTATTAATATTCAAATTTTTGCTACACGCCTATGTCATGAATACGGTCAAATTGACACACACTACAAGTGTATAATGACGGGTCGCAAAAATTTGAATTATAGCTTTACCAACTATCTGTGATAATGACTAGCAAATTTTGTTTTCTGATAAATTTTATTGATATTGACTGCTTTTTGCTTAATTGGTGTTGTGTGTTCTATTAAATTATTTATTTATTTATTTATTTATTTATTTATTAAATAAATTCTATGATGTTATATAAGTACAATTCAGAGAAGAAAGATAAAATAAGTTACATAACCTCAATCTTTGTGCAAATTTTAACACTGATGTTTTGCTACTTGCTTTTGCTTTTTTTTTTTTTTTTTTTATGTTATTTAACGTCGCTCTATTTATGCTGCCAGGGCTAATCAGCGACGGAGGTGAACGGTGTGTCTGTGAACAAAGCACATGTAGTTGAAACAGTGGTGCTTGTGTCCATCGGAAGATATCATCGGTCACTGTAATTAGTCTAATAATTACAGTTTCCTGTCCTCCCGATGGAACCACCGCGATCCTCTTTACATCTTCGCGTCCCTAACGTTCCCTATAGTTCAGATGCCCGTGCCTCTGATGCACTGACAAGTGCACGAAACGCACGCGCACCTGAACTGGCGTCACATTATAGTGACACGCCGAGCCACTGAGTCGCGGTGTTCGAAAAATGCACATGAAAAAATTTTCAGAGGTACACGTCTGGGATCGAACCCACGACCCTCGGTGTGAGAGTCGGGAGCTCTACCCATGAGCCACCGCGGCTCTTTGCTTTTGCTTTTGATTATAGAGCGACACATTAGAGATAGTATGGAAATTATGAGAAAAGCCACATATGTGCATTAATTTGACCAAATAGTGAGTAATTATATTTAGATATATATATATGCAAAATTGTAAAATGCTGGTGTAACAAATGATTGTTTCAAAAAAGGTATAGCCTGATGAGGATGGAGGACTTCCATCGAAACGTCGCCAATTAAATAAATTAAATGGTTAGTTCACTAAAAATCGATAAAAACGCCTCCTTTTGATTTCTATTAATATTTCGGGCACTTTTCCCGGATATTTTGACCATAAGTGATCTTAATGATTTAGACCCACTCTGGAAATTTTTAGGCAGTTTCTGACTATAAAAAGACATCTTTTAGACAGTATTAGGTTACCAGAGTCCGGAGCAGAATTGCTGATTTTCACTATTTAAGGTTTAAATGGCTTACAAGAGTGTGACAGCATACATTTATGTCTTTAAAAGTATTTTTAATGAAAAGTTCGGAAAATTTTACAAAAAAAGTCATACTTATGTTTTTAGTGAAAAATGCATCCCCTGGGAGCTAAAAATTCATGAAAATGGGCATATAATGCAAAAAAGTGCTAAAATGTCAACTATGACTCTCTGTAACTTAAAATAATGGCCCAGAAAAAATCTGAAAAAATTCAGGCGAACTACTGGATACCTCTAAAACATATTCCCACAGTTATAGCAATATTTATTTTTTTCATCTTCGATGTCACAGAGAACCACCCATATATATATATATATATATGTCGTCGACTTACAAGGAGATGTCACACCCTCTGGAAAACGGATCCTTACCAAACTCTAGGATATAATTTCTACTATAAAATCATGCAGAAAGCCGGAGTTTTAGTATCCAATGCCCATTTTTACGATAGATATAAGCAAATAATGAAAAATCTCGCCGAAAAAACCGTTGAGTTTGAACGCTTATAACTCAGAAACAATTAAAGATGTACGTATAAACTAAATTTTCAAAGAAAGCTAAGGTCGAGTAGATACGTTTTGAAAAAAAGGAAGCTTAAATATTTTAATATGGTCAAAAGTTATGGGAGAAATAAGAAGGTGCCAAAATAATACTCTCTATTTGCTTTAAAAAATTGTGACAATACATGAATATCTTTAACTATTATATGTTTTAGTAAACAATGTCAATTTTTTTGATTGTATAATTTTAAGCAGGTGTAGTTTACAAATTATCTTGTATTAAATGCCCGGCTATTTATATTGAAGAAACTAAAAGCTGTCTAAAAATCGAATAAAAGAACATCAGAACAATAAATATCAAGAGGCTGTTATTACTGCACATACTTTAAATAATGTAAATCATAATTTTACGCAAGAAGTTGCAAAAATAATAGATAAAGGTATAGAAAAGTATAGTTTAAAGAGGCAAATGTACACAAACGTATAGTTTATAAACACACACCTACTTTGTTTATCTATAAACACTTGTTGATTTCGTGTCAAATGTTATACGACGAAACTCACTTGGACTGTAACATTATATTTAATATTAAGGTATAATTTTAATTTTAATTGACAATTATTGTAAAATTTTTTTGTCCAATAAATTCAGCACTTGAAGATGGCTGCAAACCTGGCAGACGAAACGTTGTGCACTTAACCCATTAAGGACCAAATGTCCTAAATTTTCAACGAATCTTCATGCAGTTATTTTTCATATTATCTGCACCAAAAAAAATTTCCAACACATCATATCCGACGTAAAATTTGATGCTCTTTCAGAATATGGCTTTAGAATTGGTCTAAAATCACTGCTAAAAAAGTTATAATTGAATATTTGCAAAAACACGCGATTTTTTCAACTTAAAAAGATTTTTTATCCAAAATTTTTTTAAGAAATTGATTAAGATGCACATCTTTTTACAGCTAGAAACGTGTCCTCGAGTCCTAAATTTTAAGACATATGGGGTACAAAATCGAAAATCCAACATGGCGGTTCTCAAAATGGCGTCCGAAGTGATAATTTTTTTGAAAAATTTCAGGATGCTATAACTTGAAAACTATGAGCTTTTCTGAAAAAATGCTTAGAATGAAAAGTTCTTAGAATTCATCAAGAAATACACTGGAATTTTTTCAGATTTTTTTTCATGAAATTTTGAAAATTTTTTTTTTTTGGATTTTTGAAAATTTTTTAAAATTTACAAAAAATACTGGAAAAATTTTAGTGTATTTTTTGATGAATTCTATGTATTTTTTGTTCCTTCTAATTTTTTCCAAAAGTTAATAGTTTTCGAGAAAAAAATTCTAAACATTACGCATGTAAGAATATGAGTTTGACTAAAGGGTACACTGTGTAATACAGTAGACCCACTCTTTTGAAGTCACTTGACTGTGAACCGGTAAATAGTGATTTGTACTATATTTATCTTTGAGCGAATGGAATCGCGAAATCATTATCGGTTTTTCTTTATTCTTGAAAAAATTTTAATTTCATTATTTCCGAAAATAGTAAGAGTACGCACAAGTCAATTTTATTTTTTGTATTCTTGAACAGTGCTGCTCATAGGAGTTGAAAAAGATTTTCCTTTTTATCATAATTTTTTGGACATTACCGTGTACAAAATATGTCGAGCACGGCAAAAAAAAGGAAATCGTCTCAAATAAGATCAAATGTATGTGTTGAGGAAGATGAAAATTCTCGAATAATCATTCTTCCTACTGCCGATTATTCCGGCGAGTCAGATTCGGATATTGAATCTGAAGAAGTAGGTGTCGCAGATCATGCTGCTATTACAGATTTTCAGGAGGAAAATGTATTACATGAGTACTCAGAATTATCAGGTGATGTTCCTGGTATATCTTATCGTAAAGTTTTGGATGCTTATGGTGAGAACCAAGAAAAATTGGTACCAGACCATGAGTACGAATGGGTGGATGGTGAATACGTAATCAATGATACTCCTGATAATGCTTTATTGCTCCCTACAAATGCTCAAAATAAAATTCGCGATTCTTCTTTGGTAGATCTGTTCGTAACCGGACATTTTGCCGTATGACACTTCGCCGTCGGACCCTTCGCCGTAAACATTTCGCCGTATGAGACCTTTTGCCGTATAACATTTCGCCGTATGAGACATCTCGCCGTATAACATTTCGCCGTATGAGACACTTTGCCGTACGCGATTGGGTTATAGGGTTCTAGGGTTATTGGTTGAGCAGGGGGTTTGGGGGGTGCAGCCCCCCATTACACTTTTGTTGTTACACACATACAGTATCGGTAAATTATTTGTAATTATAACTAGACTATAATAACAAACAATTTTTCAATTTCAATGTATGATTTTGTTTACACTCAAAGTTAATCGCCTAAGTACTTGTGATTAATTGATTAGTTATCATTCGTTTTTCATAAATATTTTTTCCTACTTTACGGCGAGAAGTTCCTTACGGCAAAATATCACATACGGCAAAATTCCATACGGCGAAATGTCCCACACGGCGAAAAGTAACACGGCGATTTGTCCGACGGCGAAGTGTCCAACGGCGAACTGTCATACGGCAAAGTGTCATGGAACCAGATCTGTTTGAACTATTTTTTTCTTTAGAGTTGAAGGAAGTTATTGTAGATGCTACTCGCGAAAATGGATATGATCTTACTATTGAAGAGCTAGATGTTTTTGTTGGTATAATAATTACATCTATGTTCAATTGCAGAAAATCCCAAAAGGATTATTGGTCCAGAATGCCACTTTTACGTTGTGAACCTATAGCTGCTGCTATGTCAAGAAATAAATATTCCACTGTCAAACAAAAAATTAGAATGTCTAAAGATAGCGATGCTAACGCAAATGACAGAGCTTGGCGTGTCCGAAAGCCATTACAGATTTTTCGAAAGAATATAAAATGCTTTGGTTACTTTTCAACTGCTCTATCCGTTGATGAGATGATGATCAAGTTCTATGGACGAACGGTCTTGAAGCAGTACATACAAAATAAACCTGATCGTTTTGGGATAAAAATGTGGGCTTTATGTACGGTCAATGGGTTTCTCTTAGACTGCGATATCTATTGCGGAAAAGGGACGAATATTTATGCTTCAGACTCTAACCCAAAACTTAGTAAGTGTGCTTTAGGTAGCCGAGTAGTTCTTCAAATGGTTCAAAACTTGCTTCTGACAATCACTCCAAGAAAACTGTATCAATATCATCTTACATTCGATAACTTTTTTACTTGTCCAGATTTATTGGTACATTTGAAAAATATAGGATTACGAGCTACAGGAACTGTGAGATCAAACCGAATAAAAGCTAAAAATGAAATTGATAAAAAATCCAAGAGAGGAACGTTCGTTTCAAAATATGATAAAAACAGTGGTTTGAATTATATAACCGTTATGGACTCGAAGCCCGTTTCGGTTCTTTCAACTTGTGCTAGTGTAAGGCCTTTCGGAACGGTGAGACGATATTCTAAAGAACAAAAAAATAGAGAAACCATAGAATTTCCAAAAGCTTTCAAATTTTACAATCAATATATGGGCGGTGTTGATCTTCACGACTCGCATTGCAGTAATTTGAGAAGTCCTATAAGATCCAAAAAGTGGACGTGGGTTATTTTTATGAGACTCATTCAATCTTCGATAACGAATGCTACTGTTCTGAAGAATTTGGTAACTCAGGACAAAAAAATAGGAACGAAAGACACAGCACTGGCTGTTGCTGAAAGCTACTTAGCAAAATCGAGTTTCGATTTGGAAAGACATAGATATGAAACAGCCCCGGGAAAAAAATATTGTATCTATAGTAAAAGTTGTGGTAAAAGGACCACAAAAAAATGTACTGAATGTAATAGTTACCAATGCTTATCTTGTTTTACAGCGAAACATAAGAAGTGATTAGTCATTCAAAAACTATGGTGAATAATCCGCGGAAAGGCAAAACTTATGTTAGCATTATCATATAAGAAAATAAGCAAACGAGAAAGAAATGACGAGAGGAGACAAATAATAATGGAAAAAATCTGAAAGGACTAAAAAACATACAAGAAATAAATAAACAAGAAAAAAAAACAAAAAAAACAGAAAAATTAAAAAAAAAACAAAACAAAACAGAAAAATGAAAAAAAAAAACCAAAACAAAAGATCCTTGTGATTCCACCTCCACGCGGTTAGGATTGGGCAACGTTGACATTTATCAAAACGGCTAACGGAATTTACAAAATTTACAAAAAAAAAATTTTCAAAATTTCATGAAAAAAAATCTGAAAAAATTCCAGTGTATTTCTTGATGAATTCTAAGAACTTTTCATTCTAAGCATTTTTTCAGAAAAGCTCATAGTTTTCAAGTTATAGCATCCTGAAATTTTTCAAAAAAATTATCACTTCGGACGCCATTTTGAGAACCGCCATGTTGGATTTTCGATTTTGTACCCCATATGTCTTAAAATTTAGGACTCGAGGACACGTTTCTAGCTGTAAAAAGATGTGCATCTTAATCAATTTCTTAAAAAAATTTTGGATAAAAAATCTTTTTAAGTTGAAAAAATCGCGTGTTTTTGCAAATATTCAATTATAACTTTTTTAGCAGTGATTTTAGACCAATTCTAAAGCCATATTCTGAAAGAGCATCAAATTTTACGTCGGATATGATGTGTTGGAAATTTTTTTTTGGTGCAGATAATATGAAAAATAACTGCATGAAGATTCGTTGAAAACTTAGGACATTTGGTCCTTAATGGGTTAAATAAATAATTTGGATTTATTTATTATTGACCTTTATCAATCGACTATTTACTAATTTAAAAATGGAGGGTGAAAATTACAATATCTATATTGTATTAAAGTTCATCCGCTCTCCGGTGTCCGGCGGTGGTGTCCGGTGTCCCGCGGCGGTGTCCGGTCTCCTGTTGTAAGAATTAAGAGTATGTATGGAGTGGAAGGGTTAATGCTGATATTTCGGGAATTTCTGAATTATTTCGGGATATCTTCACTAAATACGGGATTTCCAGGATATTTCGGGAATTTTTGAGGTATTCCGGGATAACACCACTAATTTCGGGATTTTCTAAATAATTCGGTTATTTCTTAGATATGCCGGGAAATCTTCACTAATTTAGGGTTTTCCTGGATGTTTCGAGATTTTCTGACGTGTTCCGGGATAACTCCACTAATTTCGTAATTTCCGTGATGTTCCGGGATTTTCTGAGGTATTCCGGAATAAATCCACCAATTTCGGCATTTCCTGGATGTTTTGAGATTTTCTGACGTATTCCGGGATAAATTCCCTAATTTTGGGATTTTCTGATTATTCCAGATTTTCTATGTTATTTCGTGATTTTCTGTGGTATTTCGGGAATTTTTGATGTATTCCGGGATAACTCCACTAATTTCGGGATTTTCTAAATATTTCGTTAATTTCTGAAGTATGCCGGGTTAACTTCACTAATTTTGGGATTTAGTGGATACTTCGGGAGTATCTGAGTTATTTCGGGATAACTTCACTAATTACGAGAGTTCCTGGATTTTTCGGGATAACTTCACTAATTACGGGATTTCCTCGATGTTTCGGGAATTTCTGAGGTATACCGGGATAACTTCACAAATTTTGGGATTTCCAGCATATTTCGAGAATTTGTAAGTTATTTCGGAATACTTCACTAATTACGGGATTTCCTCGATATTTCGGGAATTCCTGGGGTATTCCTGGATATCTCCACTAATTACGGGATGCAATATTAAAAAAGTGTATAAGCACTTTTGCCAGTACTCCAATTTTTGTATATTTTTGTACCAAATTAAATTATTATATTAGGAACATACTTATAAGTAATATTATAAGTAATTAATAATAAGTAATTGTTACTACATACATAAATAATGTTAAAATAAAGTGGTCAGAGTAATACTAACATAGGGTGAAACAGTACTGTCTGTCTAATAATTTTTAATAACTTAAATAATATATTTTAATGTAATATATATTTGATTTGATGACACGTTTTTTTTTTATCACGTTTTTTACACATATTTTTTATCATACACTATTACAAAGATGTAAAATGCGTGAGAAAGGTGGAGAAAAAAATTAAAATATTATTTTTGATTTATTATCTATCTATATCTATATTATATTAAAATTCATCTGTTCTCCCGTGTTCGGTGACGGGTGTCGGCGACCGGTATCCCACAAATTGCAAGAATTAAACGTATGTGTGGAGTGAAAGGGTTAACGCTGAATACGACAACCACACATCATTTATCTCACATCTAATGATAAGTGCAGGAGGAGTCATGAGGGGGGGGGGGTAAAATTAGAAAATTTTTTAAATATTATATTGGGGTTATCGGTATATATGAATTAGAATATGACGACCATTCTTTTTTATTCTAAAAAAACTCAGATGAGGTTTTTCGTTAGGGTGGATAGCGATATGATAATCACTGTTCATTTATCCTTCATTTATTGCTAGATGGAGGAGGGGCAAGAGGGGGAGGGGGGGAATTAAATTAGAAATATTCCAAAAATAATTTAGGGGTTTCGGTACAGGTGAATAACAATATGACAACCACTCTTTTTTTCCTCTATTTTAAAGATGAAGGAAGGTGGGAGGAAGGGTCAACATTGAATATGACAACCAGTCTTAATTTATCCCCCATGTAATGATTGAGTGGTAGGGGCAAGAGGGGGGTTTAGTAGAAAAATTCCAAAAATATTTTATAGGATTTTTCGGTAAAAAAAAGTGGTCACAGTAATACGAACATTGACAAAAACAGTACTATTACTCTAATAAATTTTGATAACATGTAATATATATAATTTAATGTAATACATATTTTATTTGACGATACGTTTTATTTTTTTTTATTACTTTGTTATAGATTTTTTTTACAAACATTTTTCATCATCTCCTATTTTTAAGATGTAAAATGCGTGAGGAAGGTAGTAAAAAATTTAAAATATTACTTTTCTTTCAGTTTTTTAATGTAATACCAAATGTAATATTAAAATAACTTTTATAATTGATATTCAATTTTTATTATTGTAATTGTATAATATCATTTATATTTTTTGGTTGCAATTACTAATATTCTTTTTTATAAAAGATTTTTGAAAATAAAACAAAATTAATAAAATGTGAAAATAAATCTTTTAGCCAGAATTTTAATCTGAAAAAAATTTATATAAATTCAATTATTACGTATAATTATTTGTTTGAAAGAATAATTGAATACATACGTTGCATTAGCTGAGTTTAGTAATTTTGTATGAAATTTTAAATTCTTCATCTCCTTTCCGTGAAACATCATGAAAAAGCATGAAATATATGTATAATAGTCAAAGAATAATTTCATATTCTAATTTTTGTTGTTGAAAATATTATTCTGGTAGAAAAAGAACACATTTGTTACTAGATTGGTGTAGCTTCTTACAGGAATAGTGTGGAAATATTGTAAGTAATGATATATGTGTTACTACGTATTAAAAATAAAAATTAAAATTCCTTACTCCAGTGTAAGTTTTATCATGTCGATTATTTTTAATTTTTTTTAATTGTTTCAGTATTATGTAGAAATATGTTCAGTATCTATAAACTCTTGTGTAATGGACTAAGATTAAATAAGTATATACAATGTTGCAAATATAATACACTGTTATTTTTATTTTATTGACTAAAAAAAATTGAATGTAACTGAATACTAGGTTAATTAATTACACATTATATTATATTTTACATTTTTATTCAATTAAATTGTAAAATTATAAATTTAAAAAAATAAGTATATATTTAGTATAATTTCGACCGACGGAGCGTTAGCGACCGAGGAATTGTTGCTAGTAAAAAATGAAACTTACTATCCGATTCTACGGAATGGATGTATGAAAAATACGTTGGATTTTGCGGTAAAATTTTAGTCTAAAGAGAATTTTTCATTTTTTTTATTAAATGCAAATTTACCCAGAAAAATATTACCAATTTTCTAAAAAGATCAAGATACCTTTACCAAGATTCTTCGACTTAGTACCCAAGATACCCTAGTTTTAGCCTACTGATGATGAATTTTGTTGGTCAGACCTTTAACTGACCTTGACCAAGTTCTGATAGCTCTAAACTGATCCCGGAGTCGGATTTAGCAAATCAAAAGAACCCAAAAGAAATTGGTTTTAGTTTAATTTTTACAAATTTTAATTATTTGACTTTTAACTGACTTTGATCAAAGTTTAAACCAACAATGGTTTTAGTTTTTTGTCAATTTTAATGTTCTGACTTTCAAATGACCTTCAATCGGTTTCAGCTATCCTAAAAAACCCAAGATACCATAATTTTAGTCTGATTTCTATGAATTACGACGGTTTGACTTTCAAATGAGCTTGATAAGGATCTGCTGGGGTTAAACTGATCCCGGAATCGGATTTAGCAACCTCAAAAATATATAAGTACCATGCTCATGTGTTTGGGACTTTCAATTATTTTTGTGACTCTGTATAATGTTTGATCGCCGTGAAGGAAAGAAATATAGTATTTTGTTGCTTGGTAATATAGCTATTTTGGTGTATTCCAGAATGTAATTCTTGGATACATTTACATACACATTATTTTATTTTCGTTTGTGAAAATTAGACTAAATTAACTTCAAAGACAATACACATTTATATATTATTTTATGAATTTAGATACATTTTGTATTTTCAGTCTAATCTAACATATAATTGTTTAATGTATTTCTTTATAATTTGATTTATTCTGGTTTATTTTGATATACTTCGATGTTTTTAAATGTCTTGACAAAGAGAATCTAACTTTTGCAACTATTTTTCATTATATAAATTAAGAAGAAAGCTAAACCTTTCCTGTCCAATGGCCATTTTCTAAAAACTTACAGACTTTTGAAGGTAGATACTCACACTTTTAATCAAAAGCTCAGGTCAGGTTCAATAAAATACATCAAGTAGTTTATATGATTATTAAAATTTGAATATTTCATTAATTATAATGCAATACCTCTAACACGTTTACTCGTAAGTATTCGCGAATCATCGGAATTTTTGCCGATTTTGACTCGAATCACGTGTATATCTTACATTTGTATAGAAGTTTGAGAATGTTTTCAAGATATATTTGATAGACTACTATTCTTGTGAATTGCACGATGCTCTTGCTGCTATTTTTTTATTTATATATATGAACGGTAGTTGAAATCTGCCATAATTGTCTAAATTCCTTATTCTTCCTCAAAATGATACTCCTGGCCGATCTCAAAAGAAGATCTTCTCACGAGTCATTGAAAAATTGAAAATATTTTCTAATTCATGTCATGTCAAAATATTATGGAATTTGTCCCGTTTTCTAGAATATGGTTTGATTTTTATGTTTATATAGAATAATGATGAGTGTGACATACGCGGAAAAAAGATTACTTAGCATAAGCAACTAGTTGCTAAATCAGGCACATGTAACTCGAATACTTAAATTTACCAACAAAAATGGATTACGTCAACTGTTTGCTAACAATTAAAATAAGTAATCAAATTTTACATATATTAACCATATTAATGTACGCATTAAAAATAGTTACCAGGACTATTTGATAACTTAAAATGACAATTCTATTGTAACTAAAATTAATAGTAAAATACATTTAAGATAACTACTTTAAATCGCTATATTTACCGACTTGAAATGAAATCAACTTAAGTCGATAAATCGATCGGCCTGAAACGTTATGCAAACTATTCAAAAGAACCAGTATCAAAAACGTTCCATTTATGCCTATTAACTACGTAATGCCTGGTAGCCTTCATTGCAGTATGCTGTGACGTTTGATGTAAGAAAAGATTTTTTCAGCACAGGCGGGCTGGTAATTTCGGCCTCCCTGTGCTGAAAAATAGTATATTTACCACGGACGGAAAGAAGTTCAACCTATTTTCCGTCCTATGTGCATAATATACTATTATGTTGATAAATATTTTTAAATAAACTGCTTAATTATCCTTTCCTTTTGTTTCTAATAAGTAGTTTTCGCAGAGAATAAATTTTATAAAAAGAAAATAACAAACCTTTAATAACAACCATAGTAGTAAGGGTACCTTATAGCGCGCCGACATGGGCGTGGCCTAACAACAATGGTGTCTGGCGCGAACAATGGGAACAATGAGATTGTCTAGCGCGAACAATGGGAACAATGGTATTGTCTAGCGCGACAATGGGGTTGTCTAGCACGTACAATGGGGTTGTCTAGCGTGGACAATGGGGTGTCTACCCCGGTGGTGACGTCACGACGGGGGCCCGCGCGTGCCAGAGAGGGAGTGAGAGGGAAAGAGGGACCTCTCTCTCTCTCTCTCTCTCTCGTACTTATGTATAGGTAGGGTGGAACGGACTCTGTGACGTCACAGCGGGCCCCGTCGGAGTACATGGGTGCGAGAGAGAGAGGTAGAGGGAGTGCGCGCGCAGTGCGTCTCTCTCGTGCTGAGGTTGCTCCGGCGTCATAGACGCCCCGATGCAGTGCGTGGGTGTGAGAGAGAGAGGTAGAGGGAGTGCGCGCGCAGTGCGTCTCTCTCTCTCGTACTGAGAGTGTTCTGACGTTACAGCGGGGCCAGAGGCCCGCGTGTGTATGTGTGAGAGAGAGCAAGAGGGGTTGCGCGCGCAGTGCGTCTCTTGCAATAAGAAGAGTGACGCATGTAAGAGAGAGAGAGAGAGAGAGCACTACTGCGCGTACCCACGCTCTCTTCCTCTACCTCTCTCTCTCTCGCACTCACGCAGAGATACTGATGATGCGCTAGGCTATTCGGACGCCGTGTTTGAATAGCTGACCCAGAGCGTCTATGTTGGTGTGTGTGTGAGAGAGAGAGAGAGAGAGTATGCAGTATGCGTATAGACTTATATTTAACATGGTACGAATGGGAGTTGGAGGTGAGAGGGTTAAATAATTAAATGTACGTAATTTGTAGATAAATTCCCAGATGTTTATTCAAGTATTATAATATAAAAGGAGAGAACGAGACATAGAATGAATAATTACGCACGCAGAGATATACATATAGATGATTATAGAATACATAAAATTAAAACTAGATTTGACACTCGGTTAATATTAAGTATAAGAGTAGCTTAAGAATAGACGCAAAGACACTCACACACATTTTATTATACGAAACTTATAAATAGACAGTGATTCCGGTTGACCTGATAAAACTTACAATAAATTCACACGCTTAGATATAGAGTAAATAAGAGTAAAATTATACGTGTTTTGCATTCGGTTAAATATATATTACGTTAATAATAGAAACTTACAACTAATGTACCTGTTTATATATTATAATTATTATTATGTATTCTTTTACATGTTTGCAAATGAGTTATACAATGAACATTCTTCTTACAATTATTATTATAATGAAAATTATTGTTGATATTCTTATAAAATAATTTTAAATTTAATTTATCATTGTATGCAGTATCGTCGGTGAACAGTCTCCAAAAACTGTCCATGCAATGACCGTGAGACATGTGATGAATGAAATTAACGCAATACTGACCACACAGGATAGAAGCGAAATCTTGTAGCTGCTTAGGACTCCAGGTGTAAATCTTACAGTTTCTTCGGAGACATTGAATATGTTGTGGTACGGTGGGTGGTCGACCGAAACTGTCAAAGAAGTATCCGATTCCGCGTTTATCGATGTACATGGCCAGCCAATGCTCACCGGGTTTTCGGTGGTCCTCATTGTTAACAACAATTGCAGTCGGCTTCGTCAGAATCTGAGGAATATTGTCCGCAGGGTACACTCCCACTGTCTGCAGAGGCAAAATTTTTATTGCGTTGAGTATTTGCAACGTGTTCATGCTTTGCAGCGGCTTCCTCCTGCTCGCGTACTATGTCGTATAAATGATCGGCATCAATCGTATCTTGGGAGATGGTGGAAATACTTGTGTTGCTAGCATCTATAGGAGTTGAGTATGCAGTACAAGTTACGGTTATCGGAGTGCTCTGTCTTGATTTGGTTGGTGTTGGCGTTTTTTGTCGTGGTTTCCCAGACGGAGTTCCTTGTCTCGAAGACGCAATAATTGTGTGTCGTCTTTTGTCCTTGTTGATGTCCTCTTTTTCCGTTTTCTTTTTTTTTTTCTTTTAGATCGATGACTTTGCTGGTTGAAGGGCGATAGGCTAATGTTTTATGCAGCCAAATACGTAGTTTATATGCATATGTCAATGCACAACTCATGTACTCCCTTTTCCGTCCATGTAAAAAACAAAAGTGGTCGTTAACGCGTGGAAGGTTTCTAAACGACGGACAGTTGAGCTCCTCCAAATTGATTATTTATCTAGCGAGAAGGTTTTGTAGGAATAAAACTTTAGGTATTCCCCTAACGTAGATCCTCAAAGCGTTTCGTGTAACTTCTCGTAGACTGTTGTACACGTCGACACTGTTGGATTCACCGTTGAACCATTCTATGCCATGGTGATAGCACGTTAAGTAACTGCTTGTGGCTACGATACCCTTGGAGAGTTCTGTGTAGTCGTATGGAGCCTTGATCAGCCAGTGTGCTATGAAATTGCAATCTACGCCGAGAACAGCAATTTCTTTCTGTAGAAAGAGACCTTCCTTGTCGTGAAACGCTTGAATATCGATTATATAATCGAGCTTCTCCATGCCGTTTGAGTTGCGGAGAACTTGAGTCACTTGTACTACACCACTCAAGGTAACAAGCTGAACTGACAAAATGTTTTTCCTTGGCTCAGCAGAATACCTTTTAGACCTCCTTATTCTCACTGAATTGAAAAGAAAAGTTTTCAAATAAAATCCCTTCCATTTTTTTTGACTCCTCCTACGTTGAGTTTAAGAATGAAAATCTGTTACGACCTGTCTAGCAGAGTCGATTTCAAGAACGTTGTCAAACTCGGCATAAACGATACAATTAATCGTTTTATTCAATGCACTTTGAAATTTAACTTCGATTCTGAGACTTCCAGATTTTACTAAATTCCAATGAGAAAAACTATTTGCCGAAAAATCTGGTGTAAGATCGAAAGCGAATAGACAATAACCATTAGGGTAATTCTCTCTACTGATAGAATTTCCTTCGTTAAGAAAATGTATACCAGTACCTGAGAACAAGGTGTGATATGCGTTAACGTACATTGGTCTTGTATTCGAAAACGTAGGTTGTAAAGGTTTCGAAGGTACTTGTACACCATCTACGTAGAGAGACAAGTAATTTATACCGTAATTTTGAAAATTGAAAGGATTCATAGTTTTGTTTCCATTGAAAGCCTTATTATCAACAAATCCCAGTATCACTCGTTTCGGTAGTTGTCCTAAAATCACGTTGTCGAGTGTTTCGCCCAAGACACCGCTATGTATCGTGAATGTTTTGATTTCCACTCTGGTTATGGGATATTTAGCGGTTGTAGTTGCGAGAGTTTTTGCATGGGCCAATAGAATTCCAGGACTTATTTTCACGCGTCTTACGAGTAAATTTGCTTCGGTGATGTTTACGGTGTATGAGCCTGCGGCTGACGAATCCATTAAACAAAATGAGTCCTTTGAACGTACAAGACGTATTTTCATTTCGACGTCATTGATGAGTAATTTATCCTGATTAGAAATATCGCAATGCAAATGTCCAATGAGATCGACAGTTTTGCCATCGGATGTAAAATTTTGTCTGTTTGCAAGTCCTGCGTTTGTACCCTCGTCAGGGGTGCTGTCCATCTGTCTTGGTGTATCTGCGTACCACAAAGTCGTCGATAGATGCGATTCTTTAGCTGCTGGGCCGTAATTCAAGAGTGTTTCTATGTACGCTCTGTACGGATAAGCGTTATTCGGTGGAGTGATTGGTTTCTGATTAAAATAAATATCGATTTGATTAAATAACGAGTGTAAGAAATTATTTACAGGTCCTACGTGTTTGTCATCGTCTTTCGAATAAGGCTTGATTTTTACACAAACTTTGAGAAGTGTATGCGCAAGATCCAGGTAATCTTTTCCTTGATTTTGAACGCAAAATTCGATGGGCGAATGGGTCGTTTAACGACGAAATTGGATTATAAGTAGTCCAACAACTCGATTCGATACTGGTTTGCGTTTGAGGGAGTGAAAATATATCCGACTCACTTTTGAGACACTCTGAGCTGTGAGAATGTAAAAACGCCATTTTTAATTGAAAACGTCAAAATTATTCTTTGTCTTCTTTTTTATTTTCGGTATTTTCCTCAATTTCTTCTTTTTATTCTGTTTCTTACGCTTCACTTTTGACTGTAACCGTTTTAAAGACTTGGTTTTTTTTGTACGTTTCCTTTTCTTTATACTTTGACGACGTTTGTACTTTTTACGAGGTTTAAGCTGTTTGATACGTACACTTTCACCGTTCCACGGAAACTGTAGAGCTCTCCTTTTGTCGAATGTTTTATATCCAGACCCCTCCATCATTTTATTAATTTTGTCTACGGCTTTACGTTTCAAATTTTTACCAGATTCGTTCATACGATTATTAAACGATTCTTTGAACGACAGATTTCCATCCGACACGTTATCTAATATGTTGATGCCTGCTCGGACTGCTTCTTTACCAAGAGCGCGAGCACCTTTAGCAATCAAAGGCACCGCTCTTCTAAATAAACCTGCGAGCCAACTACCCACACCGTGTTCTCGTTGCGATGTTGAACCTGCATAAACGTGATGTACGCCCCGTCCGCTTCCAATTTGACTATCGTAATAAAGAGAGTAATAAGCCATGCCAAACGAACGACACTTAATCAATCCTTTTAAAATGTAACGCTGCGGTCAACGTACCAAACTCGAATGGTATTGGATGACCATATTGATCTCTTATATCAATTTCGATAACTTGAAAACAATTGTAAAGTATGGGTGTATAACTGACGGGCGCAAAACGTTTAACTACAGTGTTTCCATAATTGAAGTGTTTCGATTGAATATTCACTATGCGAAGTAACGGTGCGTAAGAATCTCCTACTATACAAGGTTCACACAGATTTGAATAAACAAAAAGTTGATCGGGTATGGCTCTCGAGAGGCTGGCGGGAAAATTTGCTACTTGAATCGTCGATCCATCGTAACTTTCAAATTCTAACGTTTCGTTCAAATCGAAACCTAAAATACGATTAACCGTCGTTGAAAATGTAGCAAAGGGTTTCGTACGATTTTCATTTCCTTTGAATTTTATCATTTGTACGAAACCTCCGTTTTCGTTATAGACTAATTTTTCAATTTCAGTGTTGCCGTGATATTTGAATAAACTGTCGTTTATACAATCGACAAGCTGATTAATATCGTCGTATATACCGTGTTGAAAATAATAGTTTTCCGTTGCCGATAATTTTGATTCCTCTCTGCTCAAGTGTAGGGTAGTGCAGGGTACGTGTATCTCGGATAGTCCATCCATCCATCGACCTTGTAAAGCTATCTGCTTTGGTAATTTAGTTGAAAAGCACGTCGTTGTATTGTCTGGAAAATATTTCATACTACTGTTGCTCGGCAAAACAATGGTAAAATCGTCGGAATCCATTTTACAATGCTTTTAAATCGTTGGCAGAGACCCACGAATTAAATTTTTCAGGATATCCAACCCAACTGACGAAATACTGTTTACGTTTACCTTTGCCTTTACTACGTAAAATTTTATCTATTTTGTGTTCACGATTTTCTACGCGACAACTATCAACGGCCGTGAGTTCTTCGGGATAAAAGAATCCTTCAATGCTTTCACCGTCCAAATCGGTCAAAGTATAAACGTAAATGTTTTGTTTTTTCGCAACACTTTTAATTATAAAAATTTCCTCTTGCCATCCTCTGACGTAACCTTTTTCAAAAGCGTTCTTGTCTCTACTGATTCGAACGTAACTACCGACTTTGTATATATTCTTTTTCCGTTTTGGTAATTTGTTTCTGCACAGACGTTCTAAATTTTTTCGCGCAATCTCTTCGTTGTGAATAATTACCGAAGCCGGTGTCATTTTAATGCTAGAATGTCTTGTGTTATTGTAAGCCTTGACGATGTGTTGTAATACGTCAATGTACCTACGAGTATTTTTATGTGTGAAATAACGCCACATACGTTCTTTCAGAGTTCTATTTACTCGTTCAACCACCGCAGCCTTCACATCCGGATTACGCACAACGCGAAATCGAATGTCGTTACGTTTTAAAAAATTTTGCATAAATTTACCGAGAAACTCCTTTCCTCGATCGCTTTGAACTATGTACGGAAAACGTTCTCCGCTTTGTTTTAAAATTTTTTTGAATGCCTCGGTTACTTGGTCACTCGATTTGTCTTTCAAAGGTTCCACCCACACAAATTTACTTAAAACGTCGATCGCCACCAAAACGTAAGACACTCCGTCGTTGTAATTTTTGATTGAGCGCAAGTTCTGTAAATCGACCTCCCAAACTTGATCTAAATACGGCACGTTGTAACACAATCTCTTAAACTTTCTTCGTACAGGACGATGTAAAATATAAGCGTCGTATTTTTCCAACCATTTATAGATCTGTTCCCGCGGTATATCTTTATTCAATCTGATTAAATTTCTTGCACGCGAAAACCCTGCTTCGTGCGAAGGATCAAAATACTGAGACTCTAACCTTTTATTTACATATTTAGACTGAGCCATTTTTTTTTAATTTCCTATTTTTTCGAAGGCGGTTTTTGGACAATGCTACTGTTTTTAAGACTGTCAAAACTATTATTAAACGTCGAGTTATATTCGTCACTGTCGGATTGATGTACATCTTTTGATTTCGGAGTGTCTGAAAAACTTAACTTTTCAGTAACATCGTGAAACATTTTTCTATTACCGATATACTCTTGAGGTGTCAAGACATCCTTTAAAAACTTGGTAAATCCTCTTTTTCCCTCTGGATTGGTCGTTTTTCTGTGTCGTGCAGCAAAATTGATTAAATCAATGTTATTTGAATTTTTGATTGTCTTACCGTCAATGGTCACCAGTCCCTTTCTGTTCCAAAAAATTCTAGTCTTAAAATTATTCAAGTGGTTCAACAAAAGTTCTGATTTTCTTTTATAAACGGGTGGAACACTGTTTATTATTTTATCGTAGGTAATTTCGTTTACAATCTCTTCAAATGTATCGTTTGTCAGCGGGTTTGGATATTTTTTTTCAGATTTAAAAAATAAATAACGTTGTAACAACTGTATATACTGTTTTAAACGATCTCTGTCATCTAAAATGTTTGTAGAATCTAAAACTCTTTTCATTTCATCGTCGAGTCTGGAGAGATTATCGCCTACAGTTTGCGTTGTTTGTAAGTTTGAAACATTTTCGTTGGGTTTACCGTCCGTAGAGTTTGATGTAACTGATTGCTTTTGAATTCTTTCCATCTGTTCGGCGGGAACAAGAATCATTACCTTTGTTCTTTCCATTATTACTGTAAAAGCGTGGAAAAGAGCGTCGATATTATAGGCTGTAGTAGAAACGGTAAGAAACTACCACCCTTTTGCACGATTATACGCTTCTTTTTTTTCCAGCAGCCGTTAGTCTTGTTGCATAATTTTCTGAGAATATTTTTGTGACGTTTTAATTTTTTAAATTGACAATCTTTCAAAGGTACTACACCTTGTAAAGTATTTAAAGTGCACTCACAAATATTTTTAATTAATGTTTTATCGGCGGTTTTTAATATTGCTAAACGTTGCTCTTTGTTTCCTCGTGCTAAAGCGTGCAACAGAACAACGTACCTTTGTTCAAATACTTTTGATTTATTTTTTACTCGGAAAGATTTCGATGTAGTCTTTGCCATTATCGTTCTTTAACTGAAGTATCATCTGCTTGATACTTTTATTTATTGTATTTTTAAATATATTTTATAAATGTACTACTACGATTTTTAGGCACATAGACGTAATGAAACTCGTCGTCTGGAAATATACAGCTTCGAAATCGAAACTCGTCGGGTGTTGCCTGCGTCAAATCTAATAAAAGGTAACCGTATGCCTGTTTTACAGCATCTAGATATGCTTCCTGCAAAAATTTAGCGTCTTCGGGGTACACTTGTCGCGCGAGATATCGAATTTGAGCTTGATCCCGAGGATTTTTAAACAACACTATGTAATTTGAGTTTAAGCTGACGTGGCGTTGAGCCTGTCCTTGATGAAAAATATTTTGAGTTATAAAAATAACACTTATATTTTTATGATGACATCCTTTGGTAAATAAATCGACTATAACACTGTTTGACGATTCACGCATCTAGTCGTCGATTATAATTAAGTTTTTCAAATGAGGATCGTTTGAATAATCTTCGGGCCTCAGTAGACCCTCGCGAAATTCAACACACTAAAACTCTTGACTTTTGTAGCCTTCTTGCCACTCTCCGTAATAAAAAATAATCCTATCGAAAACAACGTTGGTCATTTGAGTACGAAACTTTATGAATTTTCGAACCCACACCGATTTACCACAACTCGTAGGACCGGAAATCGTACAAGTCCACGGATGACGCCAACGTGTATCCATTTTGTGATAAGGTCGTTCCGCGTTCGGCGGCGACGGCGGCGGCGGTAAACGCGCTGCTAGACTTTTAGCGTCGTTTTATTTAATTAGCTAAACGCGGAATAAAAAACATATTTAGCGGACGCTGCGCAATGCTAATTTTACAGCGTTGCGCAGACCAGCTGACCCAGCGACGTACGCGGGAAAACCTTGTTTGTACGCGTACGCTGAAAAAAGCTTGTTTTAACGCGCACGCGGAAAAACCTTTTTTGAACGCGTTCGCTTAGAAAAGCTGATTTATGAGCGCGGGTGAGCGGCCGAGGTATTATTTCGCTAAAACTATTATTATGTAACGCCATCTGTTCAAAATCACAACCATTAAGCGTCTAATTTATCGATTTTTCCTTTTTTGAATCCAATATTCTCCCACGACAGGATGACTGCGATTTAACAAATTAACAAAGGAAGGCGTAGTTTTTATTACGAGGTATTGTTGACTCATCTACAAAGGAAGATGCGTGGCCCTTTTTCCTTTTTTACAGAAAGAAATGTAATAAAAAATTTTGACTACTTTTCTATTGTACATTTTCTAAATTTATATCTGTTTGTCAATTTATTAGTTTCTCAATGTATTAGTTTTTCAAATATTTAAGAATAGAATTCCGCGAAGGCAAGGTGTCCAAGAAGAATACATGAAAAAAATCTTTTGAGTACACGTAACGTATAAAATTTAATTTACGAGATTGGGTAAAAGCTTGAGCATACGATTGTTAAACTTTTTTTAAATAACAATATTCAAAGATTAGATTCCCACACTTTTAGAGAATGACATCTGTTCAAAGATTATCGTTAAATGAATTATTTATAGAATTTTCTTTATACTCTCAAAATTATTCCACGACTCTATAAAAATTTATGTAATTCTTAAAATTTTTAAAATTTACAAAAGACGTTTTTATTTATTACGCGTATTGTTCATTCACCGACAAACGTAGACGCGTGAACTTTCTTTATAGTAAGAAATAACATAATTATTTTTCATTTTCTACGATGAAAATCCTATTGCACACATTATAAGTTTTACGAATTTTAAAGATAAATGGGTAATAAAGAATACAATAGCAATAATCGCTTAAAAATATACATTTTTTAGAATAAATTAAAATAGTTTTTTGTATAATATAATTAACAAGTTTTTCGACAAATTTTAAAGATAAATGGACAAAAGCGATGAACGCAAAACATTAGTAAGCGTTAGGCACAGGTGGATTGAAAACAATTTTGAACACGTCTTTGAAAATTGTATTCAAATTTATCTTCGTAATATTAAATTTTTGAAAATGTTACGAAAAATACACTTAGAATAAATAAAAACTTATTTCTTTAGTTATAATTTATAACAGTACAAATAAAACAGTTAAGGATGTTCTTTAGAACTGTTTTTTTAGTTAAGGGGATAATACACTTGTAATTGGTAAAACGAATTTTGGTTTGGTTACACGATCGGTATACAATCAATAAGAATCGCTGTCAGGTCCATCTCCACACGCGTCTCACTCGGGAAAATAACGGTTGATCCATGGCCTTATTCGGCGTTGACCCGCTAAACAACAAATTACACGCTTCTTGCGACAATTTTAGAGAATAAGGCCGAATAATGGTCCCGTGCTCGATGGCGATGTTGGTGTCTTTATCCACGTAAGTCGAAATTACACTCGGGATGATCCTAAAGGGTCGAATTGTCGGTGGATTCCTTTCCGACTTGGGCTCGCGGTGGTATGTGCGTATACACCGATTTGGAGGTCGATCGGAATGTTACTCTACCGTACAGCACGTGTTCGGTAGAAAATCGAAACTACTTTTCCGCTTTCGTCCTTTGCAAGGTAGTAGGTACACTCAGACCACGTAACTCGTCATAGGAAACCGTGTCTCGAGTCCCGCGACAGAGAGTGACGGCGAGTACATATAGTGTACATATTGTGACTCGACACAATAAATATAAATTCAACGATATGCTTAAATTTTATACACTGTCTTTTTTTATGCGATCGCTTATTTTATAGAGAGGGTAATAATTATGTTTCTCTATTTGTTGTAAATTTCTTGTATTTAACGCAAAAAAATGTGAACACGCTGTTAACGTACTATCCTACACTTTATAAATATCATTTATGAAAATTGTTTTAATTAATTTATTATATTATTTAACATAATCTATTTATAATTATAGGAAAAGGGATTTCAATTCCCATTCCATCGAGAAAAAGAGAAGAAAATAGCAAAAGGGAAATTAATAAAGAATGTGAAATGGATGAAAACATTACAAAATTAAGAAAAATTGGTTCGAAAGAAAATATATCTTCTGTGGAGAAGAAACCTGTAAGTTATTCTCTTTCTGTTTATTATATTGTTATTTTATGATATTGTCACACGACACGTGGTATTTTAATATGAAAAGAACAAACTTACTTCTCAGTCAATCTTAATCATTGCTTTCCATAGTTTATTTTGCCGTTTAATATCCCGTTTTTACTTGGTGATCCTTAATTTTGGAAGTCAGTGTCAAATTTTTTATATTTCCTGACTAATAGGTATATATGTGCGTGTGTATTCCCTGAGTGTTAATAATGATTTATTATAGTAATAAACAATCTAGAATTTTTTGATACTTTTATTTGTAAAAAATATTTTAATATTACGTTTCTTTTTAAAACTATAATATTTATATTTCTTGATATTTAAAAAAAAATTTATGTCAAACTAAGAAATAAGTTTATTTGCAACACATGTTTTGCTATAGCGTTAGCAATTACAAATTAAAATTACATATGGTATTTTTTGATGTTATTGAGCAAACTAATCAAATTGATTCAATTTTGTAACAAAAACTGTGCATTAACTAAAAATATATGTTCACCATAAAGTATAAATTTTTAGAATGTTCACGTTTGATATGTGTACTAGGCTGAACTACACTAGACTCTTTAAGGCGATGTGATACCCAAATTACAGGAACCTACATCTAAAATCCCAAAAATTTAAAAAACTAATGGAATTAAAAATTTGAAAAAATTTACAGGTAATGTTGAAAGCAAATAGAATACCGTTACAGAGCGATTTTTTCAAAATAATTAATTTAAAACGAATTATATCGAAATAACCATTTTTTGGTCGGTAATATATAGCTAAAAGCAAAGCTGCACGGCTGCTCAAAAATTTCGTTGATTTATTGATAAAAAAAATTTTAAAAAATTCATAGACTATCTTTAATGTAAATACAACACCGTTACAGAGCGTTTTTTCGATAAAGTATACTGTTTGCTTGATAAAAAATAAATACTGATTTTGTTTTAATGGGTTTACATCTCCTTAAGTTTTAAGATAACTGATGACAGTATCTCTGACTTCAAAGGGTCCGTGTAGTACTTGGGTGCCAATTTCTCATGACCAGATTGCTCACTTGAAAAGAAACCATACGCCTATTTTTGTTGTAGACTTTCTCTTAACATCTCTGTTCTTCATCTATGTATTTATGCACTAGATTCCGAAGTGCATCGAGCCGTCTGAGTTGATTTAACCACATTTCGGTGTCGATGGGAATTTTAATCGCTTTTTTTCAACCTCTCTGCGAAGACTCTTCACAGGTTGAGGGTAAAGTCCAAAATTAATGAAAGGTAGAGAAACTTTCGTACTTCATTGCGTTGCAGTATTGATAGCATGACGGAATTCATGTAGGTATTCATCCCAGCTACGATGATCAGACTCCACAAAGGCCTCGATAATTGTCTTTAACGTCCTATTAGTACGCTCGACGTTGGTTTGTAGTCGGTAAGGAGGAGACGTGATCTGTTTTATCTCGTAATCCTCAAGAAATTGTATCACCTTATTATTGACAAACTCTTTACCAGTATAATAATATAATTTGGAGTATAATAATATAATAATATATATAATAAATATATATATTAATATATAGTGTATAATAATATATTTTGGAGTACCAGTATATATTTCTATTGGCTATGAGGTAGTTCCGTTATGTCTCATGCAACCACAGCCCACAGTCTCTCAATATTTCGTTTGCCCATCAAACCTTGCGGGTCCGCCTGCGAGACTTTGTAACGCTGGTAGTCTGTACATTGCATAACGATTTTCCGAACGCCAAGATAGACGCCTGGTTAATAATAGTCTCGTGCTGAGGAATCTTAATATCTGACTCTTGATCAATAAAACCTCGAACACTTTTTGTTCAATTCAAGTCCTGCGTCTATCAGTTTTCTTAGAAGTATTTCCAACCATTTTTAGCGTTCCTCAAATGTTTCGGTTATAACAATTAAATCGTCCAGGTAACCAAATACATGAGGTTCAACTTCATGGCCAAAGAGTGCATTGATTAACCGAGCAAATGTCATTGGTGAATTCATCAGTTCGAAAGGCATTCTTGCGAGCTGTCATAATTCAGAACCAAGCACAGCAAAGACGGTGTAATGTCGGCTTGCGACATCAACACTTGGAAGTACGCCCTCTTCAAATCAATCTTCGAGATCAATTTGGTATTGTGCAACTTATACAGAATCGATTCCATAATCGGTAACAGATATGAGTTACGTCTAGCTATCGCATTCAGATCTCGAAAGTCTATGCAAAAATGCATATAGCTACCTTCGTCTTCGTGGATAATTACTGAAGCAGCAGACCAATCATTTGCGGGAAACGGATCTTTATTAAACTCTAGGACATTTTTTCTACTATAATAGATATAAACAAATAATGAAAAATCTCGACAAAAATACTCTTAACTTTGAATGCTTGCAACTCGGAAACGAGTAAAGGTGTACATTCAAACTTAAGTTCAGAAAAAAACTGAGATCTAGTAAATATATTTCAAACAAAAGAGAAGCTCAAATATCTTAATTTAGTCAAAAGTTATGAAAGTAATAAGAAGTAGACGAAATTTCGGCTTAAAAAATGATTAAATTTTAATGCTAAATTTTCATTAAAATTTCGTCTATTTTTTATTTCTTCCGTACATTCTAAACCCAAAAGTTGAAAAACTGGAAGTAAAAAGATTAAAATCTGCATTTTAATTCTTATAAAACATTAAAACGCAAATTTTAATCCTTAAAGAGAATTATACATAGGTTTCAATCTTTAGACGATTTAATTGCATCCATTTCAACTTTTGTTAAAGATTAAAATGCACATTTTAATCTTTATAGAGTGGAAAAACCCAAATGGATTTCTGAAAAAATTAATTTTGTGTTTTTAAACTTTTCCTAAAAATTAAAATGCACATTTTAATCTTTGTAAAGTTGAAAAACTCAAATGGGTTTCCGAAAAGATTAATTTTGTGTTTTCAAACTTTTGTTAAAGATTAAAATAAAAATTTTAATCTTTGTAAAGTTGAAAAGCTCGACTACATTTGCGAAAAGATTAATTTTGTGTTTTCAATCTTTTGTTAAAGATTAAAATGCAGATTTTAATCTTTGTAAAGTTGAAAAGTTCGACTGGATTTGCGAAAAGATTAATTTTGTGTTTTTAAACTTTGGCTAAAGATTAAAATATACGTTTTATTTTTTGTAAGGTTGAAAAACTCAAATAGATGTCCGGAAAGATTAATTTTGTGATATCAAACTTTTGCTTAAGATTAAAATGCACGTTTTAATCTTTTGCTGTTGAAAAACGCAAATGGACTTCTGGAAAGATTAATTTTTTGACTTTAATCTTTTGTTAAATGTAAAAATGAACGTTTAAATTGTAGCACAATTTATCACTAAAAATACAAAACTGTCGGATAAAAGTTACACAGATGTACGGCAAAATTTATAATCTAGCAGGCTAATTTTTACTATGCTGGAGGGTGATTTTTGCTAGACAGCCAGTTTGTCGCAGGTTTACTATCTTTACAAGGTAAAAATTATTAGAAATTTTTCTCCGTGTATAAATTTCTAAAATTTTTCAATATTCTAAGTTTTTTTGCTATATTTATTTGAATAAAATTAATTTATTTTAAAATTTGTAGGAAAAGATTAAAAGAAGTGTTAAAAGACAAAAAAGTGAGTCTACGGTGAATAAAGTTGCTCTATGAGCAATAAAATGGGTCTACGCTGAATAAAATGAGTCTACGGAGAATAAAATGAGTCTACGGGGAATAAAGTAAGTCTACGGGGAATAAAGTAAGTCTACGGGGAATAAAATAAGTCTACGGGGAATAAAGTAATCAAAGTAATAAAATGCAATTTTACTCCCTCCGTAGTGGTCAATAAAGTGGACTTTTCAGATGGTTAGGGTGAAAAAGTCATTTATTTTAATCAATTTTAGATTAGATTCGAACGAAATTCACCAATCATTAAATTGTTGTTATTATTCTTGTCGAATAAAGTGGCCTTTTTGAGGATGATTTGAGTGCAAAATTTTATATGAACTTCGGGAGTAAAAGGCGGTTAAGCCTCGTTGAAGCTCTGGCAGAAACCTTCATCCCGGGAATAAACGCCTACTTTATTCCCTTGGTGCATAAATAACTATTACACCCGCTACATCACAACAGCGAGCGCAAAAGTGCTGCTTTAGTCCCTATTTTTAGGCCGCAAAAACGCGATTTGCGTGCATCTGTTACAAAAATAATTGTTTTCTTCAGTTCTTGTGAGTAAAGGATTAAACTTACTATTTTTACACTGTGCATACTAAATGAGTGAACTTGAAGTACGAAAAATGAATCGAGGCGAGAAATATTTTGTCTCTTGAATAATATGTCTATACTGGCCTATATGTACATATGTATATATAATATTCAATGCACAACGCCCAAGTCATTGGTACGGTGTAATTCTCGGAGTACCACCTGTTTGCATGAAATAATATTTTGTAATAAGGGAGTAAAGTGAGCTTTTTTAGACTAAGCGTGGATTTGCAATACGATTCGAACGCGAGTCAAAACGAGCTGAAGGCGAGATTTGCGAATCGAAGACCAATACTGCAACCACATGAGGTAACGTAGCCAGCTCACGTAGCGTTTGGTGCGCATCATATTTATGTGAGAAGTGCATGATTTTGAGTGCTTTTACCAACCACGACGCGGTTACTACTACTAATTACATAAGAATCACGGAATCGTGTATATACACTCATACAAATACGCCACTTACCTGCGCGCTTGTTCTCGCATGCACATACATAAATAATATTGGGCATTACTATTAATCGTGTTTCACTCACGATGTGTTATAATAGTATACGATACACGTGCACGGAGCAGATGAGAAGCAACTCTCATCTCTTTCGCTCACTTCTATCGTAATGTACTATTTGTACTTTTAAACAGCAGAATTAGAAAAACATGGACTTAAGTCGTTAGACAAACTGCATGTTTTGCTTAAATGTCTAAATTTCCGCAGATTGTATCCCAACTGCATGACAGTATATATATGCTTAAGTTACCAAATTATCAAAAAGGCTATTTTAAGAAACTATGACACAAGTCGTAATGCCTCACCACAGATATAATATTAGTAATTTTTGATACTAGGGTGAAAATCATCTTTCGCACGTGTATCGAATATTATTGTTTGATATCGTGATAACGCAGTAGGGCGTAAAATCGCATTTTACGCACACTGTATCAACAAATATATAAACACATGAATCTACATTATACCTCTATAGATATGCGGAACAAAAAGTAATTGTTCCGCTAGTTTACTTAATTTACTTTTTGTTCCGGAATGAATAAAAGACCAAATATGTTTTTGACATGCAGGTTTTACAACCCCGCGCTATAGGTCAGCAAACTCACCCGCAGACATAATCAATTCCTTATTTACTCCCTTAGTGGATAATGCACTATTAACTAGTAATTAATATCTTCCTCCATGATGATTATTCTGTTACTGAGATAGCTATGTAAGTTAACTATTAATTATATTGTTAATTAATTATATACGAATAATTAGATCTCAATTATACCGTATAGTTGTTAATAGCTTCAACATTTTTTTTTCATCTTCTCCATATAATATATTTTAATTATCCAACAATCATTAAATTTTTTATTGTAAATAACGTAATTTAGTTAATGATCGAATTTTAATTGTTAATTATAAAGAAGTTTATAATTAACAGATAAATATTAATTATTGTCAAATTGTCAAGTATTTAATAATTAAACAAATAATTATGAATTATTTGTTAATTGATATACCATTTTAATTAATTATTTACATCCCTGTACTAAATATTCAATGAGTAGTTCATCAATTTTGTATTTTTAGTGATAAATTGTGTTCATTTAAACGTTCATTTTTACATTTAACAAAAGATTAAAGTCAAAAAATTAATCTTTCCAGAAGTCCATTTGCGTTTTTCAACAGCAAAAGATTAAAACGTGCATTTTAATCTTAAGCAAAAATTTGATATCACAAAATTAATCTTTCCGGGCATCTATTTGAGTTTTTCAACCTTACAAAAATTAAAACGTATATTTTAATCTTTAGCCAAAGTTTAAAAACACAAAATTAATCTTTTCGCAAATCCAGTCGAACTTTTCAACTTTACAAAGATTAAAATCTGCATTTTAATCTTTAACAAAAGATTGAAAACACAAAATTAATCTTTTCGCAAATTTAGTCGAGCTTTTCAACTTTACAAAGATTAAAATCTGCATTTTAATCTTTAACAAAAGTTTGAAAACACAAAATTAATCTTTTCGGAAAACCATTTGAGTTTTTCATCTTTACAAAGATTAAAATGTGCATTTTAATTTTTAGGAAAAGTTTAAAAACACAAAATTAATCTTTTCAGAAATCCATTTGGGTTTTTCCACTCTATAAAGATTAATTGTGCATTTTAATCTTTAACAAAAGTTGAAATGGATGCAATTAAATCGTCTAAAGATTGAAACCTATGTATAATTCTCTTTAAGGATTAAAATTTGCGTTTTAATGTTTTATAAGAATTAAAATGCAGATTTTAATCTTTTTACTTCCAGTATTTCAACTTTTGGGTTTAGAGTGTAGCTTTCGACTAAATTAAGATATTTGAGCCTTTTTTTCAGAATATATCTACTCGATCTCAGTTTTCCTTTGAACTTAAGTTTGAATGTACACCTTCACTTGTTTACG
This sequence comes from Theocolax elegans, assembly GCA_026168455.1. Taxonomy (NCBI): domain Eukaryota; kingdom Metazoa; phylum Arthropoda; class Insecta; order Hymenoptera; family Cerocephalidae; genus Theocolax; species Theocolax elegans. The sequence goes on from CM047431.1 coordinate 9,808,748, forward strand.
AGTTTCAAGCAATCAAAGTTCTCAAGAGTATTTTTGGCGAGATTTTTCGTTATTTGCTTTTATCTATGGTAAGAAAGAGCATTAGATTCTATACCTTCGAGTTTATTCATATTTGTATAGTAAAAAAAAATCCTAGGATTTGGTAAAGATTCGTTTTCCACAGGGTTGGTCCTCTCCTAGTCAGTTCAATTATTCCTTTCTCAAACTTTTTCTTGACTTTCTGCTGGGCGAATTCAAAGACTTTGGGTGACATACGTCTTGGTTTGCGGTGTACTGGTCCTGCACCTGGCTCTACTTCGACATGATGCTCGATCATCGTAGTAATACACATCACCCAGTGGTGGTAATAAGCTCTTAAGTAGCTTCCTTACACTTTTTCGCCAGAGTGCTTCGCCAAGTTTAACTTTGCTGCTCCAATGTTGGAAAATGTCCACAGCGAGGATCATCAAGTGTTCCATGCTCTTGACTATTCTCAATTGGATATTACCGTCTAGGTCTTCAATTCCAAATAGAATATCTAGTAAACCTAGGACTTTCAGTGCTGATCAAAGAGTGTTTTGAAGTCCTCACCAAGTCTCACCGAAAATAGTTAACGGTTTTCGGAGTGCATTCCCGCAACTTAGTCTTCGGTGTGACCGTCAGCTAGAGCTGAAGTCGAACTTGTGCCTGTGGACGTTTTCGGAACTTCTCCCCCCCCCCCCCCCCTTGCCTTGGACTGTTCCAATCGATAACGATCTGGAACTCTCCAACAACCGACCAAATGAGACTGCAGACCTACGCTCACTTGACATACCATGAAATTTTAGATTTATTTGGATCAAAATCTTTCAATTCTGATAGTTGTAAATAAATGTAACTTAAATAACGAAAATATATTTATTTATAACTATATATTTATTTTAAATTTATTTTAACAATTTAGACCTCATTTAATTGAATTACATCTTAGACAAAATTTAAACAATATCGTTTAATAACAACTTTTATAAGTGACTATTATAAATATGCGAAAATATCCGAAAAAACTTCAGGTATTCGCTCACTCTCAGTTAAATATACATTTATAAAATTATGCGATTTTGTTCCCTTTATATATAAATTTGTAGATTAAATACAAATATTATTTAAATAAGTATTAACGAAAGTATATTATGCTAATAAATTATATTATATTTAGACAAGTAAATTTTGCTAAAACATTTAAGCAATTTAAATAATTTATTTTAAAGGTGTTTACGCTAGTTTTTCCGAATCAATCAAACTTAACGAGATGTCAGACTCAAGTTACAGGGATCTATACCTTTCAATATAAGAATTATGTGTAAAATAAAGCAAAAGCGAGGGCAGGGCGTTTCGATTTTGTAGGAAAAATAAATTTTTTAATAATAATCGATTAAAAATTTTTCGGTCGGTAATTATTGGTCTCAAAAGGCATGCATTTTCAACGCAAAAATCAGAAATAAATTACAAATTAAAAATCTGAAAAAATTTGAGTATGCTGTTTAAAACATGCCTAAGAGCATGACGTTCAGGATTTTTTCAAAAATTTATTCATTTGTTTATAAAACATATTAAATATGACCATTTTCTGAGTCCGACATCCCCTTAAATTAAGCGAGGCATTGACTGCTCTTTGTCCATTATATTTAGTGGAATTTCGCAGAATAGGCCTTAATTAAATAAAATTTATAAGCGTTTCGTCCTCGGTTTTCAGTTTGAACTCCTCGGTAAGGAACTGGGGATCTTATCTCAGACACCTATCGCATGATGTGCTGTGACTCCAGCAAGAAGTTATGCGACTATATATAAAAGAAGATTATTTAACTATGCTTGCTAGAGAGATTGTCATCTTCTGAAAGAACTGAAGTAAAAATATAAAAAATACTTTTATTTCAGGTTCATACAATAGCACTGGATTATTTTCCTACGAAAACAATTATTTCTAATACTAAACAATAAAAAAACAATATTAATATAATACATAATTTATAATTAATGATACTTTTAAAAATCACAAAATATAATTATTACTCATTTTTTAAAATTTTAATTTTTCTTCAAATATATTTACGTAACAATACGAATGACAAAGTTTAAACGAAATCACTGATGCATAAGTTGTTTAAAAAGAAGAATGCCTAGCAGAAAAAAATATACTATGTTTAAAATAAAGTAATGACTAATTGATAAACTACTCTTAACTACAGAAACAAAAATTTAGTATCTATAAAGTCAAATAATTACGATTTTCAGCTGTTTTTCTCAATGTTAATAATTTTTGAAAATTCGCGTAATCCGTACTATATGTAATTGTTCGTCTAACTCTTACACTAATCATTAGAAAATGTGCAGTAATATGTAGTAGACATGCTAGTTTCTGATTGTGCTGACTGTTGTCCCAATTTGAATGGTTCGAAAACTTAAAAAATATAGTTTGTGACATGGCAGTTCTAACTGCATGTCACATACTTAGTTTATATTTATATTATATATTAAATATTCCAAGGCCCCGTAGCTTATAGGAATTAATTATAAAACTCACTCGGAATCCAGATAGGCTAGATCGTGAGGAAGGAGTACGCACTCCAGTAAAAGATACGCATACGCACACAAGCACACAATCACTGTCCCTGTAAAATTCCTGTACAATAATTATCCAGTTGTTGAAGTCGAATCCTGGAGTAGTTGAGTGAGGTCCTGTTATAAATCCTGTCCCTTATGTCCTGGAGAAGGTGATCGTAGAAGGTAGCAGTTGAGGTAGAACAGATATCATTGGACAGCATCGACAGCAAGTAAACATCCAGCATCCTCCAAGAAGTAATGGTCCTTCGTTGGTGCAAAACCTCCTTCGAGTACCTGCAACAGTATTAAATAAATCATACTGAATATAAAATTAGAGTTGAGGAAAGCAGTAGGTTGTCAAAACCTAGTTGCAGGTAAGGAGAAGGAGAGGTGAGTTGAGGTTAGGATATTACTTCCACGAGAGATTAAATTTAAAGGAAGAAACGACGCTATTTATACATTACCTCGGACAATCTAGCTAGATATTGACTTCATGACTTCAGAGTAAAACAGGCATCTCCGGAACCTGGTGAGGAAGAAGTAGCTGAGGAAATCTCCAATACAGTGTTGACGTCGTCGTTTCCGCATGCCGCACCTGAAACATATAAACAAACTCGGACGAACTAACAATAATACAGGTTATTGTATGGAACGAGAGTATTTTACCGTTTATTGACGTTGTTCCTGTAGATGAGACTCCGGGTTGTTAGTATCCAGCAGTTGAGACGGTGCACGGGGACGGAGATGTTCACTGCACATAAACAATACACGCACGTCGGATCGGCCGAGTCAAGCGAACGAGAGCCAACTGTTGCGCGTGGCGCATGTGCGCGGACTCGCTGATCGGTACATCACGACGAACTCGGTGATTCCGAGTCGGGCCGTCGAACGAGACGTTAACTTTAACTTTTACCGAGAGTGATTACCTTTTTATTAATTGTTTCCTTTTGAGTATCTGCAGGTGAGAATTCCTGCCTCAATTCCCTGTTTTCCAGCTTCCCGAGTAAGCTGTGATTTGTGCGTGCGTGTGCGGTAATCGCGTGTGCTAAATATATAAATTTTGCCGCGTGAACGTGGCTGGCGACCGTGACTAGTTTGTTCGTTATTTACTGTATTGTTATTATTTTATTAATATTAAAGTTCTAGCTCGAATAAAAGTGTTGTTATATTATTGTATGAGAGCCGTTAACCCTGATCCCCAGTGAACGTGTTTTAAGTTTTACTCCAAATATATCACGTAACAATACGAACTACATAATTTAAACTAAATTAGTAATATAGCGATTATTTATTCTCCTTGTAAGCTTTGATAATATTTATTGACTGCATTATATAAATAATAACCTAAACCAATAATAACCCTAAGAAATCGAGCAGAACTTGTTTTGGGTTATAATATTATAATATTAGTATTAATACAATTATAGTATAACTGTCACTTCTTGTAGACGATGTCCAGGTCTTCGACGTGACTTTCAAGTCATCGGGGCATTATCTACCAGAAGGAACATTACCATGATTTAGAAAAACTGTCACTTCTTGTAGACAACGTCCAGGTTATCGATACATCATCTACTGGAAGGAACATTACTATAATTTAAAAAAAGAAATTTCATTTCCTTTAGGCGATGTGTAGGTCGTCGATAAAAATTGTTGCATGTAAAATAGTCAGCTACATGTAAATTACATGTATCTTGTGACCCAAATCCACATCTTAAATACATCATTCACGATGTAGTTTTTATGTGATTGAAATTTATGAGATTGGCATATAATTTATCATTTCACGAAGTTTAGTGTATGTACTTGGTGTACATGAAGTGTAGATAATGTGTATATAAGATGCACCTATCATGTGACTACCTAAAAATGTATGCAAAGTAATTCTTAAAGAGGAAAACAATAGTTTATTTTATTTTGCTTTTTAACGATATAAACTTATTTTTTTATATTTATTATATTAAGGAAATAATATTATAAATATCAAATAATACAATAATAATATTTTTAAATGTAGAGTAAATGTAGTAAATACGTATAAATACCCAGACTTAATTTAATTTATTTATCTGTTTTTAAAAATATACAAGACTTACATCGTCAAACGAAAATATAACATCTTTGTTACACTTTCATCTTACTCGATAATTGATAATAAATATAATTATTCTTTTTCTTTCGTTTTTACAGGTAACATGTATATATTATTATTAGTAAATACATTAAAACAGACAGCATTAATATTATCAATATTTATGGCTTCATAATTTTACACAAAAAAAAGGTTGGTACAAAAGTGTTTGTCAATGAGCAAAAGAATTCCGGCTCTTTATCACACACACTCACAATCGCGAAAACATTACAATTATTACAAAATTGTTGACAACTGGAATGCCTAATGAAAGTTTGAATCAAACCTACTTTTTCTTCATTATTTTGTACATATATACAACATGATGAATTAGTTTTCTTTTTGTTAGAACAAATTTCAGCTTCATAATATATACTATGTTTTAAAAGCTTAATGGACTGTAAACATTTCTCTTTGTTTACGTTAGAAGGTAATGCATCTTCTATAATAATTTTAAGCCTAGTTATTACGCCAACTGCAAAAATATTCTCTTTTATAGCGGTTAGGTTACGCTGATGTACACAGGATTTAAATATTTTTTTCTTAAATTAATAAGATTCATGTAATTAGAGACTGCAGAAAACATTTGTAAAGGAGCGTACCTTGACCCATGATCAAAACTTTTTAAAATCACGAAATAAAATGAATTTATCGTTCGGTGATATATATATGTGTAAATTATATAATATCGGTCATTCCGAACTAAATGCTTTATTTTAGAATAAAGCAGGCCTATCGTACTCTTTGTCCACTAAGGTTGGTGGAATTTCCCAGAGCACGGCCTTTTAAAATAATTAAAGGCGTTTCGTCCTCGATCTCCAGTTTGGACTCCTCAGTAAGGAACTGGAGATCTTACCTTAGACGCCTGTCGCAAGATGAACCGCGACGCCAGCTAGATGTTCTGCGGGTATATATATAGAAAAGAGACGACGATCTCTCCAGCGAGTGTAGAGAGATAGTCGTCTCCATCTGGTGGTGGGAAAAACCACCAGCTGGAGTGCGACGTATTAGACCAAGTCGCAAGTTATTTGAAATAAAATGAATTTATCGAACGGTATGTATATGTGTAAATTATATAATATCGGTCTCTCCGAACTAAATGCTTTATTTTAGAATAAAGCAGGCCTATCGTACTCTTTGTCCACTATGGTTGGTGGAATTTCCCAGAGCACGGCCTTTTAAAAAATCCTCGAGAGGAATTTATGTAAAATTTATGTAATTTGTAGAAACTCACATTATTTTAGAACAACATCGACTGCAATAGTACATTATGCACCAAGAACGCAACAAGTCACGCAGAAGCTCGCTACGCTCGGTGGCCAGAACTCAGACTCGCCGCGAATGATACATTGCGTCCGCGGTAGCATATATTATTTTTTGTCCGAAGGTTGTTAAATTAAATTTTGTTCAAAGGTTATTAAAAAATTTAATTTTGATTTAAATTTTTAACTTCTTGGATATTGAGATCTTGGAATACTCTGTATATACGAAGCGAATGTTGTGATAGGTAGGAAGGATGGCAAAGCGAGAAAAAAGTTTGTACGAATAAACAGTGATATAATTTTTTTTTATTTTGAGTATAATAGAACAAGTATTTTTGATGATTACCTGCAAGTCGATCAACGTTGTTAATATTCAAATCTTCACTGAAACCTACCCAATCTAAATTGATAGGAAATTCAACTTCCGTTTGTGCATTGGATTCTGTGTTTGTAAAATTTCAATTGGTGTTAGCTACAGCTGGTGCGATTACTTTTCTGCTGGTTGGCGGATGTGCTATTAAAGCTCCAAGAATAAGTCCATTAAAAATCATTTCTCTATTGCTTATTGAATTTTGAATATAGCCTTGTGATATCGCATCTGACTGCCATCTTCCTACCTGCTTAACCATTCGCATAGTTGCACCAGACTCAGAAAGAATAGTTGCTCCCGTTCTGCGAAAGCAGTGACCGATATACCTAAATGGATTTTCCAAATTCAAGTAGGTAGCAATTTTATTCGGAATTTTGCCTATTGTTAGTCTGCCAATATCTTGTCTAGCGCATTTTCCCTTTTCATACCGAATAAAAAATCTGTCGCTAGAATAATCTTTTGGTCTCAAGGACATGTAACACTTAACTTTATCATAAAAAAGGCTTCCTATAATAAGATGGCCAGGCTTGTCTTTCTTATTTTCTGCGATTGTCACAAGAAGCTTAGTATCAAGATCTTCTACGTCTGTTACTTTGATATTACCCGTTTCCTCACAGCGAAGTGCACCGCAAACTCCAAAACCAAGAATAACCTATAAACATTAAATGTAAATAAATGCAAAAAATATGTAAATAATTAAATGTATTAATAATTAATTGTAAATAGATTTTATAATTATAATTAAATGCAAATAAATTATATGTTAAAACTTTAATGTAAAAAATATGTGAATAATTATTACCTTCATAGCCAAGTATATATGATCTGGCGCTTCTAACACGAAATTCATAATTTGGTCCCATTTTAGAACATAAGCTTTCCTAGGTTTGTAACCTTTCGCTTTATTCTTTATTAAGCTTTTCAAATTCAAAAAAATGACTAAATGTATACACTGTCGTTTGTACTCAACGTTTTTCGGAGCATGCTTTTTATACCCCAAAGAGTGGGTGGTTTTAATTTTTCTTTTAACGAATTAAAATAAGTATTGTGTTAACACCTTTTTTTATATGTAACTTATATTCCATAATAGTTTTCTGCAATTGAAAGTACTGAAATCAAAAACACCTTTCAAGAAGATGTCAAAACCCGCAAGTATAGTGTTATTCTAATCAAACATTGAAAATTGTTATCTGATAAATAAATTCTTCAATTCAATCTGACATTGTTATCTAATAAATAAATAAAGTTAATTCTTACTCCCTTATTTTATCTATTTCTTTGAATTTTAATTAAACGTTTTTTTAAATATTACGAAAATTTCATATAAAAAATTTCTGCAATTGAAAGAACTGGAATCAAACTGAAATCGACAAGTATTTTGAAACGTATCATAAATTTATATTTTAAATAAACATTTTTATATATATTACTTAAACTTCGTAAAAAGTATCTGCAATTGAAAGCACTGAAATCAAACTGTAATCGACAAGTATTTTGAATTATGCAAAAATTTCTACCAATCTGAATATAGATTTTTTTTTATGAAAAGTATCTTGCACTATTATTTTTCATTTCTTGTCTTGCAGTAATAAATAAATAATATTCTAATGATATTAATTTGTTCAAAATTAATTTCTGCAATACTAATAAAATGGACATTTCTTTTTTATTCTTTTAAATAATAAAATAATACTTACACCACTTGCAGTAATTTTTGCATGGTTCAAAATACTTGTCGATTACAGTTTGATTTCAGTGCTTTTAATTGCAGAAACTTTTTACGAAGTTTAAGTTATATATATATAAAAATGTTTATTTAAAATATAAATTTATTGTACGATTCAAAATACTTGTCGATTTCAATTTGATTTCAGTTCTTTCAATTGCACAAATTTTTTATATGAAATTTTCGTAATATTTAAAAAAATGTTTAATTAAAATTCAAAGAAATAGATAAAATAAGGGAGTTAGAATTAAAATTATTTATTCATTAGATAACAATGTCAGATTGAATTGCAGAATTTATTTATCAGATAAAAATTTTCAATGCTCGATTAGAATAACACTATATTTGCGGGTTTTGACACCTTCTTGAAAGGTGTTTTTGATTTCAGTACTTTCAATTGCAGAAAACTATTATGGAATATAAGTTACATATAAAAAAGGTGTTAACACAATACTTGCGGGTTTTGACACCTTCTTGGAATTAAAACTTAAAAATGTCTTAGCAATGAATATCTTAATGTGTTAGCAATATACCCATAATTTTCCAGATTTTTCAATTGATTATTTAAAATTACAATTTTGCGTTGAAAGTTTATCACTTATTTACTAATAATTAGCGTCTAAAAATTGTTTACTCACTTATTATTTAAAAAATTATTATTTCTTTAAAAATCAAAACGCTATGCCCTTGCTTTTGTTTTAAGCTACCTGTATGAATTTTTTAAGATTTTTAATTTAATATACTGTCACGTCCAGACTTGCACCAATTACTATAAAAAAATATTACAAGAAGGCAAATGGTTAATAAACCATTCGCGTTCCTTTCGCTCTTGTTTGACTAGGACTAGCCTTACGTCTCCGGGAGTAGCGAGCGAAGTTATTTTGAGAGTAGAGATGCAGGATATAATGAGAGATAAATAAAATAATATATGTTTTATTTCGTATTAATCATGCATTATTTATTTAAATATAATATGCTGTTTTCCCTTAAATGAACAAGTGTGACTAAATTATTACAGCTTTTTAATGAGCAAAAACACATAAAATTACACTATTTTATTGACAATTGCATAAATTTATTTAAGTCAAATAAAGATCTTAATTTTGATTAAATAAACAAGTGTGCGGCGAACACGTTAGCACATTACAGAATAAAATATTCGCAAGGTTATTTTATTATAAACATTATTAATCAATAATTGAAATAGGAATCATTATAAATAAATGCAGATAAAATAAAAAAACGGTTGTCGTTTAAAACATGAATTATAGTTAATAAATTGCAATTCAAACCGTGAATATTTCAAATCAAATGCAATGTAACGAATAATTATTATAAATAAATTGTAATAAATAATAATAATTGTTTTAAAAGAAAACGGTTGGTTCAGCAATCGAAATAACATAAAATATCAGGTTGCCTTTACGAATAATACAAGCGTATAGATGGCCGAAAAGAATATACCTTAAGTACCCAAATATGGAGATATATATATGTATATATATATATGTGTGTGAAAGAAAGGACGGGAAGTCAGTGTGTGAGTGTGGACGCGGTTCGCGGGACACTCGCCGCGGCACAGGGCCGCTTTTCAACACCGCAGCCGACGTCGGTCCTCCGTTGCCCAGGAGGACAAAGGGACACGGATCGGCTGGGCCATCCACGGGGCGCATCCCGGTAAATCTTGTTATATTACCGCGAGTTCCCCCCTTACCCCGAGTGTATGTGTGTGTACATCGGGAGTGTATTCGGGTACGCCGGAATCCGAATAGCGGAGATTGGGGTCAAGTCAACCGCAGGCGAGGATCTCGATCCGGTTGACTCCCGATACTTCCGCCCGCGCGAAAGATCATTGTCGCGGCACGAGGCCTGGATGGCCAATTGTTAATACATTGAATAAATGTTTTATTCTTTTTATTTTAATTGAGTGTGTTTATTTTATTCTCCCCGCTCCCGCCGACGTTTATTAATTTAAAACAATCGTGTCGAGGCAAGGAGGATCGCCCGAATCCTCCACACCGTTCGTCCCAGCGAACTCGTGTTCCTGGCGACAGCCCGCAGTTTGCGATAAATAATTAATTGTGTGCGCGGTATTGGGTAACGCGGCCCAACGGTTAATATTAATTATATAAATTAATTAATTTGATCGTGTATGCGAATACCACGTCACAAGGTATGTCTATAAATTATTTGATCAAATAAAAACAGTAGCTATTTGTAACCTTAAATTTCTTAAACCTTTTGTAAACGTATTTAACTAAATTTGTTTATTTAATAAAAATTGATTAATTGTACATATGTAATAATCTATACATAGTTAATTTCTAATTTCATTTTTTATACCTTCCAGTCAACGAAGATTCGATTAAATTATTGAAAAATATATAATTTTGTATGGAACAAGCGTACGCTATGAAGCAGAAATCAAGTTCTATCAATTACATTGATTCAAGGAGTCAGTCCCATGAAAAAGTAACTGCTATACACAAATCGTGTGAAACTTTAGAAAAGGTATACGTATTATTGATTATGATTAATTATTGTTATCTAAAATCTGAATAAACTCTACACAAAACATTGAATTTCAATGCTGCTTTGAAATAAGTAAATTAAAATTTGTCCTAACGTGTATGTTTTGCTAAACTCAATTAATAATTTAAAATAATTTGTTATACTAGTCAGTTAAAACCATTAACATTTTTTATTTATAGGTTGAATTGCTTCAAGGTACTGGTGCATTTTTATCGGAAAACAACTTCTTTTTACTTAAATCTATAAATAGAACGCAGTCAAAGGAGATGACTCGGTTTCTGCTAAAAAGTATACTTGGCGAAGAAAACTTGATGAAAATGACGCTAAGTGGAAAGGGAAAAAATTACTAAAAAGTGCCAGTACCAAAAGATGTTTTAGTGACAATTGAAAGTAATAATTTATATAATGCTTTATTTTGTATTTTACAAATTAATTAATTATGCAATTCCTATTCTAGGATACGTCCAATTAAAGAAAAGCAAGTCAGTAAAATTCTCGGCAGCAGATTACAGAACTTGTAGAACAACTTTTTGTAACACATTTGAGAAATTTCTGTATTATTGGATATGGAGAAATTAATTTTGCACAAATGCATATCATTATAAATATTATATTGTTTATTTATTGCTGTAAAACATAACAGGGCTAAAAATTATAAAGTAAATTTTAGGTAGTATACTTTTCTGAAAAAAGCGTTATTATTCAACTGAAATACTTTCCGATTCGATTTTGATTTGAGTATTTTCTAGTGCAATAACTTTTTTTAAAGTAAGATTAAAATTGCAAAAGTGTGATTGGAGTTACACAATACTTGCAAAGTTTTACACCTTTAAGGTTGTATTATGTGTTACATAATATTGCAGGTCACAATCAAATAATCAAATGAAATAAGATAAATAATGTAGGGCAAAAATATTAATGTACACTGTAATTGAAAATTTAATGCTTTATTAGAAAGTGTATTTTACAATGTTCCCTAACAAATAGTCTCCAATGCGGAAAGGTAACGTTATACATTAAATAATGAATAAACAAATTATTGACGTGAAAGTATAATAATAATTCAACATATACTTGATAAATATAAAACACTAATCTTCTATGAGATGTTAATTACTTCCAGACTGACTTCAATCTTTTATTATTGCACTAACTTACTTAATGCATTTGATAGTTAAATAATTATAAGAAGATTCTGATCATCCAAAACCTATACTTACCAAAATATGTACACCTTTGTAAAGATTTTTCATAAAAATAAAAATTATTAATGTGTTTAGAAATAGATTTTTTAAGTCGGAAATAACTAGCTTTTAGTTATTAAATACATTTTATATAGTAATAAATATATTGAATATAATTTAAAATTGTGATCACATATAGAAAATACTTGACTATTTATTATAATTTCAGCACTTCTATTGATGCTAATTAGTTATTTATTAGTAATTTAGATTTTTAATAAATAAACAAAAAAATAACAGTGTTATTTTCGTGTTTTAAAAATATACGGAGGATTGTTTTTTATTTCATAGTAAAAATTGTTTACTGCTATTAACAAATATAACATTGTATTATTTACTTAATGCAGTAACTGATAAATTTAAAAAGAGGAGAAATGTACATAATTTTGTTTACGTATCAATTACATTTTTTTATGTACTCATTCTTGAAGATCTCGCTTGCAAAAAATTTAAAAATTCTTATTATTATTATTATTATCATTTTTTTTTTTTTTTGGAGTCTGTGGTAATGACATTTTACGCACAACCGGCAAACTATCCACCCCCTCGCAAGAGCAGACAGTCCACCGAGTGTGAGACTCAGTAGGAGCAAACTACTAATACCCACTAAACCCACATATCTCTGTTCGCACCGACACCAGCCCGGAACTGTTATTCACATTACTTCAGACTGGGCGGCTGTCCTTGCGTGTCTAAAAAACACATTCATTCTTTTACTCGTTCATTCTCGAATCACATTCGCTCAATCTGTCAGACATCCATCTGCTTTTTTGCTCCGCAATACATTCGTAACGTAATTTGCGATCAGGCGCCAGTTGTCCGCGTTCGTCGTCATAAGTCTCGTCATGTTTTCCGGCGTGATCGCTTCTATGTCCATTTCAAGTCGTTGACGTTGATCTGCCCATCGCCTACAGGCGAAGAACGTATGATCAGCGTCATCGTAGACCCATCCGCAGTACTTACATTCAGGTGAAGCAAGTCTGCCCATCTTGTGTAGATAGCCGCGGAAGTATCCGTGTCCAGAGAAAAATTGGGTGAGATAGAAGTCTACCTCACCGTGCTTTCTCCCCTTCCACGGGGCAACCGCAGGGATAAGTCTACGTGTCCATCGCGCCTGTTGGGTATTTGTCCACCGTGTTTGTCAGAGTTCCATTGCAGTCCAGTTAAAAAAAAAAAAAAAAAAAAAAAAAAAAAAAAAAAAAAAATTAGAATTTTGTATTAATGTATGGAATCAGTAAAAAACTACTTCGAATAGAGTATAGCTACATTGTTAGACCTGAATTTCAATCAGTACCAGAGCTGTAGCCAATCAAAAAATCGAATTTTTTGAAAAAAATGACTTTGACCATTTATATCACTTAATAACTCAAAATCTAACATTTTTTACTTATATACGTTAAATTTGAAATAGTTTGTAATTTCATGAAGAATCTGTTGAAATATTTAATTTATATTACTTGATTAAACATTGAATATAGTTATAATTAATAAAAACTTTTATAAGAAAAAGGGTTGTATGATCAAAAATATTTTTTCCATCCAAAAATCTAATTTATCGATGATTGATTACCTTCAAAATGTTTTTGGGCAAATTTCTTAAAAAAAAAAAAAACAAAAACAGAGCAAATGCATTTTATGAAGAAAACAGAGTAACCGTATACTTGCATTCAAACAATATGGCACTATCAGTCCTCAATAATACTAAAATATACTGTTTATTGTTAGTCACTGATACTTTTCAATCTTTAAGCTGCTTACAAACACAAAACAGTAGGTATAAGCAGTTATACCTGTTATATAATTGGATTATTGGAATTATAAAAAGTTTCAGGTATTTATCACAATTATAATCAAATATAATCAAATTTGTACACTCAGATAAAAATTAAAAAAATAAGAATAAGGAAATTATAATATACCTTAACCTACCTAAAAGACACAGAGTAATTTGTATATGAAGATTTCATCGCAAGTTGATTTAAATCGTCTCTTCTTTCTTTCTTAAAGAAAATATTCCTTTAAGGTCAATAGTAACTACTGCTGGATCATCAACTGAATTATTATCTAAACAATTATATAAGGTCCTCTCAAATTGTATAAAAACACTACAATCCCATGTAAAGAATAGTTTCGAGTTTATTCAAAGAATTGAAGACGTAAATATACGTAAGTTGCTACCTCGGAGTCCGGTTATAAATGTATTACCTCGGAGTTCGGTTATAAAAGGTGCTATCCCGTAGTTCGGTTATAAAAGGTGTTAACTCAGGAGCGAAATTTTAATCTTCGGTTTTAAGTTGGTACTACTGCCGGTATTCGCTCAGCAATCAAATTAACAAATGGTTTTTGGTTTGTTTATAAAAGATTATGTTTATTTAACTATTACTTGACGTTCTTCATTTGTATTCATGCGGGATTTAACAATATATCGTGTAACTTAATATTGATTAGGATAATGCACATAATAATTTTAATTTAAACAATATAGATGAAATATATAGTAAAAAAATTTATCTAGCAATATTCTTGCAAAAGTCTAACCAGGCCAAGTCTATCTGAAGTCTGGCAACGGACACTGCTAAACTGTTAATTTTATTATCAATATAAGACTTGGAAAAGCCCTAGTTTTTTTCCAAGACTCCATAATTTTCTTTTCCAATTATAAGACAAAGTCAAGATTTTTTATAAATCGGTTTTTAGACTTCTTTACAAATTTAGACTTATTCATAGACTTGAACAATATTTCTTTAAAGATTTAGGTCCATTTGACAAACCTGATGAATAAACCTAAATTTTTTCATCAGTTTTTAAAGATTTTAATACTGTTAAATATTAAATACAAGTTTTACAATCTGTTACATTTATTGAAATTAATAGGTACGACAATCGCAATAATCTAATTCAATAAACTTAATAAAGCCATTTTTAAGGATTTTTATTTAAGGGGATGCCGGAGCCATAGCCTCCGTTGATAGCTCGATCTCGAGGCTCCGAACGGCGCTGTAGTGAGGCGTCGATTTCGACGATAAACGTACTTCAAACATAAATTATAAATTTTACAGCTACATAGAGCTGTTCAATTTCCCCCCTAGCTATGACTAAAACTAAGGTAATTGTAATATTACTCTTGGCAGAAAATGTTTATTTTTTTAAAGAAATGTGTATTACGTCTGGTATCCGTTGAGCCTATATTTGCCGTAATTTGTATTACACATTTCTTTAATAAAATAAACATTTGCTGCCAAGAGTACTATTACAATTTTCTTAGTTTTAATCATTGCTAGGGAGAAAGTATCTTTCAACAGCTCTATGTAGCTGTAAAATTTATAATTTATGTTTGAAGTACGTTTATTGTCGAAATGGACACTTGACTATAGCGCCATTCGGAGCCTCGAGATCGAGCGGCTATCAACGGAGGCTATTGCTCCGACATCCCCTTAAGGATTTTTTCTAGATAGATTTTATTGTATCTGTAATTGTATCTGTATTGTATATGTAATGGCTGTGTCAATTTTTCGAAATTGGCATTTTCTATTCTAGGGTGATTGGTTACAGAACTAATGTCTATTTAATTATTTTTTAACTTTTTTCGACGTGCTCATTTTCAACACTACGTTAATCTACCTGTTAACCTTTTGGCTGCGGGAAAATTTTAGTACTAAACGACCTTTTATAAAATGCAAAATGTATACATGAGATCATTGGATATTTCAGGTAGAGTCCCCACCCTGACTGCTGGTCGATAAATCGACCACCCCCCGCAGGCAACGTAAAGTACGATGTAAAATTTTTTCTCATTTTCCAGGAAAACTCTACAGGGTATTTCTATGTAATTTCTCGCGCTGAACATGAAAAAAACAGTAAAATCTATTTTTCAAGGTCAAATTTTTTTTTTGCATAGATAGGATTTTTTGAAGATTTTCGTACATAGTGTCACGGACTGAATAAAAAAAAAATTCTGAAAAATATAGCTAAGGTATCATGGATCTTAAAAATTTACATTCAAGGTCGCATTCACTTCTAAAACAAGTGCAACAAACATCATGCAGCATAATCCAGGATCAACGGCGTGGACGTGGCGAAAAGGTGATCCCATTGGGGTGCTTGATTTTCGTGAGTCCCCTTGCCTCGCACGTTTCGGGGTGCTTGATTTCCGTGAGTCCCCTTGCCTCTCACATAGGAATGATTGGCTCTACGGTAATGTCTCTTTTGTGTGGTACTCTTCAAAGCATGGTGCTGCGCATAGAGGAGTTTCACAACTAGGGCAAATGTATGTCGTTCTACGTGGAGTCTTACGCAAAGAGCACAAGTGGCATGTTCGACTTGTACCTTGCCCCGAGAAATGGCGGCCAACTAATCGAATGGGAGAATCATTGTAAGGAGAGATGTTTACAGAAGGATCAAGTTTCAGTAATGATCTAGCAACCTGTAATCTAAATAAAGGAAATGATATAGCTTTCACGTTTCTCATTTTATACAACGCATGAGCATTGGATAGACAAAGATCAATAAGATGAAAAAAAAGCTTTCGATACCATTTCATTGTTTTTCGCACTGTTTCTGTTATAGATAATTGTCTATCAACATTATCAATACTACCCATATTTTGATTATAATCTTGGACACACCTTGGCTTTATAATATCTTTATTTGTTAAGTAACATTTTTTTCCAGTTGCACATAATTCAAGTTCGTGCACAGTTGTAAGCATACGAACGCTACGTTTATCTTCCCACCTCACTGCCATCCACACATCGTTGTGAGAGACTTGTACTTCACCTCGAACTAACTTGCTTTCAAGCTTTGGCATTCCCTTTCTATTTGCTTTTACTGTACCACACATACCTGTATCACGATCGTGTAAAAATTCTGCAAAAGTGGGAGATGTATACCAATTGTCTATGTATACAACATGACCCTTATAAAAATAAGATTGTAAAAAGTGAGCTACAATATCGCCAGTAACACCCAAATCAAACTTTTGATAATCAGTGTCTGCGCCAGTATAAACAATAAAACCCAACACGAATCCCGTCTCGCAGTCTACAATCATGAATAGCTTGATGCCAAAGCGATTTCTCTTCAAAGGAATGTACTGCTTGAATCGAAGCCTACCTTCCCATAATAATAGACTTTCATCTATGCATAGATTTTTTCCTGGAGTAAGAACTGCTGAAAATTTGCTTTGCACGTGCTCTATTACTGGCTTTATTTTCACTAAAGGATGATTTTCGATTTCTTCATTATTATGAAAATGTAAACATCGTAGGATGTGAATATATCTATCGCGAGACATTCTTTGGCCAAAAATTGGAGTGTGTAGCAAAAGATCTGTGGACCAATAACTTTGTAAATCGCCTTTACAGACAAGACCCATTAGAATCGAAAGGCCTACAAAAGTTTCCAATTCTGTTTTTGTGACAGGGGACCAAGCTTTCATGTGGGAAGAACGAGTTATGGGATTTTGAATTACGTAACGATTGGTTTCCTCTACAAATTTTTTGAGCAAAGAAGAATCACAAATGTAATTGAAATAATCAATTGGTGTATTTCCTGAAAAAGAGATATTCGAATTTATTTCGGAGCTACCTTGAAAATCTTTGATTGATGGATAAAAATACGCGTCCTCAGACAATTCAGTTTCCTTATAAGAAAAGTCTTCAAATTGACTTCCCCGATGTCTTCATTTTCTGGTCCATACTCGCCACTACTCCAAGCTTCATGTTCAGCTATTTTATAGAAGATAGAATATTACACTATTCAATAGTGTAATATTCAAAAAGTGAAATTAGTAAAAATTATATACTGTGCAAATCCTGGAGACTAATAAGTTATGCATGAGAAGTACCAATCTGCATCGTATTATAAATTTATAAATATGAATGATTAAAAAATAAACTAATTTTTTGAGATTAAAATATTTTTGAAGATTAGACGAATTTCTGCAATAAGTGATGACATTTATTTCGTACCCAGTTGACGAACAACAAAGATATACCAACTCCCAGACCGAAATAGTAAAGAACAGATTTTGTGTTTACGTCATTGATTTTAGATCAGGCTGAAAATGAATGCCGCAGCATTTTATGTAATCTTCAAAAATATGGTTGAAGCTCGATATTTCATTTTGGAAACTAAAATTTCATCGCGATAGACATTTTCATGAACAAAGATAATTTTAGAATTTTTTTACTTTTTTTCCCGTTTTGTCCTCATCAATAACGCTAAAAAGCTAGATCGAACTTTCGCTTATGCAAATAAAGTACAATATGAGCTTGACTGTAAATTTTCAAGGTTAAGGATACCGCAGTGATTTTTTAAAGTACTTTTTATAAACAGTATATAAAATTGCGAAAGAATTCACTCTAAAATTCTCACTTCTACTAGGTATGAAATTTGACCTTCAAATACCTATTTCAAGGTAAATAATATTTTGAGGAGTTATAAAACTATTTTATATACATTCAAAACATCAAAATTGATCTAAAAACATTAAACATGTCCTGTATTTTAAGTGGTCGATATATCGACCACCCCCGCAGTCAAAAGGTTAAGTTTCAGACGAGGAAATTTTCTATACCTTGATAGTTAAATTTAAAGGATTGACCCGGATTTTCGAACATTATTGTCAGTTTTCCCTATGCAACTTTTTTATTTTCAAACTTACATTAATCTACCTTTCAACAATCGAAAGATTAGGCCCAGAGTTACAACTTTCGTTTTCATGCAAATTTTTTGTATGTCGATATTTAAGTGTGTTTTTGGCGTTTCAAAGTTTTTATGCAGATTTTTCAACTTTTTTTACCTTTTCCTTTATTTTACTTAATTCTTCAGATTTGAATTTTAATTAAATAATCATCAGTTTGATTTTTAGAAATTTTACTATAATTTTACATTTTTTTGGTTTTTACGGTTTTTGCATTATTGCATGTCTAACAAAATTTCTGGTTTAAAAGTAACAAATAAAAAAAGTGTATTCGATTGAAATGGAGCATCTTATATCTACTAGCAGCAGCTACCTTGCGTGGTAGATGCTTAATTTTAATCGAATGCGATTTTTTTATTTCTTGATTTTAGGCGTGAAATTTCGCGTAGATCTGGTCTGTATCGATATTTAGAGCAAGTGTCTCTTCGCATATGTTACACTAATGCATATTTTTATCAGTATCAAACATTTTTATTCAGCATTAGACAACTTTCGAATTATTAGCTGAAAATTCGTTTTGAAAGCCTCTTAATAGAATTCTACAATATTTTAACATCTTCGATGTAGATTTAACAATATTTACTATTTAAACATAAATAGTTTGATTTTTAATTTCTTGGGTTCCTCGTTCTCTTAGCTATGTTTTTATTCATATTGTTTTTTATATGTACCGCAATTAGACCAAATTTATTGGGTGCCTGCACGACAATAATATATAAATATTAAAAATTTAGTCAATAATATTAAAATAATAAGTAAAAACTGTTGTCATTCCGCGTAAAGCAAACGAAGCATCGTAGAGCAGCGACTTCCTAGACTTTTAAACTTATTAAAGATAGATATGAAGTCTTGGAAAAAGTCTTGGAAAGAGTCTAGAACTTTTCCAAGTCATACTGATAATAGAATTTACAGTTTAGCAATGTCCGTTGCCAGACTTCAGATATACTTTGCCTGGTTAGACTTTAGCAAGAGTATTGCTAGATACATTTTATTACTATATATTCAATCTACATTGTTTAAATTAAAATTATTATGTACATTATCCTAATCAATATTAAGTTACACGATATATTGTTAAATCCCGTATGAAATCAATAGAAGAACGTCAAATAATAGATAAATAAACATAATCTTTTATGAACAAACCAAATAGTATATTTCGTAACAAGTGCGTAAAAAGTTACAACCGCGTGTACTAAAAAAGTACGAGGTTCGGCGAAGCCGGACCGAGTGTTTTTTTGTCACACGAGGTTGTAACTTTCCAACGCACGTGTTGCGAACGATATTTTTCGACACAGTATGCGGAAAATGGAATTTTAAAAAACGTAAACAATGCGTAAAATGCAATTTTACGCATACTGTATCGAAATACCATTTGTCAATCTGATTGCTGAGCGAGTACCGGCAGTAGTACTAACTTAAAACCAAAGATTAAAATTTCGCTCCTGATTTAACACCTTTTATAACCGAACTCCGGGATAGCACCTTTTATAACCAAACTCCGAGGTAGCACCTTATATAACCGGACTCCGAGGAAGCATCTGTTATAAACGAACTCCGAGGTAGCACCTTTTATAACCGGACTCCGAGGTAGCACCTTTTATAACCGGATTCCTAAGTAGCACCTTCTTTTCGGGGAACGACGAAATGAAGGCAGTTCTTTAGTAAGAAAAAGTATTGAAAAAAGATATAATCAAATTATGTCAAAATCGGAAATTCCAATTGACGAAATAATTAACGCTTCCGATTTTCTTATAAACAACACATATTGTCAATTTAATAATACGTTTTTAAAACAGACCTATGGCTTACCTATGGGTACAGTAACGTCTGGATTATTTGCAAATATAGTAATGGAAGATTTAGAGACTGACTGTTTAAACAAATTAAGTTTTAAACCTTTTTTCTATCACAAATATGTTGACGACATATTAACCTGTATTCCTACTGATGAAATAAATTAAATGCTATAAGTATTTAATTTCTATGATCAAAAATTAAAATTTACTTATGAGATAGAAGAGCATTATTAAATAAGTTTCCTGGATACGTTATTAATTTTAAAAATGGTAATTAAATTATATTTGATTGATATACAAAACCTAGTTTTACTGCAGGGTTTTTATTGCCATGGTCTTCAACGCAGATTGACAGAACAACAAAAGTTTCAAATAAAAAAGTTCATCATTATAATATAAATAAACTAAAAGAATAGCTACTAAGGAATAACTATCCCGAACTTTTTATCGAAAACTACATTAAAAAACGTCTTGCAATCTTAAGTAACCAGCAAAATAATCAAAACAGAAAAGAAAATAATTATTATTAACAGGTCCTCCCTTTGCAATATTCTAAAAGCCTTTATGAGAAAATGCTAATTAATTTAAAATACCTCGGGATAAAAACTATCCCATCTGTAGAAAATAAATTAAATAATATCATAATTAAAGGTAAAGACAAAACAGATAGAAAATCTATATATTGACTGCAATGCTTCTTATGTGGACAAACCAAGAGACAAATTATCACACGAGTTAATGAACATAAAATAAGTAAAGATTCGGTTGTTTTTCAACAAATATATCATCATAATCATAAATGGGATTGACAGAATTTTAAATTTTAGATAAAGAAACGAACTATAGTAAAAGATTGGCATCCGAAATGGTACTTATTAATTTGCAAAAAGATTCCATAAACAAACAAGAAGATTTAATTAAATTAAATAGTCAGTAATCGCATATTATAGTTAAAATAAGGCTTACGATGGCTCGGTCGATATGGCGACGAGCTCGTAATCTGGAGGTCCCAGGTTCGATTCCCGATCCCGGCCGATTGATACTAGCACCACTGGCGAATGTATTTTCAACAAGTGCTTTCTTCACCAAGACATCGTATGACCTCCGTCGCTAATTAGCACCGGTTTGGGAGCATAAAAAGAGCGACGTTAAAATAATATGAAAAAAAAAACATGACCCGGTTTATGAAGGAACATTTCTATATGTCGGTGTTGACTACAGGAATGTTAAAAATAGATTGAATGCGTTTGGAACGCTGAAGGTGCATTCACGAATTTTAAGTGGTCAACTATATATCACAAGAGAGATTGATAGATAGATGTAAATTTATTTGTATAGTACAAAAATTTACAATTCTTAAATAAATATAAGTACTATATAAAGGCTTGGATAAATAAGTATTGTACATTGATATCACAGTTATTATATGGGCAAATCGCCAAAATTTTTTTTTTTTTTTGTTACTCTTCAATAAAACTGATACAAGGTTGTATTTTTTCATTTAGTCCAAATGAATTTTCAGATGAACATATACATTAACCAGTCAAACGTTAAAATTTGGATTATATATTGTTTAAAATAAAAAGTTGGAAGTTAGAGAAAATGATGAAATAATGGATTTAAAGCAAAAATCAAAGCGTAACTTTTAAATTTCGCTATAAATTTTACGCTGTCACATCCGTAGCGTTTAGTTTATTAATGTGGGATTAAAATTGATAGTTAAGGACTGATTAAAGAGTGAAATGCTGTGCTACCTAAAGATTTTCCATCATTAGCATAGCTGTGGCGAGCGACTAAAATACTGTGTCAAAAATTTCAATGCATTATAATTAATGCGATTTATTGTATGCCATGACCGTAGCGATTTTTGAATTAGTATAAAAATTTTTTTCTAATTACCTTTTATTATTAACAACAAATCTTCGTATATTAAAAGGTTGTGCCATTATCCTCTTTCGAGAAATATTTATTTCATTTTATTTTATTTCCGTGAAAACTTTTTAGAAAGTATACATTTTTTACTGGCACATTAATTATTCAAAGAATATATAATATCTTACTACGAAGATACTGTCAAATTGCTATATCAAACAATGGCTTTTGGGAGCTAAAATTACAAATTTTATAATACGACAAATTATCTTGTATATCCATTAAATTTTTTTAGCAATAAATAAACGTAATTAAAGTAGCGGATATGTTATATTTAGTTTTAAACTATTTATTTCTACTGTACTATGATAAATATATAATAATATCATCAAGACAAAATATCTGCACAAAAAATAAGATATTAAACCTATCTTGGTTTGATGTATACATGTATAGAGTTGCCTTAATGAATTACGTTTGTATACAAAACAAGTTGTAGCACTATCCTAGTGGGGGTATAACTTTTCATTTGTACATTTCACTGAATCGTCAATCAGCAATTGATCAACATTACGTTAGATTTGATGTAAATCGAGTGTGGTTAATCGAATGTTCCGAATACAGTGCTAAAAATTTAATACTTCCTTGATTCGCATGTATTTCCCACATTTTTGGTCATCCTATTTTTATTTCGAATGATTTACATAAGAACGATTGTAAGCTGTTAAAAAGACAAAATAATAAAGTTGACTAAATGCTAAAAAACATTTAAAATTTTTAAAGTTATGATTAATTAAATATGACATAAAATTTAAGCAAAATACACTGCACTGAAATCAAAATTGCGCCCAATTAGCAAGCGAAACCATTAATATAAGGCCGACATTTTTAATTTTTGGGCCTAAAATTTTAGAAAGTAACGTTTTTTGATAAGTACTAACATAAAAAAATCAGCGGCCAAATTGCCGTTTTCTTCGATACACTGAATCTGTCTGATTCGGCTGGGATGATCTATATATTTTATCATCCCTTAAAAAAAGGAACAGGGTCAAATACGTTTTCTAAGTACCCGATTAACTGATAAACCAATATTCAAAGGTGTGCTCCTAAAATTTCTAATTTTACACTTTTTAAGTTGGAAAAGTCAAAAAATCAATTGTGGCGTACTTACACTTTTTCAAGTTGAATATTGACATGTAGATTATGTAACATTAACCTTGAGATTAGAAATTCTAACCCAAAAGAATAAATTCTAGACATAATTAGTAACGAATGTTACATATAATGTTCTATAGTAAAAGTTAATAGATTTTGAGTTAAATCGCGGTAAAGGCAGCTGGTGTTGAAAAAAACGTGGAAAAATTCACTTTTTGAGGTTAGATTAACTTTTGAGCAAATAGATTCCAGTACCTAAAAATTTTTTTCTGTATTCTGAAAAAAATTTGCAATGTGTACCCAAAATTTGGTACATTTTAAAATTTTGATCGGACCGCTTTACGTAGAATATCCCATATATGTTTTCACAACTGCATATTTGCCGAGTTATTATGCCGTACCAGAACTTTTGACATACCCTGTATAAGAACGTATATACATAAACATACACATATATGCATATAATTTTGGATGGAAAAGGGAATTAGAGGGAGGGATCTAAAGGTTTCAGGTAGCCAAAAATGATGAGGGACTCAACTCGTATGTTCAGGTGTATTGACCCAGGGGATTGCAAACTTAGTCGTTAACGACACACACACAAAAGAGACTACTGGATTGAACCCGTAGTCTGGTTTATTGCACCTGACCCGGGAAGTCCGGCAGAGAATGCCGAAAACTACTGGCGATGCGGCTTATATATAATTCAAACTAATACGTCATTGGTCAAATTTTATGGTTTACCGAAAATTCTTAAAAAAAATGTTCATTTAAGACCAATTATTATTATGTATATTATAAACGATATATATATGACTTTTTGATCACGTTTTACTCCCTGTTATGCATATCGATGGATAGGGAATTTCACCATTTTTTCATTTCTGCCATAAAAAATGGGCGTTCCAATTTTAAAAACTCGGCTCGACTTTCAAATGATCTTGAAGGTAAAGTTCAAGGTCAAATTCAAGGTCACCTTCAGATAGCCAAGGAAAAATCATACAACTTTTGTCTGAAACATTTTTTGTATTTATATTAGAAGGTATATTATAATTTCCGTTTTTCTTATATTTTTTCAATTTTATCCGAGTTGTACAGTTTGATTTAAATATAAAAATTGTTTACACAATCTGAAGAGGGTAGCATTGACCATCGAAATGTTACAAGAAGAAAATAATGTGTTCAAATTTTTTTCACTTTTCCTTTTCTCATTAGACTGGGAAAGATCAGTAAATTTTCAAGAATCGTCCTCTCTCAGCACTATTCGTCTCCGCGGCACTTTCGTCTCTCGCACACTATTTCTCTCTCTCTCTCTCTCTCTCTCTCTCTCTCTCTCTCTCTCTCTCTGGCTATATTAACTATATATATTAACTATATTACATTATATTATATTAGGTTTTACTTATATTTTACTTTTATTTTATTCATATATGTAGTTGTAGTTTATTATATTATTGTATGCGAACTGTGATAATCTACACATTGTACAAATACTTACTGTTAAACTACATACTTATTTATTTATTAACTTTATAAATTTAAAATTTTATTATCTAACGCTTAACTTTTGTTATATTGCTTATAAACTAAGCCGACGATACCAAATATATGTAATTCATGTAATATTATGCTGCGGCTATGTAGGACCTCGAGTCCTTTGCTGCTCAATAAAGAACATTCATTCATTCATTCATTCTGGCATTAAAACCAGAAATGCTGCTTCTAGGCTCTTTCGCAGCTCGAGCTCTCCCATTGACTATAATGCCTACAAAGTACTGAGGAATCAGGTTAAAAACGCCATTAATTCGAGCAAATTTCATTATCTGCAATCTAAGCTCAATAATGGGGATAATCCTGCTGAAGTTTGGAAATTCCTCAGAAACATGGGTCTTGGCTCAAAACTAAATTCATCGCCATTAAAACATTTCTCAGCACATCAACTCAACACTCATTACGCATCGATATCTAACCACACCCCACCACTCACTATTCATTCTTTTGCATCTATCCTATCTAACCTTTGTCATCTCCCCTCATCCCCCTCCTTCGCTTTCCTGCCGGTGTCAGCCAAAAAAGTACAGCGGGTAATAGTTAGATCCTCTTCCAAGACTTCGGGTGTTGATGGTATTTCAATTAGAATGTTAAAACTGTTAGAACCTCTAATTACTCAACCGTTAACAGAACTTTTCAATGGTATGCTCTCATCTGGATGGTTCCCCGATTGCTGGAAGAGGGTTATACTGTTCCCGTTGGCGAAATCGAGCAGGTTGGTGACGTGTTCTAACACGAGACCGATTGTCAAACTCTGCGAGGTGTCAAAGGTGTTCGAGAGATTGGTGCACGATCAGCTGGTTGAGTATCTTGAATTCAATAATTTATTGTCGGCCAGACAAGCGGGTTTTAGAAGGGGCCATAGTACTCAATCAGCTTGTCTGGGGATATTGGATGGCGTAAGAAGAGCTATCGACTCGAGAATGATCACGATCTTAGTCTTATTTGTTTTCTCCAAGGCCTTTGACACAGTTCCTCATGATCAACTCATCCGAAAGTTGGGTGACATCGGTTGCTCAGATACTGTATTCAACTGGTTCTACAGATATCTTGTGGGTCGTACGCATGCCGTTGTGGATGAGGTTGGCATGCTGTCTGACTGTCCGGTCTTATTTTCCATCTTTATTAATGACCTACCTAATGTTCTCAAATATAGTAACTATATGTTATTTGCCGATGACTCCCAGGTCTATCATTCGTTTTTTCCACCCGATATTGTCAGTGGAGTTTAACGGGTATCTCACGATGCGAACGCGATAGCTAGATGGGCACTGGAAAACGGCCTTTCATTGAATGTGAAAAAAATGAAGGTTATGATCCTGGGCAGTCAGGATTACATTTCTCGTATTAACCTGAACACTGCTCCGATAGTTAAATTGTGTGAAAACTTTCTGGATTACGAAAATGTGGTAAAATCGCTGGGATTATTGATCACTCCCACCCTCGATTGGTGAAAGCAAGTCATGACAATCTCTAGGCGTGTTCGCGGGGTTTTGCACTCGCTACGTTATTATAATAAGGCACTTTCGGTGAAGCTCCGCAAGAATCTATAAGAAACACTCATTTTTCCCCACTTCGACTATGCGTGTGCGGTCTACAATGATGTAGACCAGACTAAAAACCTAAAACTGCAGAGGTTATTATATGCCTGCGTGAGATTTGTACGGGGCAATATAGAGACATGACCATGTCACCCCGTATAGACTGGGTTTAAAATGGTTGTCGGTTGAGTCCAGATGCTCATATCTCATTGGTTCCCTTGCGTTTAACATCATTGCTCACAATTCACCATCATATCTGGCAAACCATTTCACGCAACTCAATACCACAGGCCATACTTCTCGTTCCTCCTCTCGCCATCCATCTAGATTACTCATGTATCTTCCACCACGCACAGAAGTTTTAAACAAATCATTTGTTATCACCTCCACCCGCATCTTAAATTATTTTCCTTCACTCACCTTCAATCCTTCATTCATAGATAAGTTCAAGATCATACTATTTAATCATCTGTTTGGGCTCGACCAAACAGCCTGGTCTTCGCGGGTCACGAATGAGGGTTTAATACTGCGGTCCATCCCTCACCTGGATGAAGCTGTATAGTCGGGTTTTATAATGTTACGCTTCGATGTTTATCTTTTCTGTCTAGTCTTAGCATTTTTTAATTATTTATTTGTTATATATTTTATTCAAATGATCATGTTATTTTTGCGAACGTTTTAAACATTGTTATCTACTTTTAAGTTTTTATTTATTTATTGATTTTGTACATATTTTATTCTGTTTTTACCATCTTTATAATCTTATTTTTATTTAGTTTTATGATTTTTACATTTATTTTTCAGTATCTGTTCGCATATGGTGCCTACGGGGTTTCTACCCCATAAAGGCTAAAATAAATTCAATCAATCAATCAATCTCTGTTTTAGTGCAAGAGGAAGGGATTCCCTCGAGTGGCGGCTTTTGTTTAAAATAATAGGATGTATTTTTTATCGTCCAGGAATCCTTTTATTTACTCTAAAAAGTTGACAAATCAAGGAAGTTACGATACTTCTTGCGAATTGGCGGTTCGTCGGCTGCAAGTTTCTGCACCCTGTCACCTCAGAGCCTCTACCGGTCATCACCTGTACTAAGGGGTCATTTTCTCGTCAGGGTCTTTCTTATATCTACAAGATCTCAGCTACATATTCTTCTTGGCAATGCAACCAGTTGCCCACAACACATGCTTCATTTGCAGCCGTAGAATAATAAAGAAAGATCACGCGGAGGTATGCTCTCGTTGCGGTAATTGCATTCATGCAAATTGCTTTTCATTTACACCTGATACAAACGACCCGCGTTCTTGCAGTCTTGCAAAGTCCTCTACCTTGCACACGTAGCAAGAGGGAGCAGCACCTTTTGAGACTGCTATGATCGAGAATGAGCCCGGTTCAGTCGTCACGCAATCTGTAGAGACCCTCACCGCAGGGACAGGTAAGCGCGTAGCTTCACCTACTTTGCCGCCATGCGCGCACGTTGCTAAGCAACCTCGCGGCGCCGCGCCTACTGGGAGTTGCTCCGACCTACCCACGCAGTCGTTCAGCACCGTGGATATGGCCGCTCTGTTCTCCTAGTTCGCGAGCCGTATTGAATCCAATCTTAAGCGTACGGTCACGCGCATCGAGCGAGATTTGCGATCTTAACTCCCGGGTCTCGCAGATCAAAATAACTACATACGAAGATTTTCCGGCGTCTCGGATCGCTTAGGGGCTTTGAAGAACGCTATCCGCGGTTTGATAAACGAGGTGCAGGTTGGTCATTCGGGATCTACCTTGTCCTCTATGACAGACACATGTGAGGTGTTGATCCTTGGGGTCCCTATTAACTTGGATATTCCCGATGGAGAAGATTTTATTCTCCATAAATCTCCTTTGGGTAAACTCGCAAGTAATTGAGATTCGCCCCTGGCTTGCCCGTAATAGTCAGGATCCAAAATCGGCGACCTCGAGTTCAGCTCCTAGTTCTACCAGAGGGCTCGTGTTCCGGGTTTCTTCTCCCTCGACCAGAGACCTTATCTTGGAGAGGGCGTGTCTCCTTAAGGGAATTTCGGCTGGTTCACTCTTTAGTGCGGGCTGATTTTCTTCCATTTTCTTACATGCGTTGTGGCCCAAGCAGCTGCATGACCTTTGGTCTAAAGCGCTTTATTGATCTGCTGACTTGAGCTATGCGAGATCTGTAATTAAGAACTATAATGTATATATGCGTAGAAATAAGGGAGGGCAACTTCTTCCGGTGCATTCTGAATTGAACATCCTTAACCTCTCACTCCCAAATCTCCCTCATCGAAGTGAGGCTTGACTGGTCCGGTTTCGTCGTCTACCAACACTCCATTCACCATTTTTCATGCTAACATTAACCGCATAAAAACTCAGTTTTCATTGATCCTTCCTTTTAATCATGATATTATTGCTCCAACCGTAACTTTCCTCACAGAGCTGGACTCCTCCGACATGCTGGGTCTTCCTAATTATACATTGCACAGATTAGACCGAGTTGGTAAAGAAGGGGGGGGGGGGTGCAGCTTACATTAGGAATAATCTTGATGTTAGGCTTGTAGCTCACTCTGATCCTTTATTCTCCAACTCCCCAGACTATGATTTTTCAAATATACAGTACGACTATTTCGCTGCTCTTCTCTGTGGTTTATAGAAGACCCACGGCGGCTTACCCATCAAAATTTTTTGATTCTCGGGCTAAATTTCTTGATACTTGCGACCAGGTTGTTATCACTGGAGATTTCAACATCAACATGTGTATTAAAGATGAATCGTTCGCCATGTTGGAGTCCTATTTGGACACACTAAACCTCTTTCTGGTTAAATCTGACCCTACTCATCATACTCATTCAACTACTTATTCATCCGATACATGGCTCAACCTGTTCATTGTACATAATCCCCGGCCAGCTTATAAGTATACCAAATCATTCGTGCTCTTTGCAACAGGGCACGATTCCATTATACTCGCACTAGATCTTGTGAAACCAGCACCGGTTGTTAAGAGGATTTGGTCGTGCAACCTTGCTCATGTCGATCCTCAGGCGGTTGCTACTCTCTTTTCCGATACATTTGATTGTGGTTCATCTCACTCTCACACCACCACCGCGTCATCTCTCACCTCCACATCAACATTACATGCTTCACCTAATTCGCCCGGCCGTTCATATTCACTTTCAACTTCTATGTTTCACTCTCCGTCGTCCCCTTTCTTTTCTAACAACCTCCTTCCCAACCTCGTTTGATCCATGTTACGTACCTTCGATTCACTGGCTCCCGCAAAACTCATCACCATTAAGAACTTCAATAAATCATGGATCACCCCGCCCATAAAACGCAACGTTAAGGCTCGCAACATGGCATATAGAAGGTACTTGGCCTCTGGCCTGAGCTCAGACTATCTAACTTATAAAGAATATTGTAATTGAGTTAGTAATTCTATTGATTCTAGTAAATTTATGCACTACAATAATAGAATCAGATCCCCATCTAACTCTTTAAATTTGTGGAAGGAGCTCAGGAATATGGGTCTTGCTACTAAACCTACTCCATCGCCTCTCAACATCTTCTCATTTGATCAGCTCAATAATCATTACGCATCTATTTCTTACTCAGCTACTCGTTTCACCTTTACTCAGCTCCAGTCACTCATTTCACCCTCTGATATTTTATCTTCTTTCTAACCTTTAACTTCTTTACACTTTACTCCTATTACCCTTCATTACGTCTTATCAAATATCTCCAGGGCCACTTCTAAAGCTACGGATCATGATGAAATTTCCGTTCTAATGTTGAAGATTCTAGCTCTCCTAGTAGCGCCCCATCTAGCTGAAATCTTCAACCTATCTCTCACAACTGGATCCTTCCCGGAACCTAGACAAATTCCCTCCTCTTTCCTCTAGCTAAGACAGGCAGGCTTGTCTCGCCGTCTGATACTAGGCCCATTGCTAAGCTTTGCGAAATCTCTAAAATTCTTGTGAAATGGGTCCATGATCAGCTCACTGAGTACCTAAACAAAAATAGTTTAATTAATGAGAGCGGGCTTCCGCCGGGGGCATAGTACTCAAACTGCTTTAATTGGTGTTTTGGATGATATTACAAGAGCCATTGATAAGCGTATGATCACCTTTCTAATTCTGTTTGACTTTTCCAATGCGTTCGATTTAGTACCACACGGTTCCTTACTCTTTAAAATGCGTTCACTGGGCTGTTCTGACTCTGTCATCACCTGGTTTTACCACTACCTAGTAGGCCGCTCTCAGGCGTTGGTGGATGAATTGGGGGCTAGCTCGGCCTAGCTTGGTACATCTAGGGGAGTTCCGCAGGGCAGTGTCCTGGGCCCGCTACTATTTTTGATTTTTATTAACGACCTACTACGAGTCTTAAACTATTCTAATCACATGATTTTTGCGGATGACACTCAGATCTACCACTGATTCTACCCTGCTGACCTCATTCGGGGAGTTCAACAAATTTCAGAAGATGCTAATGCGGTGGATAACTGGACGAGGTCGAATGGATTGAAATTGAACGTTAAAAAGGCAAAGGTGATGAGTTTGGGTAGTCAGGCCTTTATTTCGCGTACTGACTTGGACACTGCCCCGAAGGTTTTAATAGGAAAGTAATTTTCTTGACTATGAGTCAGAAGTCTAATAGTTAGGAGTTTGGATAACACCTATCCTTGATTGGTCACGTCAGGTCGCATCGGTGTCCCAGCGTGTTCGTGGGGTCCTACACTCCTTAAGATTTTTTAAGCGTACGCTCTCGCGTCAGAATAGAAAGAGTCTTGCCAAGGCGCTTGTTTTCCCGCATTTAGATTACGCGTGTGCGGTCTTTAACGACTTAGATGCTACTAAGAATTTAAAATTCCAGCGCCTACTTAACGCGTGCGTTCGCTTTGTGTGAGGGAACAGTCCCTGGCGTGAGCATATGACGCCCTAACGCCTCAAGTTGGGTTGGCTGTCGGTCTAGCTTAGAAGATCTCTCTTCATCGGTTCCTGTGCATTTAACATCATCTCTCACAAATCCCCGTCCTAAATTGCCCGTCACTTCATCCTACGCGATGCTTCATTTGCATCCCGATCTTCTTCACGCTGCCCACCTACATCCCTTATTTACCTCCTTCCTAGAACCGAAGCCCTAAATGATTCCTTTATCATCATTGCCTCGCATCATTAACCATTCCCCATTTATCGACGGTGACCCGCTTCTATCCACTTCATTTAAATCCGCATTGTCATCCTACCTTTCTGAGCTTGATTGTCGGGCTTTGGATGAGAGGGTTAGTAGTAAAGGGATTGCATGCCCTCCCTTGCCGCATCTCTACTCTGTCTAGTCATATTAATATTTACTTTTGTACCGTTCGTTTTATTTATCTTATTTTAGTTTAGCGCTTTAATATTTTTTTTTCTCTTATATGCATCTATACGCCGCAGCGTTATTCTGAGTAGCAAAAGCTTATTTTATTTATCTTATATGGACTTATTTTATATTTAACGTATTTATTTATTTATTTATTTGTTTTATTTTTATTATCTAATATTGTATTATTATTTTATTTTTTACTAGTATTATTATTATTTTTTATTTTTTATTGTTATACTTCATTTCCTGTTATATTATTTTGTAAGCGCTATTTTGTACAATCGTTTAGTGTATACGGGGTATAACCCCTATTACCCAATAAAAGTTATCAATCTCGGTCTCTCTCTCTCTCTCTCTCTCTCCCTCGCCTATCTGGTAAGTACACGTCTTTTTATTATTCACTCTTTTTTGCGGAATCAGAAAAGTGAGGTCATCCACGGACAATGTGGGGTGAAATTTTTGGCGGTTCAATTTCGCATACTTTGACTATATCATCTTTGGTCCTGAGCTCAACAGTTCATCGTCTTCGCTACTGTACCGTCGCTTGCTCGCCGTTTCGCACCGCAGGATCACAAACATAAATGAAACTATTAACATGGAGAACGATCAACCTACCTACATTAAAATCACGTCTTCGATCAGAAATGGACTTTAAACGATACTCTTACTTAAAATTCATGAAAGAAAATTATGGCTCGCACATAAAAAAATACTTATAAGACTGGATCAACTACAACTATTGACTAGCTTCATCTCATGCAGATACAATTTATTTTTATAGATATTATAGACATAAGCGCTATAAAAACTTAACATTTTAAAGTATTACTTGCAAAAAGAGAACAAAAGACTTAAAAGGCAATTATTTGAAAAGAATTTTGAATCTTGAAATTAGAAACATTTATTTTCATATAAATTTTATTAACAAAATCTTAATTAATCTAAAACAGAAAACTTTTCAATGTGTCTTAAACGAAGATATTATTCATAGAATTTTTTGCTTGACTGAACTTGATATATTTTAAATCGAAATAAATATAATGTTCTCTTATATAAAAAATACAGACGATTGTATGAACAAAAAAATTGTTGAACAGTTTAACTATTTCAAACAAAAGCAATTGGCTTGTTAATTTGAGGAATGTTGTTATTCCGAATGATGTTTCGAATGAATGATTGTAGTTTTAAATCCAATACATTCAAATCAGCAGTTATAGATATAATTAAATATTTGAAAACGGTTTACAAACTTTAGGCATTGACAATAATATCAAATCTGAAATCAGAGAAAAAGTAGCGGATATTATCAATAAATCTATCAAGAAGAAAATTTAATCAACTTATTTTGACAAAAAAATTTTTATGCAATAATCCCGATCTATTTTTTACTGCGTCGGGTATAGGCAACAAAACTTTTGTATGTATAAGTCTGACTATGTATGAAAGCAGACTCAAACCTTTGCTGATGAATATGTGTAGAAAGTAATTAAGAAAAATCCGGTAAGACAATTACTAACAAACACTTCTTTTATTTTAAAAAATTTAAATAATAATGGCTGAAATATAAGTATCATAATAATGCTCTCACTTATTCTAATGTATGTTTAGCTAAAGGTTACGGATTAACAAAAATTCATAAACTTAACAACCCTTTACAACCTACTATTTCACTAGTTAATAGCCCTACACATTTTCTTGCAAACATTGTTTATACGGAAATAAAATCAGTTATTAAACCACAAAAATCACATATAAATAACTGTTTTGAATTAAAAGACAAATTAAAGGGTTACACATTGGATTAAGATTGGAATCGATCAAACTTAAATTAAACGAGGCAAAATCTGCTTTTTGTCTACTATATTTAGTGGAATTTCCCAGACCAGGCCCTCACTAATAAAAATTATAAGCGTTTCGTCCTCAATCTCCAATTTGGACTCCTCAGTAAGGAACTGGAAATCTTACTTTAGACGCCTATTGCAAGATGTACTGCGACGCCAGCAGGATGTTATGCGGCTCTATACATAAAAGAAGATGACAGCCCCTCTATCAAGTGTAGAAAAATAGTCATCTCCCTCTGCGGTGGCAAGCGGTGAGAAAAACTACCAACCAGAGAGTGACGTAGTCGACATAATTCGCGGATTTCTTTTCAAATAATGTATTTAGTTTTCGGTAATGAGTCTATTTTTGAAGGCATTTTTTTTAAAGGGAGTTTTCAAAATTATACGCTGTTAAAGAAAAATTTACAAAAAAGGATTCAATTTAAATGCTTGTAACTTCTAAACTATCAAAGTTCAAGTCCCTTAGAATGGAGCAGAGTTATAACCGAATTAAAAATTAGAAGAAATTTTAACAAAAATTGGACACTATAAATTTTATTGATTTTTTAAGCTATATTTCTTCAAATTCTTAATTCGGCTATAACTCTGCTCCATTCTAACGGATTTGAGCGTACCTTTTTTTAAATTATATCTATTTTATTTATATCTATTAAGTTAGGCTTTGTGTATCGATAATAACATTTAACTTTGAATTATTGCTTGTTTATTCTTTATTTTATCAATATATACCAAAGAGAAAATATATTTTGTGCAACTCTTTCCATAGGTTTCAATACTTCCTGTATCTACGACAGCAGCGAACACAACATCAAAAGAATTAGCTGAACCTCGATCATCGCGTGAAAAGGGACCTGCACCATTGCCACCATTAGACGCAAGAAAAACTTCAGTTAATGCGGAACGAAGCAATAAAATTAAAATTCATGAGCAATTTCGATCTAAAAGTGTGGAAAATAAACCTAGCATATCAACTCAATTGAAACAAACAAGTTTAAAAGAAAAACGAAAATCTGCACCTGTTAAACTTCCAATTACTGATGAACTTAAAAGGA
The DNA here is from genome assembly GCA_026168455.1 of Theocolax elegans. NCBI lineage: Eukaryota > Metazoa > Arthropoda > Insecta > Hymenoptera > Cerocephalidae > Theocolax > Theocolax elegans. The sequence continues at coordinate 9,843,444 of CM047431.1, forward strand.
TCAATTGTAATAAAGAAGCGTCAAGTGAAGAAAATATCAGGTTCGGTAGATTATTATATTATTTCATTATATTTATATTAAGGATGCACTGCGTAATTTGCATAAAATACATATATAACTGATGTTAAAGTGGGATTGGAAAATGTTTTTAACATCAATTTTACTAATGCCATTCAACACAGTTTTTATATTTCTATATGGAAATTGGTATGCAGGCAAAGTATCAAATAACGGAGGTCAAAAAACCCTTATTTTTGTTTCTTCTGCAAAAATACAAATATTTACTAACTAAAATATAGCCGATGGTAACATAATTCGAGATGAACTGGTGATTGACTTTTGAAATCTGTTACCATTGATGTGTTGTATATACAAGGTGGCTCAATTTAATCGACGTCCACGAAAATCTCGGACATTTGGCGTTACACTAAGAAATTGTTCAGAACAATGAAGGGCCATCTTTCTGTCAAAATAATGTTGACCTTGAGATTGATTGAAGGTCTTTTGAAGCACAAAGCGCTTTTTCAAATGCAAAAACCAATTCTTGACAGCAGATCGGAAAAGAGCGGGAAAATTAACGTCTGAAATAATAGTATATATATTTTTGGAAAGACTTTAAAAAGATCAAATTAATATAAAAAATTTAAATTTCATCAAATAGCTGTTTTTCGATTTTTGATGGGTTAGTAATTTTTAGACACAAGTTATTCAACAGGACAAAAGGAATAGCGTAACTGTAATAATAACTTTTGCCTTAGT